>JACEEZ010001431.1:222500-230000 GCA_016584305.1 Chionoecetes opilio | reverse complement strand
TCGAACACTGTGTGGTCGTCAGTGCGCTCTGCGGACATGGGCACATACGGGCTCGAAGAATCCTCCTCCCCCGCACACTGAAGGTATTCCTTCTGGGGGAAAGTGAACCGTGAAGCCTCGTCGGAGGCCGTCGCCTGGGGCGCCGCGCCGGGACTGAAGGGCATCTCGTAACCCTCCTCATCGCGCGGCGGGGCTGTCTGGCGCACCTTGGCCGCGTAGTCCTGACTGGCGAGCCGGTCCAAGAATTCACTGGAACTAGTCTCTTGCTGTTCCGGTTCCGTGAGCTGCAGGTAGTTCTGGAAAGTGGAGGCGTCCTTAGTGTGTGTGTGGGTGTGGGTGTGGGTGTGGGTGTGGGTGTGGGTGTGGGTGGGTGGGTGGGTGGGTGTGTGGGTGTGTGTGTGTGTGTGTGTGTGTGTGTGTGTGTGTGTGTGTGTGTGTGTGTTTCATACATATACACACACAGTCACACACACACTCACTAGATAACTATAGATGCGGTGACAGGACCACACGTGTATGACTCAGGGTTGTATGTTATTACTGTGTGTTACAAATAGGTAAACACACACACGCATCGTATTAACATGAGCTACTTGTTCTCCTGTCAACATTAACACCGATGCTCCTGTGCTTCTTTGCCTCTCTTCTATTCTTCTCTACTGCTTCTCTCTTGAGAGGCGTAGTGTAAGGGGCGATCTGATAGAATTTTTTAAGTGGATATAGGGATACAATATAGGCGATGTAGGAAAAGTTCTTAAAGTAATCGTCCAGACCATTTCATCATTCCTAATTTGATGTAGTTAGAGTATAGCCATTATCGAGTGTATCAACAATATGTTGTCACTTTTTGCATCCAGTCAGCCGTTTTTGAATAAACAGCAATCAAAATCTGTAAATTCCCCGAGCTTCGAAAACGCTGCTGTCAACTGGCAGACGATGCGCCACGGCTCGGTGACGTAACAAAAGGAAGGCTCCTCTTCCCGCGCTGCTGTGTGTTTGTGTGTGTAGTAGTGTTTGTGTGTGTGTGTGTGTAGTAGTGTTTGTGTGTGTGTGTGCGTGTGTGTGTGTGTGTAGTAGTGTTTGTGTGTGTGTGTAGTAGTGTTTGTGTGTGTGTGTAGTAGTGTTTGTGTGTGTGTGTAGTAGTGTTTGTGTGTGTGTGTGTGCGTAGTAGTGTTTGTGTGTGTGTGTGCGTAGTAGTGTTTGTGTGTGTGTGTGTAGTAGCGTGTGTGTGTGTGTAGTAGTGTTTTTGTGTGTGTAGTAGTGTTTGTGTGTGTGTAGTAGTGTTTGTGTGTGTGTAGTGGTGTTTGTGTGTGTGTAGTAGTGTTTTGTGTGTGTGTGTAGTAGTGTTTTGTGTGTGTGTAGTAGTGTTGTGTGTGTGTGTGTGTGTGTGTGTGTGTGTGTGTAGTAGTGTTTGTGTGTGTGTAGTAGTGTTTGTGTGTGTGTGTGTAGTAGTGTTTGTGTGTTGTGGTGTAGTGTGTGTGTGTGTGTGTGTGTAGTAGTGTTTTGTGTGTGTGTGTATAGTAGTGTGTGTGTGTGTGTGTAGTCGTGTTTGTGTGTGTGTGTGTAGTAGTGTTTTGTGTGTGTGTGTAGTAGTGTTTGTGTGTGTGTGTGTGTGTAGTAGTTTTTGTGTGTGTGGTGTGTGTGTAGTAGTGTTTGTGTGTGTGTGTGTAGTATTGTTTGTGTGTGTGTGTGTGTGGTAGTAGTGTGTGTGGTGTGTGTAGTAGTGTTTGTGTGTGTGTGTGTAGTAGTGTTTGTGTGTGTGTGTAGTAGTGTTTGTGTGTGTGTGTGTTGCGTAGTAGTGTTTGTGTGTGTGTGTGTGTAGTAGTGTTTTGTGTGTGTGTTGTGTGTGTGCGTAGTAGTGTTTTGTGTGTGTGTGTGTGTAGTAGTGTTTGTGTGTGTGTAGTAGTGTTTGTGTGTGTGTGTGTAGTAGTGTTTGTGTGTGTGTGTGTGTGTGTGTAGTAGTGTTTGTGTGTGTGTGTGTGTGTAGTAGTGTGTTTGTGTGTGTGTGTGTGTGCGTAGTAGTGTTTGTGTGTGTGTGTGTGTGTAGTAGTGTTTTGTGTGTGCGTAGTAGTGTTTGTGTGTGTGTGTGTGTGTAGTAGTGTTTGTGTGTGTGTGTGTGTGTGCGTAGTATGTGTTTGTGTGTGTTGTGTGTGTGTAGTAGTGTTTTGTGTGTGTGTAGTAGTGTTTGTGTGTGTTGTAGTAGTGTTTTGGTGTGTGTGTAGTAGTGTTTTGTGTGTGTGCGTAGTAGTGTTTTGTGTGTGTGTAGTAGTGTGTTGTGTGTGTGTAGTAGTGTTTGTGTGTGTGTAGTAGTGTTTGTGTGTGTGCGTAGTAGTGTTTGTGTGTGTGTGTGTAGTAGTTTGTGTGTGTGTGTAGTAGTGTTTGTGTGTGTGTAGTAGTGTTTGTGTGTGTGTGTAGTAGTGTTTGTGTGTGTGTAGTAGTGTTTGTGTGTGTGTGTAGTAGTGTTTGTGTGTGTGTGTGTGTGTGTAGTAGTGTGTGTGTGTGTGTGTAGTAGTGTTTGTGTGTGTGGTAGTAGTGTTTGTGTGTGTGTGTGAGTATGTTTGTGTGTGTGTGTAGAAGTGTTTGTGTGTGTGTGTGTGAGTAGTGTTTTGTGTGTGTGTGTGTAGAAGTATTTGTGTGTGTGTGTAGTATGTTTGTGTGTGTGTGTAGAAGTGTTTGTGTGTGTGTGTAGTAGTGTTTGTGTGTGTGTGTATAGTGTTTGTGTGTGTGTGTAGAAGTGTTTTTGTGTGTAGTAGTGTTGAACTTCAGCAGGCGCCGCTAACACCTGTTCATCCACCTCGTCTCTGGCTCAAACATATAGGTTGGGCTCCCATCACAATCTGAGGTTTCTTTCCTCATATACGCGAGCAGCTCATTTATCGTCCAGATTAGCTCGTACTCTAGATCTATTACAGCGACAGATTCACTGTCTGACACGAAGTAAATCGCTCATCATACATTTGCCGACAGGTCTCCAGAGCAGTAGCTGAGGCCTTGTAGTTTTATTTCTATGTTCTTTGTTCTCGATCTAACTAGGTTGCTATTTTCCTATTCTCAGCGCTCAAGCCGTAAGAGTCTCAAGCTCTGTCTGGCTGAGTCTGGGGGGAATTTTTTTGCACTGTGAAAATATCTCATAAACTTAAAAAGCTCTACTTCTTTGATGTTACTAAAAAAGAACGAAAGTGGAAGGAAAAAAAATCCCATAACACTGTGTTGTTCGAGTAGCGTGTAAGTGTGTCAGTGGTCAAAGTCCAGGTGAAGTCTTTTTTTTTTCCCCCCAAAGGGTTTTTACGGAATTTTTCCCCCGAAAAAAAAAAAAAATTGATTTTGTGAAAAGGGTTTAATTCCTTAAATTTGGCAAAAAACCCAAAAAGGGCTTAATACTTTAATTTGTAACCAAGGGTAAAACGATAACCGGTAAACCCCCCGGGGAAAAAACGTTAATTTTAAAAAAGGAAATTGAAAACCTTGTCCCCAAAAGGGTTTCTGTTTTTCTGACCCCAGGGGATTAAAATTGCCCCTTTAAACAGGGGATAAATATGTTTTTTGGAAAAAAGGGGATATAATTTTTTTGGCTACCGGGGGTTTCGAAGGCCCAAAAAAAAACCCCTTTAAAATCTTATTCCTTTGCCCCCAAGGGGGCCTTAAACGAAACGCCCCCACGGCCCAAATTATATGTTTCCTTCTCCCCCGGGCTTTTGCCTTTCGCCCAAAAAGGGCCATATTCTGAAACCTTGCCCCCCCGGGAAATTTCGTTTTCCTTGCGGGGCCCCCCGGGGCCCAATAAGAAAAATTCCGTGCAAAAGGAGAAATAAACAAATTTTGTTGCCCCCGGGGAAAAATATTTATAACCTTTCAAAAAAAACCTTAAACTGTTTTTGCTCAAAAAAAGAAAAATGAAAAAGCTGAAAAGGGGGAAAAAAAATCCCTCCCCCAAGGGCCAAAAAACTGTTTCCCGAACCCCGGGCCTTTCTTATTTGTGCCCCCCAAGCCTTTACGGTAAATCCGTGCCCCGGAGAAAAAAGTTTTTCCTTGTCCCAAAAGGGGTTTTGAAACCCTTTCCCAAACCCCACCAAGGAGGAAAAACGTTTCTGCGGGAAAAGGAAAAAAACTTTTTCCCGCCCCCCCACCGGACCTATAATTAAACCCGGCCCCCACCAAAAAAACCAAAAACCCCTGCCCCACGGGGCCCAAAAATACGGTAAAATCCTTGCGAAACCACCAAGAGACCAATAATCTGTATATCCTTCCCGAAAACCCCCAAAGGGGGCCAAAAAACTGTATAACCTTTGCTAAAACCCCCCAAAGGGACCTAAATACTGATAATCCTTGCCCCCCCCAAGGAGCCATAAATACGTAAAAACCCCTTGCGCCCCCCAAAGGGGCCAAAAATACTTAAAATCCCCCCCCCTTAAAATATGAACCCCCCACCCCGGGGGCCCAATATACTGTAAAATCCTTGCGCCCCCCAAAGGGGCCATATATATTAAAATCCTTGCGCCCAACCAAGGAACCATATAAACTGTAAATCCTTGCGCACCCCCAAAGGGAAACCCAAATTTAAACTTTTAAAATCCTTCTGCCCCCCAAAGGGGGCCTAAAATATGTATAATCCTTGCTGCACACCAAAGGACCATTTACGTAAAAATCCTTTGCGCACCACCAAGGAGACCATATAATACTGTATATCCTTGCGCACCCCCAAAGGGGGCCAAAATACTGTATAATCCTTGCTGCACCCCCAAGGGGGGGCCATAATATTATAACCCTGCTGCCAAAACCAAGGGGGCCAAAAATACTGTAAATCCTTGGCTGCCACCCCGGACCATATAATAACTTATAACCCTTTGCGCACCCCAAGGGGGCCATATAATACGTATAATCCTTGCTGCCCCCAAAGGGGGAACCATAAAAACCTGTAAAATCCTTGCTGCACCCCCAAGGACCAAAAAACTGTATAATCCTTCGCCCCACCAAGGAACCAATAAACTGTATAATCCTGCGCACCCCCAAGTACCAAAAAACTGTATTCCTTGCGACCACCAGGAGCCCAAAAATCTGTTAACCCTTTGCGCACCCCCAAAGGAGACCATAAATACTGAAAAATCCTTGCGCACCCCCAAAGGAAAAAAATACTGTATAATCCTTGCCCCCCAAAGGAACCATATAACTGTATAATCCTTGCTGCACCCCCAAAGGGAGCCATATAATCTGTATAACCCTTTGGGCGCCCACCAAGGAACCAAAAAACTGTATAACCCTTTTCTGCACCACCAAGGGGGGCCAAAAAAATCTGTATAACCTTGCTGAAACCACCAGGAGACCTATAAACTTTTAAAAATCCTTGCTCACCCCAAGGGGGGCCAATAAAACTGAAAATTCCTTGCTGCCCCACCAAGGAGGCCATTAAACTGTATTCCTTGCTGCACCACCAAGGAGCCATATAATACTGTATAACCTTGCTGCACCCCCAAGGGGGGCCCATATAATATGAAAAACCCTTCTGCCCACCAAGGGGGCCATAAAATCTGTAAAATCCTTGCTGCACCCCCAAGGGCCATATAATATGAAAATCCTTGCTGCACCACCAAGGGGGGCCATATATACTGTTAATCCTTGCTGCCCCCCAAGGAGGCCATATAAACTTTTAAAATCCTTGCTGCACCCCCAAGGAACCAAAAATACTGTATAACCCTTGCTGGCACCACCAAGGGGCCATATAAAACTGTAATCCTTGCTGCACCCCAAGGGACCAAAAACAAAATCCCCCCCCCCCCCCAAGGAGCCATAAAATTTATAATCCTTGCGAAAACCCCAGGGGGCCATTATACTGTAAATCCTTGCTGCACCAAAAGGACCATATTCTGTAAAACCCTTGCTGACCCCCAAAGGAGGCCAATAATCTGTTAATCCTTGCTGCCCACCAAGGAGCCATATAATACGTATAATCCTTTGCTGCACCACCAAGGGCCATATAATCGTTATCCTTGCTGCACCCCCAAGGGGCCCATAAAATACTGTATAATCTTTGCTGCACCCACCAAGACCAATAATACTGTATAATCCTTGCTGCCCACCAGGGGGCCATATATACTGTATAATCCTTGCGCACCCCAAGGGGGCCTTTAAAAATACTGTATAACCCTTTGGCGCACCCCAAAGGGGGGCCTATAATACTGTTATCCTTGCTGCCCACCAAGGAGGCCAATATCTGTATAATCCTTGCTGCCCCCCAAGGGACCATAAAATCTGTAAAATTCCTTGCTGCACCCCCAAGGAGGCCATAAAATACTGTATAATCCTTGTGCACCCCACCGGGAGACCATTAATCTGTATAATCCTTGCTGCACCCCCAAAGGACCATATAAATTGTAAAACCTTGCTCACCCCCAAAGGAACCTATAATACTGTATAATCCTTCCCCGCACCACCAAGGAACCTAAAAACTGTAAAACCTTGCTGCCCCAAGGGGGCCATATAACTGTTAACCCTTGCTGCACCACCAAGGGAAAATAATACTGAAATCCTTGCTGCCCACCAAGGAGGCCATAAAATCGTATAATCCTTGCTGAAACCCCCAAGGAGCCCATATAATCTTAAAATCCTTGCTGACCCCCAAGGGAGGCCATATAATCGTATATCCTTCCCGCACCACCAAGGGGGCCATATTACTTAAAATCCTTGCTGAAAACCACCAAGGGACCATAAAAAAACTGTTAATCCTTGCTGCCCCCCAAAGGGACCATTAATCTTTAAAAATCCTTCTCCCACCAGGGCCATATAATCTGTAAAACTTCCTTCCCCCCCAAAAAGCAACCCCCACCACCAAGGAGACCATTAATACTGTATAATCCTTGCTGAAACCAAAAAGGGGCCATAAAAGCTTAAACCTTGGCCCCCCAAAGGGGCATATAATCTATAATCCTTGCGCACCACCAAGGAACCATATAATCTGTAAAATCCTTGCGCACCCCCAAAGGAGACCATATAATACTTTAATCCTTGCTGCACCCCCAAAAGGGGGCCCATATAATCTTTTAAAATCCTTGCTGAAACCCCAAAGGAGACCATAAAATACTGTAAAACCCTTGCTGCACCACCAGAGGCCCATAAAAGCGTAAAATCCTTGCCGCCCCACCAAACTAACACACATCCCTCCCGTCATGGGCGTTATAATCATCACCCGAATTTAGGAAAAAATGCCACAAAAATTAAGGCACGGGAAAAAATGGCACGGGAATCAAATTGCAAGAAAAAAAGGCATAGTCTTCAGATTAGGAAAAAACACCTTTTTTTTAATATTTCAAATATGTAAAATATAAGAATTAAAATATAAATATATATATTATAAAATAAAATATATATTTAAAATAATTATATATATATATATTATAATATATATAATATAATATTATATTTAATAATATATATATAATATAATATATAATATATAATATATTTTAAAAAATAATATTAAAATATATATATATATTATTATATTAT
>JACEEZ010001431.1:200000-212500 GCA_016584305.1 Chionoecetes opilio | reverse complement strand
ACACAGACACAGACACAGACACACAGACACAGACACAGACACAGACACAGACACAGACACACAGACACAGACACAGACACAGACACAGACACAGACACAGACACAGACACACAGACACAGACACAGACACAGACACAGACACAGACACAGACACACACACAGACACACACACACACACACACACACACTGTTGAATTAATATGTACAGCTATTCCCTTCATGCAAAAATTACCATGTTTAAGATTACGTGTCCGCTAGTTGTTTACATTATATATATTCAGTATAATTGTCCGTCCGTCCGTCCGTCCGTCCGTCCGTCCGTCCATGTGTGTGTGTGTGTGTGTGTGTGTGTGTGTGTGTGTGTGTGTGTGTGTGTGTGTGTGTGTGTGTGTGTGTGTGTGTGTGTGTGTGTGTGTGTGTGGTGTGTGTGTGTGTGTGTGTGTGCTTACCAGTCACCTCCATGCCCCAGGTTTCCTTAACAGTCGTATCTAGAAGGGTGCCGTTCAGTGTCCAGGTAAGAGGCGCCTTGGCCGACACCTTGTTGGCTCGGCAGGTCAGCTTGAGGTCGTCCCCCTCCACCACCGTGACGGCCTCACCCACGCCCGCCACCTCGCCGCCGATTTCCAACTTCAAGGAAATGGCCAGTGGCGATTCACCGTCTGCGTGTGTATAGGGAGGCAGAAAGTGACGAGCGTTGAATGTTTTGTTGGAAAAGTAGAAAAATGTTAGTGTTTGCGTTTATAGATCAGCTTTCTCTCTCTCTCTCTCTCTCTCTCTCTCTCTCTCTCTCTCTCTCTCTCTCTCTCTCTCTCTCTCTCTCTCTCACACACATACACACACACGAAAGTAAATTATTATGCTTATTAAAAAAATGTTTCGGTGTAATGAAACCACAAGAAAAGAGCGAGAGAGAGAGAGAGAGAGAGAGAGAGAGAGAGAGAGAGAGAGAGAGAGAGAGAGAGAGAGAGAGAGAGAGAGAGAGAGAGAGAGTGTATGTGTGTGTGTGTGTGTGTGTTGTGTGTGTGGCGAAAGACGTACCTGTCACCAGAAAGACTTTGTGGGGAGAAGCGTCCTTACCCAGCTCGTTGACCGCCACACAGCTGCAACGCGGGCGTCAATAAAGCCATGAAAACACGTAACACTTATTCCACCAATACATGTAATGAATAATATGATATCAAGCTAGGAGATTATAGTGCGGGGTTAGGTTTAGTTTATAAATGGCCTTCACTCTTATGTTTCGAGAGAGGGTCCCTTCATTTGTGCCTTCATAATATAGTTGACTGCAAATCGCGGGATGCCCTAAACTGAAAAATACTATACTCTTCGTCATACCAAAAATACTATAAGCTCCTCCCACAACCAGTAGACGGTGGAGCCCATGGCTTGCCGTAATGCTAAGTGGCTGACAACATTCGGTAAAAGGACGTACAAAACACTGATGTCCAAGCGAAATTCGCCTTTATCGTCCGGTAGACGGAGAGCCTTGGAAATCCCATGAGATAAACTCCCTTTTCACACCTGGACCCAAATGTGTCCACCTGATGTGATTAGAAGCAGACTGGTTGTAGAAGGTTGAGCTTAGGTTAGGTTAGGTTAGGTTAGGTTAGGCTGCGGCAAAGACTACATCTCAACCTCGACCTCGATGTCAACCTCGACCTTGACCTCGAGGTCAACCTCAACCTCAACCTCGATGTCAACCTCAACCTCAACTTCGATGTCAACCTCGACCTCGAGGTCAACCTCGACCTCAACCTCGATGTCAACCTCGACCTTGAGGTCAACGTCGACCTCGAGGTCAACCTCAACCTCGACCTCGAGGTCAACCTCAACCTCGACCTCGAGGTCAACCTTGTCCTCGAGGTCAACCTCGACCTCGATGTCAACCTCAACCTCGACCTCGAGGTTAACCTCGACCTCGAGGTCAACCTCGACCTCGAGGCCAACCTCGACCTCGAGGTCAACCTCAACCTCGAGGTCAACCTCGACCTCGAGGAGAACATCGACCTCGATGTCAACCTCGACCTCGAGGTCAACCTCGATTTCGACGTCAACTTCGACCTTGAGGTCAACCTTGACGTCAATCTCGACGTCAACTTCGACCTCGAGGTCAACCTCGACCTCGATGTCAACCTCGACCTCGACCTAACTTAACCTAACCTCAACCAAACCTAAACCTCAACCTCAACATCAACCTAACCTAACCTCAACCTCGATCTCGACCTCGACCTAACCAAACCTAACCTAACCTCAACCTAACCTCAACCTAACTTCAACCTAACCTAACCTCAACCTAATCTCAACCTCAACCTCAGCCTAACCTATCCTCAACCTAACCTAACCTAACCTAACCTAACCTCAACCTTCTACAACCAGTCTGCTTCTAATCACATCAGGTGGATGGGCCTTTGGGTCCAGGTGTGAAAAGGGAGTTTATCTCATGGAATTTTCTCATGATGCAGCTGATGCCTCCACACCCCGCCAAGGGAAGAATAAGTTTAACCCTAACAAGAAACATCTTTGGTACTATGACAGCAAAATTAAGTTCCTTAACAAAGTATCTCGTCAGCTCACCAAGAATCACCACCACACCAGGACTGACGAGAGCAGACGCCACCTTCAGGATAGGGCTTCTTATGCCAGAGACCAAATTGCCCTTATTCGTGAGGAGAAATGGCTGCAGTTTACGGGAAGGTTGACTCACGCCACCAACATGACCCAGGTGTGGAGGCACGTCAATCGCATTAGAGGCAAACACTCGAAACCTCCCGCTCACCCCGACCCGGCGAGGAAGGCGTCTGAGCTCACGAGGGACTACCACGAGCGATCAGCGACTACTAATCTGCCTCCTAACATCAAAGTAGCCAAGACCAACCTTGATCCGGCGAGGCTGGCTGCAGTCACTGCGGCCACGCTACTATCGGATAACACTGATGAGCCCATCACGAGGGAGGAGATGCTCAGGGCGCAGAAAACGAGTGGTGACACAGTGCCTGGTGAGGACGGCATAACCTACTCCATGCTGAATGTTGTCTGCAATGTCGCGGGTGACCCTTTATTGCAGCTCTTTAACATGTCCTTCTCCCAGGGGACGCTACCTAAGGAATGGACAACAGCTAATATCATTCCCGTCCTAAAACCAGGCGCAGACAACCAGTTTCGCCCCATCAGCCTCACTTCAACCTTATGTAAGATGCTGGAACGCATATTACTTAGCCGGCTCACCTACAAGATCGGGCACTTGGATACAGGTGTGAATGGCTTTGTCAAGCACAGGAGCACTGCCAACTGCCTCGCCAACTACTATGCAAATGACAAGGCCAAGACAGCTGTGTTTCTTGATATAGAAAAAGCATTTGACAGGGCACAACCACTGCCAATCCTCGCTGAGCTCACCAAGTTGGGAGTGAAAGGCAAGCTCCTCCTATGGGTGCAGCAATACCTCTCGGACAGAAAGGCCCGTGTTATATTTCAGGGGAAAGCTTCTGATTACATGAGGCTAGACAATGGAACGCCACAGGGAGGAGTCATCAGTCCTACATTGTTTAATATCCTAATGAACGTGCTTGCCAGACTCCCTTACCCGGAGGGGACACAGCACATCGGCTATGCTGATGACGTTGTCCTGCAGACGACGGGCAGAGACTCCACCACTACCATGCAAGAATCACTAAACCTTCTAACGGACAAATGTGAGGAAATTGGCTTCACCATATCTCAGACCAAGACCAAAGCCATGGCCAAGACAAGGAACGCCCCCCTGGACACACTACGACTCCAAGGTCAAAACGTAGAGTGGGTAGCGACGCAGCGTTATCTTGGCGTCATTGTTGCCCGTAACAACGGCTGCAAGGCTGAGATCCAACATCTGAAGGACAAATGCAGGGCAAGGAATAGGATATTGAGGGCGATGTCATGGAAGGGAATGGGAGCTTCAGGCACCGTGATCCTGAGCGCATACAAATCCTTGGTGCGTTCACTTGTTGATTATGCCAGTCCTGTTCTCCTACATATCACCACTACAGATGCGAAATCTCTTGAAACAATACAGAATGAGGCGCTGAGGACCATCTTGGGAGCACCGAAATGGACCAAGATTGAAAACATGAGGGCGGAGACCCAAGTACCATCATTGACAGCAAGATTGAAAGTTATGACGGCCAACTTCCTCATAAAATCATACATCAGAGCCGACCATCCCGATGACGTCCACACTCAGCTTCACAACCATTATGAAGGTCACCGAGGTTAAGGCAGGTGGCTTAAGACGGCGATAGAGACACTACAACACTCTGGTGTCGCCTGGGAGGCCATGAATGCTGCCGTCATTCCTCTGGAGCGTAACGCCACGGCCCCGTGGGAGGCCACACTCATCACAACAGTTGTCAGGCCCCCGCGGCGAAAGAAACGTGACTGCCTACCCGTGGAACTGAGGCAGGAAGGTCTGCAAAACATACAAGGCGTCAGGGAGCCATACGCAGCAGTATACTACACCGACGGATCTACAGATCCTGCCGAAGGACGGTCACTTTTGGACGGTTTTGTGTGCAAAATGGGTGGCGAGGATCCTGTCGCTACTGCCACCCGCGTACACACAGCCTCTGCGCGAACCTCGGATTTCTCATCCTCCACGCAAACTGAACCGACAGCCATATCTATGGCTCTGGATCACGCCCACACCACCCACAGCCTCAACACCCTCATCGTCACGGACTCCATGACTGCCATAGCTTGCATCAACAAGCAGGACACTGAGAATACCCACCTGACACACGCCATTCGTGCGGCAGTCAAGGCCATTCACAACATGGGCAGGAGCGTTACTATCACATGGGTCGCCTCCCATGTTGGCATCACAGGCAATGAGGAAGCAGACGCCTTGGCCAAGCAGGCGACCATGAATGAAGCAGTGACTGTCGTTATTCCCAGGACCCTCCAACAGCTGAGGGGCACTGTGAGGCGCCGGGCGGAGGCACAGAGACGGAGGGTGCACGAGCAGGAGGCTGGCCGCGGCAGCACGAGTGCCCGGTGGTACACCGATGTGGCCGCTGGGTGCCTGCTCCCACCACAACGTCCTCTAAGTCGGTTGTGCGAGGTGGTGAGATCCAGGATCAAACTTGGGTACCCTTATGGATGGGAAATTGACATCAACACGCCGGAGGAAGGGCGTCGCTGTAGGCTGTGCGCTACTGAGGATGGGCACACACTTGCTCACTACCTTCGTGACTGTGGCTGCGTCACCCGCCAAAGACAACAGTGTTCTGTGCCCACACCCACCCTTGCTGAACTTGCAATTCACTTCATTAGTCTCCTCCCACAAACACTAACTGCACATCCAAAATTCTGTGCCATTAGATGATTAATCTAAAGAAGAACAAAACAAAACAAAACAAAACTGTGAAGCTTACTAAAACTCAACACTATTGTCCATCGTATTAATGTACTTGTTCTATCATCAGCTAATACTATGTATCCTGAGATAAGACTGTTATCTCGAAACAGTCTTTTTCACAAATGTTAACTCAATTGTAAATAAAAGTATTGAATCTTTGAATCATGGGATTTCCAAGGCTCTCCGTCTACCGGACGATAAAGGCGAATTTCGCTTGGACATCAGTGTTTTGTACGTCCTTTTACCGAATGTTGTCAGCCACTTAGCATTACGGCAAGCCATGGGCTCCACCGTCTACTGGTTCTGGGAGGAGCTTATAGTATTTTTGGTATGACGAAGAGTATATAGGCTATTTTTTTTTACGAGGCAAAAAATTCTGACCCCTAGCTGCTTACTGACTGATATTTGATGCCAGGAGAAGGGAATACTACGCTTCTTCTAAATTTCAGCTGTATTTTATCAGAGTTAACCATATTATTAGGTAAACATAGGCATAATTTTAAGCATGAGACCTTAAGATAGACGGAATTTTTGCCTCGTTAAAAAAATAGACTATACCACTGCTACTACCATTATACTCGCCGCACGTTAAGTTGGCGAAAATGGGGTTCCCTTACTCCCCCCTTCCGAACGCACGGGATTGGCTGAGGTGTTAAGACTAGTGTTGGGGCTTTAGGGCGGAACTTGGAGTAAGTCATTCTCACCCAACACCCAACACCCAACACCCAACACCTCAGCTAATCCCGTGCGTTCTGAACGGGGGGAGTGAAGGGGCCCCATTTTCGCCAACTTAACGTGCGACGAGTATAGTGGTAGTAGAAGTGTTAGTGGTGGTGGTGGCGGTAGGTAAATGGGTACTTTTTCGGATTAGGGCATCCTGCAATTTGCAGTCAACTATATTATTAGTCGCCTCCGTGGTGCAGTGGCTAGCGTGCCTGGCTACGAATCTGCGGGCCCTGGTTCGATCCCGGGCCAGGGCAAGCCGGTGACCAGCCTACCCAGCTGTTCTTCCTTCCTTTCGGGGTTGATAAATGGGTACCTGGGGTAACCTGGGGAAGGTAACTGTGGTAACCCGGGAGTCACACTAGCCCTGTGTCCCGGGGTAACGGGTCCTCACCCACCACAGGCTCTAAGGGCTAATGCCACGGAGATGAGCACCGCATGCCACGCGCAGCTTAGCGTATGCTCCCATCTCTACCTTATATTATGAAGGCACAAATGAAGGGACCCGCACTCGAAACATAAGAGTGGAGGCCATTAATAAACTAAACCTAACTAAAAAAAATAACTAACTTAAAACTAACCCCGCATTATAACCTTCTTTTTGTATAACTGAGTTTTTTCTTGTAATTGTGTACGTCATCGCCTTGAGACTGACCTGTACGACCCGGGGTCCTCTGCCACACCCATCCAGTGGACGTTGCGCACCACCGGGCTGCTCTCCTCGTCCTCACCCACGCCCTCTGCCTCCCTCAGCTCATTGTACACGCGCGTCCCCTGGAAAAAAACAACGCGCTCATGCAAACCCTCAACGCACGCACATCTCGAGTCTCCACACTCTATAGTTAACCTTTGAGGCCCAGAACGTATTTTACATTGTAATTTGGCTACCATTAGACGCTTTCTAGTGATAAGATAAGATTTTCATCCTCTCTAGACACTTTGCAAGTACCAACTACAAGGTTATTGACTATACAAAGCGCCGCCACGTCAGCACGAACTAGGCGGACTCGAACCGCTGACCGAATGCGCAGGGACGCTACACATTGCGAGCTCACGTCTCTACCGAATTTTAGTGAATATAAGCAATATTTTATAGATATAACCTGTTTAGTATCCTTGTCCACTAATTAATTTGGTATATTAAGTTACTTTTCGTAATTTTATGGCTAACAACAGACGAATTTTTTTATAGCCAAGGAAAGATCTGGGCGTGAAGGGGTTAACCACACTGTTACTCACTGCCTAAGGGGTGAATAAATTAGGACTGATGTATTTGGCTATTGACTTACTATTTGGATATTGATAATTATGAGCTTATTTATATATAGCTTTGCTTCCTAACGGGTGTATCTGTGAGTGTATCTGTTTGTTTGTGTCAGTGTTTACCTGTCGGTCTGCCCGCCTCACAGACCCCAGGTGTTCATACGTGTGTCTGTTACTGAACGTGTTGTTTACTAGTGTTGTTTACTAGTGTTGTTTACTAGTGTTGTTTATTAGTGTTGTTTACTAGTGTTGTTTACTAGTGTTGTTTATTAGTGTTGTTTACTAGTGTTGTTTATTAGTGTTGTTTATTAGTGCTGTTTACTAGTGTTGTTTACTAGTGTTGTTTATTAGTGTTGTTTACTAGTGTTGTTTACTAGTGTTGTTTACTAGTGTTGTTTACTAGTGTTGTTTATTAGTGTTGTTTACTAGTGTTGTTTACTAGTGTTGTTTACTAGTGTTGTTTACTAGTGTTGTTTACTAGTGTTGTTTATTAGTGTTGTTTACTAGTGTTGTTTACTAGTGTTGTTTATTAGTGTTGTTTATTAGTGTTGTTTACTAGTGTTGTTTATTAGTGTTGTTTACTAGTGTTGTTTACTAGTGTTGTTTATTAGTGTTGTTTACTAGTGTTGTTTACTAGTGTTGTTTATTAGTGTTGTTTACTAGTGTTGTTTACTAGTGTTGTTTACTAGTGTTGTTTACTAGTGTTGTTTATTAGTGTTGTTTACTAGTGTTGTTTACTAGTGTTGTTTACTAGTGTTGTTTATTAGTGTTGTTTACTAGTGTTGTTTACTAGTGTTGTTTATTAGTGTTGTTTACTAGTGTTGTTTACTAGTGTTGTTTACTAGGGTTGTTTACTAGTGTTGTTTATTAGTGTTGTTTACTAGTGTTGTTTACTAGTGTTGTTTATTAGTGTTGTTTACTAGTGTTGTTTACTAGTGTTGTTTATTAGTGTTGTTTACTAGTGTTGTTTACTAGTGTTGTTTATTAGTGTTGTTTACTAGTGTTGTTTACTAGTGTTGTTTATAGTGTTGTTTACTAGTGTTGTTTACTAGTGTTGTTTATAGTGTTGTTTACTAGTGTTGTTTATTAGTGTTGTTTACTAGTGTTGCTTACTAGTGTTGTTTACTAGTGTTGTTTATTAGTGTTGTTTATAGTGTTGTTTACTAGTGTTGTTTATTAGTGTTGTTTACCAGTGTTGTTTATTAGTAGTGTTGTTTATTAGTGTTGTTTATTAGTAGTGTTGTTTATTAGTGTTGTTTATTAGTAGTGTTGTTTATTAGTGTTGTTTACTAGTGTTGTTTACTAGTGTTGTTTACTAGTGTTGTTTATTAGTGTTGTTTACTAGTGTTGTTTACTAGTGTTGTTTATTAGTGTTGTTTACTAGTGTTGTTTATTAGTGTTGTTTACTAGTGTTGTTTACTAGTGTTGTTTACTAGTGTTGTTTATAGTGTTTGTTTATTAGTGTTGTTTACTAGTGTTGTTTATTAGTGTTGTTTATATGTTGTTTACTAGTGTTGTTTATTAGTGTTGTTTACTAGTGTTGTTTACTAGTGTTGTTTACTAGTGTTGTTTACTAGTGTTGTTTACTAGTGTTGTTTACTAGTGTTGTTTACTAGTGTTGTTTACTAGTGTTGTTTACTAGTGTTGTTTACTAGTGTTGTCTTTCGTTGTGATTATGTTTGTCTATCTACCTATATTTTTTTGCACATTTTTTTTCTCTCTTATCACACACACACACACACACACACACACACACACACACACACACACACACACCACACACAAGACTCACACATCACACACACACACACCACACACACACACACACACACACACACACACACACACAGACTCACACACACACTGTACACCCACACACCACACCACACACACACACACACACACATCACTACACAACACACATAGACAAACAGATAGGAACACACACACACACACACACACACACACACAGACACACCTAAGAACATAAGAACATAAGAAATAAGGAAGCTACAAGAGGCCGCGAGGCCTACACGTGGTAGTTCTCTGTTCCTAACCTACCTACTCCACCTTTTTCATCCCATCCATGACCTATCCAGCTCCCCTTTAAGCTCCCTAATGACTCCACATAACTACTGTCTACTGAGTGTCCATTCCAGTTCATTCACCACCCTATTTGTGAACCAGTTTTTCCCTATTTCCTTTCTAAATCTACGCTTTTTCCAGCTGAATCCATTACTTCTTGTTCTACCCTGGTTAAAAGCCGTAAGAACTTTTCCTACCTCTCCTTTATTAAATCCCTTTACTCACTTTAAAAACTTCATCAGATCGCCCTTACTCTGCGTCTCTCGAGTGAGTGTAACTTTAATAACCTCAATCTCTTCTCATAACTAAAGTTACGCATCCCTTGTATCATTTTGATCATCCTTCTCTGCACTGTTTCTAACAAGGCTATATCCATCCTCTAATATGGAGACCAAAACTGAAACGCATAGTCTAGGTGAGGCCTGACTAGAGCCAGATAAAGCTTTAGAATAACTTCCGCACTTCTACTTTTAACACTTCTGGTGTTACCTCTGGTGTTACTTCTGGTCACACACACACACACACACACACACACACAACACACACAGACACACACACACACCTGAGTAGGGTTCACGGTGGTGTCAGGGTGGTAGGGCGTGAATTGCAGGGAGAGGTTGGGCTTCGGGCTTCCCTCCGCCGTGCACGTGATGCTAAAAGCGTCGCCTTCCTTGAACATCTGGTTGTTGTTGGTGCCTTTGATACTTACGTTTTGAGGCTTGCCTGGTGGAGGAGGAAAGCCTTTAACCCCTTGAGGCCCAGAACGTAATTTCTATTGTAATTAGGATACCATAAGATGATTTTTAATGAATATAAGCAATATTTTAATAGATATGACCTGTTTAGTATCCTTGCCCACTAGCAAATTTGGTATATTAAGTTAGTTTTCGTAATTTTATGGCTGACAACAGACAATTTTATATAGCAAAGGAAAGATCTGGGCGTGAAGGGCTTAGAATAGGTTAGGTTAGGTTAGGTTATTCTAGTATGCCCATTCTAAAGGCTTTGAGGACGAGGGTGAGAGGCGACCATGCAGGGCCACGGCAAGATTAAGAGACATACTATCTTACTATGCAATTACTATGATATACTATTAAAAGTCTATTGATCTTGGGCCACGGAGGGGAAAGGGACCCCATACCAAAGACAGTGGACACACACGCACACACACACACACACACACACACACACACACACACACACACACACACACAGACACAGACACAGACACACACACACACACACACACACACACACACACTGTACTGTCCCGTCTCTAAATCTACTATTATCCAGCTTGCCTTTGAATATTCAGGACTTCAAAGGCAAGCTGGATAATAGTAGATTTGGAGACGGGACAGAACGAGCATATTTCTTTTCCTGTATGTTACAACTAGGTAAATACACACACACACACACACACACACACACACACACAGACACAGACACAGACACAGACACAGACACAGACACAGACACAGACACACACACACACACACACACACACACACACACAGTAACGTACCATGCATCCTGAGGAACATGGTGGTAGTGGTGGTGATGTTAGTGCCGGGCAGCGAGGCCTCCAGCGTGTACCTCCCGTTGTCCGCCAGCTTGGGGTGGTGCAGGGAGAGGGACAGCGACGCCTTCTGCAGGGTGACGTTCATCTTGTAATTCTCGAACTGGTCTGGCGGTGTGCTGGTCGTGGAGTCGAATAACAATCTCCCTGTCGATGAATAACAACAGTACCGCTCAAGAGATCCTCCTTAATCACCCTTGAGACCCAGATCTTTCCTTGGCTATAAAAAATTGTGTGTTTTCGAGCCATATAATTACGATAAGTAACTAAATATACCAAATTAGTTAGTCGATAAGGGTACTAAACAGGTCACATCTATAAAACATTGCTTATAGTCACTAAACATCGTCTAATGGTACCCAAATTACAATGGTAAGTACTTTCTGGGTCTCAAGTCTCAAGGGGTTAATGTGTCGTCCCTATAAGTGGGCTTTTTTTTATATTTCTAGTAAAGTATATTTTTGTGTATCAATGCGTGCAGATTTGAGTTTCTGTGTGTGTGTGTGTGTGTGTGTGTGTGTGTGTGTGTGTGTGTGTGTGTGTGTGTGTGTGTGTGTGTGTGTGTGTGTGTGTGTGTGTGTGTGTGTGTGTGTGTGTGTGTGTGTGTGTGTGTGTGTGTGTGTGTGTGTGTGTGTGTGTGTGTGTGTGTGTGTGTTTGTGTGTACCTTGTTTTTTCCAGTGGAAGACAGGCTCCGGGTGGGCCAGGAACAGGATCTCCCACTGGACAGGCAGATCGTCCTCCACCTCCGTCACGTTGGGATGGATGATGGAGGTGTTGAGGTAGGCGGCGTTCCTGTCTGGGGAGGGGGGGGGGCGGCACAGGCGTCAATTATGTACTACTATATACTGCTTCTTTCACTATTACTGCTACTACTACTATAGACTTACTACTAACTACTTAACCACTACCACTACATTACTACCACTAGTACAACAACTACTACTACTACTACTACTACTACTACTGCCTATACTACTACTATTTCAGCAACAACAACTACAACAACTACTACTTCCACTACTAACTACTACTACTATTACTCCTCCTCCAGTAGAGCCGTGAGCTCGCGTGCAGAGTCCCTGCATTTGGTCAGCGGTTCGAGTCCACCAGGTTCGTCCTGGCGTGGTGGCGCTTTGTAGTCAATAACCTTGTAGTTGGTACTTGGAAAGTGTCTAGATGGAATCAAAGTATCCTCTTCCTCCTCCTCCTCCTCCTCCTCCTCCTCCTCCTCCTCCCACCATTACTACCACTACTACTACTACTACTACTACTACTACTACTACTACTACCACCACCACCACCACTACTACCACCACCACCACTACTACTACCACCACCACCACTACTACTACCATCACCACCACCACCACCACTACCACCGCCACCACCCCCACCACCACCACCACCACAACTACCACCACCACCCCCACCACCACCACCACCACTACCCCCACCAC
>JACEEZ010001431.1:192500-195000 GCA_016584305.1 Chionoecetes opilio | reverse complement strand
TGGCAGACCCCCATAACTTCTTTTTTTCAAAAACTCCAAAAAAACTTTGGGCCCAAGGGGAAAAAAAAATTAAAAAAGGTTAACCCCAAAAAAACAACCCCCTTCCCCGCAGTCCCCCCTATAAGACAAATAAACCCTTAAACCTGCCAGTCCCCCCCCCCTATAAAAGGGAGAAAACAGTAGCTGCCCCTCCCTATAAGACAGTACTGCCCCTTGCCCAAATCCCCTTAAAATTTTTTAAACAGTAGCCCGCCAGTCCCCAAAAAAAACAAAATGAAAAATGGGTTGCGAAAAGGGGGTGGGGGGAATTTTAATTTTTTGGGGGGTGTCTTGAAAAACTCCCCTTTTTTAAAAAAATTTAATCCCTGGAGGTGGAAAAAAAAAAACAGGGGGGGTTTCCCGATTTTAAACCCGTTTTCGGGGAAAAACTGTAGGTGGCCCCGGGCCGGGTGGGGTGGGGGAAAAATTGGCGCCCCTGCACTATAACGGAAAAAAAAGGGAAAGTATTTCGTTTCCCCCACAGGGGATTTAAAAAAAAGTATGTTGAAAATTAGTCATTTTTAGCCGCAAACCATCTGTTTTTTGCCCGAAAAACAACGCTGGAATTCATGGGAAACCCAATTTGGCTGAAGATGGTTTGATTTGCCTGAAACGATATGCCTGAACAGCTTCTATCCTCGTGAACTAGGTATTTCCCTTAAGCTTATATCCTCGTGAACTAAAGTTGGGCTGACAAACTTCTATCCCCCGTGAAAAAAAAGAGTTGTCATACAAACTGATAAACCCCCGTGAACTACGAGTATGTCTGACATTTTTAATCCTCGTGAAAATACGATATGTATACAGCTTCTACCCCCGTTTAACTACGAGTATGTCCCCTGACAGCCCTTTAATATCCTCGTGGAAAATAAGAATAAAGTCATTACAGCTTCTAAACCTCGTGAAATACGAGGTTTTTGTCCAAAGACAGCTTCTATCCTCTTTAACTACGATTTTGTCATGAAAGCCCAAAATCCTCGTGAATACGGAGGTTTTGGCATTACCGCTTCTACCTCGTGAACTACGAAGTAAATTTATGACAGCTTTTTTCCTCGTGAAATACAGTATGTCATGACAGCCCTTTTATCCTCGGAACTACAGTAAGTCATTACCAAACTGATATCCCCCCCGTGAACTACGAAATTGTCCTGACAGGGTTCTATCCTGGTAAAATTTCGGGGTATGTCATGACAACTTCTATCCCCCGGGGAACTACGAAAATTCATGGGCACCCTTTTATCCTCGTGAACTAAAGAGTAACTTTCCCTTACCGCTGATATCCTCGTGAACTACGGGTATGTCATGACAGCTTTATCCTCGTGGGAAAACGATATGTCCTGAAGCTTTATCCTCGTGAACTTTCGAGTATGCATGACCGCTTCTAAAACCTTGGGGGCTACAGTATGTCATTTAAGCTTTCTATCCCGTGAACTACAAATATTCAGACAGCTTCTACCTCGTGAACTACGAGTTTTTCATTAAGCTTTATCCTCGTAACTACGAGTATTCCTTACCAAACTTTTCTAAATAAATTTTCCCTGTTGGAACAAAGATATGGGCATGCCCGCTTCTTCCTCTTGAACTACGAAATTTGTCTACAGCTTCTTCCCTTTGTGAACTACGAGTTGTCAAGACACTTCCCATCCTCGGGGAAAATACGATATGTCCCTGACAGTTCTATCCTTCCCCTTAACTCAAATATGTCATTAAAACTTTATCCTCTTTAAAAATAAAGAGTATGTCTTACAGCTTCTATCCTCGTGAAAAAATTTCGAGTATGTTTATGACAAACTTCCCATCCTCGTGAACTACGAGTATTCATGGGCAGCTTTTATCCTCGTGAACTCGTTATGTCCCTGACAAGGGTTTTTATCCTCGTGAAAATACGAGTATGTCCTTACAGGTTTCTATCCCGGGGAACAGGGGTTGTCCTGACAGCTTTATATCCTCGTGAACTACTTGTAAATTTCCCAGGCAGCTTCTATCCTCGTGAACCCACGAGTATGGGGCCCTGACAGCTTTATCCTCGTGAAACCCCACAGTATGGGCAAAGACGCTTCTATCCTTTGTGAACCCACGAGTATTCATGACAGCTTCATCCTCGTGAAATACGAATGTCCTGACAGCTTTTATCCCCCGTGAACCCCACGGGATGTCATAACGACTTCTATCCTCGTGAACTTAACCCATATGTCTGACAAACCCCTTTTCCTCGTGAACTAAAGAGTATTCATGACAGCCCTTTTATCCTCGTGAACTACGATTTTGTCAGACAGCTTCTATTTCCTCGTGAAATACGAGTATTTTCATGACAAACCCTTCCTTTTTCCTCGTGAAATACGAATTTTCCCTTTACACTTCTATCCCTCGGAACTACGAGTATGTCCCTGGGCAAAGCTTTATCCTCGTGAACTACGAGTAAAGTCCCTGACAGCTTTATCCCCCGTGGAAAATAGAGTAT
>JACEEZ010001431.1:185000-187500 GCA_016584305.1 Chionoecetes opilio | reverse complement strand
AGCCACGAGTGTGAAGGCTACTCGGAAATAATGACACCCAAAAAATGTCACAGGAAAAAACGGCATAAGAAAAAATGACAGGAAAAAAATGTCACTGGAAAAAAATGTCGCTGGAAAAAAATGTCACTGGAAAAAAGTCACTGGAAAAAAATGTCACTGGTAAAAAATGTCACTGGAAAAATCGGCATAAGAAAAAATGACACAGGAAAAAAATGCCACTGGAAAAAATGTCACAAAGTTTTGAGTAGGACAAAATGTCACCTAAAAGATAATGGTATCTTATAGCGTTGATTACTAGTCTAGGTTAGGTTAGGTAAGCAAATACAAATGAGTATCTTTCCCCATTAGTTCCCATTCATACACGCACCATTATTCTCCAGTCTGAAGGCCTCTGTTATTCCCAAGCATAATATATAGAGGCATGTTACTCTTGGTTATTCCTGCACCCGCGGCCCCTTCACCAACAAAACACGTCATTTGAAACTCACGTCATCAGAGTGGTTCTTGATGAGGGTCATATTCACGCCAGGAAAGTTGGGCTTGCAGGGCAGGACGATGGACTCGCCCACCGCGACGCTCAACTGGACGTGTTGTTGGATAATCAACGGCTGATCCGGGTCTGAAAAAACAGATAAAAACAGGTGATCCGAGTCTGCAAAAAAAAAAAAAACGTCCTCCTTCAACGCCCAAGGCGTGGGCGTAGTCCGAGAATCCTACTAGCCAATCAAGCTGCCTGTCTGAGCGCTGCTTAGGCAGCTTCGACCAATCACAAGGCTTGAACACTTCTCCGCTGAGACAAGAATTGTTGTGCCTCCCTCCCTCACACCTGCACTAAGGCATGCAACGCTCCCTCACACCTGCACTAAGGCATGCAACGCTCCCTCACACCTGCACTAAGGCATGCAAGCCCTCACAGCATAAGGCAGAAAACGCTCGCCCGCAGAAATAAATTTTTCCCCACAAGTTGACTTATCGCAGGTTTTGACCCCCCTACATATTTTTGCTTTGGCGTCCCACGTACCATGAAAATCGGAAACTGTGCTGTTTCCCGAGAATGAGTGAAAATTTAAGTGAAAATTACAGCAATAAGAAAGAGTTGAAAAAAAAAAGGGAGAGAAAAAAAAGGTTGTACACGTTTTCACTTTCTCCCTTTTTTTTATTATAGGGAGTTACTGTCATTTTTTTACAGTCATGATATCACAATGTCTCGTGAAGAGATGGGATGTTCAGTTATCCTAATTTTCATTGGTAGTATGATAATACCGGAAAGACAACATTTTAGTGGGGGGCGGGCACCCTCGGGACACTGCCCCGGGGACATCCACCCCCGCTGCCCCCCCAACCAAAACAGAAAAATTTATCACCAAACATTTTAAAACCCTAGTGCCAATTAGTCTTTCCCCAATCGATTCAACACACTTTCAACATTTATTACGTAACACCCATTTTTCGTTGTAGGAAATGAAACAAGGGTGTATTTGCCTTTTAAACAGAAGATGAATGTCTGTCAAAGGCCAACAGCAGCTCACTAAGGCATGGTCAGACCATGCCTCAGTTTTCAGCGCCTTTAGCGGTGCCACTAAGGCGGCATTCTCGTCTGAGCATAGCGGTGGGAGGGCAGTTTGCCTTACCACAGGCGCCCTAGTGGATAGGGCGCCCTAGCTCGCACTCAGCATCTGGCCCCAGGCTCCTGAATCATCGTCTGTACATAGGCCTGAGCCGGTGCCTTAGCCAGGCCGTTACAAAAGCGCCTGAAGACGGGTAAGGCGCTCTTTTCGCCTTACCTCTAAGGAACTTCTCAGCATCTCCCCCCGGGTCTGCCAAAAAAAGAAAAAAAAGGCCGGGTCTGCCAAAAAAAGAAAAGAAGGCCGGGTCTGCAAAAAAAAAAAAAAAGAAGTACTACTACGGTCTGCAAAAAAAAAAAAAAAGAAGGCCGGGTCTGCAAAAAAAAAAAAAGAAACCGGGTCTGCAAAAAAAAAAAAACCTTGACAAGTTATCCGGGTCTGAAAAAAAAGGAAAAAAAGGCCGGGTCTGCAAAAAAAATAAGAAAAAACCCGACAAGTGATCCGGGTCTGCGAAAAAAAAAAAAAATGACCGGGTCTGCAATAAAAAATAAAAAAAATCGACGGGTGATCCGGGTCTGAAGAAAAAAAAACGAAGCAAAAAAAGGCCGGGTCTGCAAAGAAAAAAAAAAAAACTCAACAGCTGCTCCGGGTCTGCATAAAAAAAATTAATAAATGACACTACATAACGTGCCGCCTTGTTACGTGTCGCCGCCATTCTGTTACCAAGCTAAGACAGACTCGATGGCGTGTTATCGCGGCAGGATTTTTTTTAAAATTATTTTATTATCATTTTTTATATTAAGTCTATTAAAAAAAAAAAAATATTGATTTTTTTTTTTTTTTAGAATCTCGAAGGCAGGACATTGTTCAGGCAACCTTTGACGACTATATCTGGGTGACGTGAATTCCTTACGTGGTGACTTATGAATAAGGGA
>JACEEZ010001431.1:167500-180000 GCA_016584305.1 Chionoecetes opilio | reverse complement strand
CTACTGAAGGGGGGGTGGTGGGGAAAGGGGGGGCTGGAGGGAAGGACCCCCTACGAAGGGGGCGTGGGTTTGGGGGGAAGGGGGGGCCATGGGGCAGGGGCCCCCTACTGAAGGGGGCGTGGTGGTGAAGGGGGGGCATGGCGCAAGGACCCACTACTAAGGGGGCGTGGTGGTGAAGGGGGGTGCATGGAGGCAAGGACCCACTAATGAAGGGGGCGTGATGGTGAAAGGGGGCATGGAGGGAAGGACCCACACTAAGGGGGGTGGTGGTGAAGGGGGGCATGGGGCAAGGACCACTAGAAGGGGGCGTGGTGGTGAAGGGGGTGCATGGAGGGGAAGGACCCCCTAAAGAAGGGGGGGTGAGGTAAAGGGGGGCATGGAGGCAAGGACCCCCTACTGAAAGGGGGCGTGGGGGGGTGAAGGGGGTGCGTGGAGGCAAGGGCCCACTACTGAAGGGGGCGTGGGGGTGAAGGGGGGCCTGGGGGGCAAGGACCCCCTACTGAGGGGGGGTGGTGGGGGGAAGGGGGTCATGAGGCAAGGACCCACTACTGAAGGGGGGTGGTGTGAAGGGGGGGGTGGAGGCAAGACCCACTACTGAAGGGGGCGTTGGGTGAAGGGGGCATGGCGGCAAGGACCCACTATGAAGGGGGCGGGTGGTGAAGGGGGCCTGGAAACAAGGGCCCATACTGAAGGGGGCGTGGGGTGAAGGGGGTCCCCGGGGCCGGACAAATATGAAGGGGGCTGGTGGTAAGGGGGGCCCTGGAGGCAAGGACCCACTACTGAAGGGGGGTGGGGGGGAAGGGGGTGCATGGAGGCAAGGGCCCCTCTGAAGGGGGCGTGGGGGTGAAGGGGGTCCCCTGGAGGCGGGCCCACACTGAAGGGGGGGTGGTGGGGAAGGGGGCATGGCGGCAAGGACCCCCTACTGAAGGGGGGGGTGGTGGGAAGGGGGGGCATGGAGGCAAGGGGCCCCTACGAAGGGGGGGGTGGTGGTGAAAGGGGGTGCGTGGAGGCAAGGAAACCCCCTAAAAGAAGGGGGGTGGTGGTGAAGGGGGGGCATGGCGGCAAGGGGCCCAATACTGAAGGGGGCGTTGGGAAGGGGGTGCATGGAGGGAAGGGCCCACTACTGAAGGGGGCTGGGGGTGAAGGGGGTGCATGGCGGCAAGGACCCCCATGAAGGGGGGGTGGTGGGGAAAGGGGGTGCATGGGGCAAGGACCCACTAATGAAGGGGGCGTGATGGGAAGGGGGGCATGGAGGCAAGGGCCCACTACTGAAGGGGGCGGGTGGTGAAGGGGGGGCGTGAAGGCAAGGGGCCCACTACGAGGGGCGTGGTGGTGAAGGGGGTCCATGAAGGCAAGGACCCCCCCCCTATGAAAAGGGGGCATGGTGGTGAAGGGGGTGGATGGGGGCAAGGACCCCCTACTGAAGGGGCGTGGTGGTGAAGGGGGGGGTGGAGCAAAAACCCACTACTGAAGGGGGGGTGGTGGTGAAAGGGGGGGGGATGGCGGCAAGGACCCCTACTGAAGGGGCGTGGTGGTGAAGGGGGCCCCGGGGGCAAGGACCCACTACTGAAGGGGGCGTGGTGGTGGGGGGGTCCATGGGGCAAGGACCCACTATAAGGGGGCGTGGTGGGAAGGGGGGGGCCCTGGAGGCAAGGACCCACTACTGAAGGGGGGGGTGGTTGAAGGAGGGGGCATGGGGGCAAGGACCCCTCTGAAGGGGCGTTGTGGTGAAGGGGGTCCCTGGGGCAAGGACCCCTATGAAGGGGGGCGTGGTGGTGAAGGGGTGCATGGCGGCAAAGGGCCCACTACTGAAGGGGGCGTGGGGGGTGAAAGGGGGCTGGAGGCAAAGGGCCCCCCATGAAGGGGGCGTGGTGGTGAAGGGGGGCCCTGGAGGCAAGGACCCACTACTGAAGGGGGGGGTGGTGGTGAAGGGGGGCCTGGAGGCAAGGGGCCCACTACTGAAGGGGGGGGTGGTGGTGAAGGGGGGATGGAGCAAGGACCCACTACTGAAGGGGGGGCGTGGTGGTGAAGGGGGTCCCTGGAGGCAAGGACCCCTACTGAAGGGGGGTGGTGGTGAAAGGGGGGATGGAGGCAAGGACCCCTACTAAAAGGGGCGTGGTGGTGAAAAGGGGGCCCTGGACAAGGGGACCCACTACTGAAGGGGGCGTGGTGGGGAAGGGGTCCATGGAGGCAAGGCCCACTAAAAAGGGGGGCGTGGTGGGGGGAAAGGGGGGCCATGGAGGCAAGGGCCCCCCTACTGAAGGGGGGTGGGGGGTGAAGGGGGGGGGCATGGAGGCAAGGACCCACTATGAAAGGGGGGGTGGTGGAAGGGGTCCATGGAGGCAAGGACCCACATGAAGGGGGGGGTGGTGGTGAAGGGGGGGCCCCGGGGGCAAGGACCCACATGAAGGGGGGGTGGGGGGTGAAGGGGGTCCATGGAAGGGAAAGGGCCCATACTGAAGGGGGGGTGGTGGGAAAAGGGGGGTCCTGGGGCAAGGGTCCACACTGAAGGGGGGGGCGGTGGTGAAGGGGGTCCTGGAGGGAAGGACCCACTACTGAAGGGGGCGTGGGGGGTGAAGGGGGTCCCTGGGGCAAGGACCCACTCTGAAGGGGGGTTGGTGGGGAAGGGGGGGGCATGGGGCCCAAAAGGCCCCACTACTGAAGGGGGCGTGGTGGGAAGGGGGCGTGGTGGTGAAAAGGGGGGGCATGGAGGCAAGGCCCCTACTGAAGGGGGCTGGTGGGAAGGGGGGGCCAGGAGGCAAGGACCCCCTACTGAAGGGGGCGCGGTGGGAGGGGGGGCCTGGGGCGGACCCCTACTGAAGGGGGCGTGTGGTGAAGGGGGTCCAGGAGGCAAGGACCCACACTAAGGGGGCGCGGTGGTGAAGGGGGTGCATGGAAGGAAGGCCCACTATGAAGGGGGGGTGGTGGGGAAGGGGGCTGGGGGGTGAAGGGGGGGCATGGGGGAAAAAACCCACTACTGAATGGGCGGGTGGTGAAGGGGGCATGGAGGGAAGGACCCATACTGAAGGGGGGGTGGGGGGTGGGGGGTGCATGGAGGCAAGGCCCCCCACGAATGGGGGGGGGTGGTGAAGGGGGAAAACCCTGGGGGGGGAAAAGGGCCCACTACTTTAAGGGGGGTGGTGGTGAAGGGGGGCCAGGAGGCAAGGCCCACTACTGAAGGGGGGTGGTGGTGAGGGGGGCCATGGGGGGCAAGGGCCCACTACTGAAGGGGGGGGTGGTGGGAAGGGGGGCCATGGAGGCAAAGGGCCCACTACTGAAGGGGCGTGGTGGTGAAGGGGGGCAGGGGCAAAAAACTCACTAATGAAGGGGGCGTGGTGGGAAGGGGGCATGGGGCAAGGACCCACTACTGAAGGGGCGTGGTGGGGAAGGGGCGCATGGAGGGAAAAGGGCCCACTACTGAAAAAGGGGGGGTGGGGGTGGGGAAGGGGGTCGGGGAAGGACCCACTACTGAAGGGGTGGTGGTGAAAGGGGGGGTGGTGGTGAAGGGGGCCATGGAGGCAAGGGCCCACTACTGAAGGGGCGTGGTGGTAAGGGGGTGCATGGGGCAAGGGCCTACTACTGAGGGGGGGGGTGATGGTGAAAAAGGGGGGGCAGGGGCAAGGACCCCCTACTGAAAGGGGCGTGGTGGGGAAGGGGGTGCAGGGGGCAGGACCCCCTACTTTTAAGGGGGGGGTGGTGGTGAAAGGGGGGGGATGGAGGCAAGGACCCTACTGAAGGGGGGTGGTGGTAAGGGGTCCATGGGGCAAGGGGCCTACTACTGAAGGGGGGTGGTGGTGAAGGGGGGGCCCTGGGGCAAGGACCACTACGAAGGGGCGTTGGTGGTGAAAAGGGGGTCCTGGAGGCAAGGACCCACTATGAAGGGGGCGTGGTGTGAAGGGGGGGCAGGAGGGGAAGGACCCCTACTGAAGGGGGGTGGTGGTGAAAGGGGTTTCCATGGAGGCAAGACCCATCTGAAGGGGGCGGTGGTGGTGAAAGGGGGCCATGGAGGCAAGGACCCACTACTGAAGGGGGGGGGTGGTGGTGAAGGGGGTCCTGGAGCAAACCCACCTGAAGGGGGCTGGTGGTGAAGGGGGTCCCTGGAGGCAAGGACCTCTACTGGGAAGGGGGGGTGGTGGTGAAGGGGGGCCATGGGGGGGGAAGGCCCACTACTGAAGGGGGCGTGGTGGTGAAGGGGGTCCATGGGGGCAAGGACCCACTACTGAAGGGGGGATGGTGGGGAAGGGGGTGCATGGGGGCAAGGACCCACTACGAAGGGGGCGTGGTGGTGAAAGGGGGTCCATGTAGGGAAAAGGGCCCACTACTGAAGGGGGCGTGGTGGTGAGGGGTCCCTGGAGGGAAGGACCCACTACTGAAGGGGCGTGGTGGGGGAAAGGGGGGCCAGGGCAAGGACCCCTCTGAAGGGGGCGTGGTGGTGAAGGGGGCCCTGGAGGCAAGGACCCACTATGAAGGGGCGTTTTGGTGAAGGGGTGCTGGGGCAAGGACCACTACGAAGGGGGGGTGGTGGGGAAGGGGGGCCATGGGGGCAAGGACCCACTACTGAAAGGGGGCGTGGTGGTGAAAGGGGTCCCTGGAGGCAAGGACCCCCTACAAGGGGGGGGTGGTGGTGAAAGGGGGCCCCGGAGGCAAGACCCACTACTGAAGGGGGGGGTGGTGGTGGAAGGGTCCATGGAGGCAAAGGGCCTAAACTGAAGGGGGCGGGTGGTGAAGGGGGTGGGGCAAGGGCCCACTACTGAAGGGGGCGTGGTGGTGAAGGGGGGCATGGGGGAAGGACCCCCTACTGAAGGGGCTGGGGGTGAAGGGGGTCCCCTGGAGGCAGGACCCACACTAAGGGGCGTGGTGGGAAGGGGGGCCATGGAGGCAAAGGACCCACTACTGAAAAGGGGGGTGGGGGTGAAGGGGGGCATGGAGGGGAAGGACCTACTACTGAAGGGGGCGTGGTGGTGAAGGGGCCCTGGAGGCAAGGCCCACTATGAAGGGGGGGTGGTGTGAAGGGGGCCATGGAGGGGAAAGCCCACTACTGAAGGGGGCGTGGGGGTGAAGGGGGTCCATGGAGGCAAGGACCCACTACGAAGGGGGGCGTGGGGGGTGAAGGGGTCCATGGAGGCAAGGGACCCACTACTGAAGGGGGCGGGGGTGAAGGGAGCCATGGGGGAAAGGGCCCACTACTAAGGGGGCGTGGTGGTGAAGGGGTCCATGGGGGGCAAGACCCCCTACTGAAGGGGGCGGGTGGTGAAGGGGGTCATGGAGGCAAGGACCCCTACTGAAGGGGGCCGGTGGTAAGATGGTTAAGAAACACTGGTATATAAGATGACCTTTAGAGAGATGAGAAGAGAAATATATGATGACCAAGAGAGTGAGAGAGAGAAAAGTTTAAATTACTCGGGGGAAATTGTTGGGGTGCACCAGGGACGGGGTGGGCGGCGCGGGAGGTCAGGTTGAACGGGTTCCCCCCCCCCCCACCGTGATCTCCTCCTGGTGGGGGGGGTCTCAGGCCGCCCGAGCTGCCCCCCGAGCCCCGCACAGGTGTGGCTAGTGGGTTTGCATTCCAACGTTAACCCCTTGAGACCCAGAACCCTAATTTCCATTGTTTTGGGGACTATTAGACGATGTTTTGTGAATATAAGTAATATTTTTTTAGATATGACCTGTTTTGTACCTTGTCGACTAGCTGATTTTGGGAATTTAAGTTACTTTTTTGTAGGGGCATGGTTAAAAACAACCATTTTTTATATCAAAAGGAAAAATCTGGGCGTGAAAAGGTTAATGGTAAAAGATAAAAATTACTTATAAAACTATGTAACTATTATCATTATTTCCAACGTCATGATAATGTATGTTTATAATAATAGTAACCCTTATGATTTATTTTAAGTCACACCCACACACATACACACACACACACAATACACACAATACCCCCAAACACAACACACCACACAACAACACCACACACACCCAACACCCCAACACAACATACCACACACACACAAACCCCCCCCACACACGTAAACACTTCTTTCCCCTTTAAATAAACAGGGGTTGATAATTACGTATCAGCGGGGCAGTAATTGGTAGCTCAAAATATTGTGCACCAACAACAAAACCACAACAACAACAACAAAAAACAACACCACCAACAACAACAACAACAACAACCCACCAACAACACAACAACAACAAACCCCCAAAAAACAAAAACACCCCACCAACAACAACAACAACAACACCACCAACAACAACAACAACACCACCACCAACAACAACAACAACAACAACACCACCAACAACAACAACAACAACAACAACAATGATGATTATAATGCTAATAATAATGACAACACTTATTTGCACTTATAACGCGTACATAACCTATTTTAAGTCTATCATTTTGAACCACTTAACGCCCAGATCTTTCCTTTGCTATATAAAATCGTCTGTTGTTAGCCATGAAATTATGAAAAGTAACTTAGTATACCAAATTAGCTAGTGAACAAGGATACTAAACAGGTCATATCTATAAAATATTGCTTATATTCATTAAAATCATCTAATGGTACCCAAATTACACCATGAAAATTTCGTTATGGGTCTCAAGGGGTTAATAACTTGGTGAGAAAAGCAGCAAAAATAGTTGAGTTGATAACGAGTGAGTTGATCATGAGTGAGTCGGAGTGAGTGTGTGATTACCCGGTAGGAGGATGGAGGAGAGGAGGAGGAGGAGGAGGAGGAGGTAGTGGAGTAAGGGCGGCATGGTTGGTGAGGGCGGGAGCAGAGACGCCCGGCCAGTGTCCGGCCGGCGAATCCCCTCTGGGCACCTGCTGGGAAAAAGAAAAGTTTATTGCAAGAAAGAACTGGAAAGAAAGGTTAACCCCTTCACACCCAGATCTTTCCTTGGCTATATAAAATTGTTGGTGTGTGTGTGTGTGTGTGTGTGTGTGTGTGTGTGTGTGTGTGTGTGTGTGTGTGTGTGTGTGTGTGTGTGTGTGTGTGTGTGTGTGTGTGTGTGTGTTTACTGTTAACCATTTTTGCTTTCAATAAATAGTAGTAGTAGTAGTAGCAGTAATGGTAGTAGGGAGGGGGAGGGGGAGTCGTCCGGCGGAAATATAAAATGATGTTCACGCTATCTCTGACGTCACACCAGCCGACGGGCACCCACTGAGGGCCTCGCTGCCTCGTATTCAATCTTGTGTGGTGTTTGCTTCACTGTTTATACTTGACAACAATCCTTTAATCCTTTTGTGGGGCTGTATACACTGGGGCGTGTATTGCATCTTGAAACATTGGGGGCTAAGTCCAGGCTACAGATCTTTAGATTTTTATCGGATAATTTTCATTCTACGTATATAGAGTATAATGAATATAAGATCATGATGCGAGACACTGTGCTCTACCAAAAGACTCCGGTAATTTGCTTAGGATAACTTTCGCAACATGAAATTAAAATAAAATCAAAACAGTCTGAGTTGGGGTTCAACTTCGTTACTATTTCTATTTTCATCAGCAAAAGTAAAACCCTATATATATATGAAAAAGAATGAGAGCTTTGGCGGGATGTGAAGCAGTCATATATATTGTATATTGCCAATGCTTTGTTCAATATTGAAATGTGACCAACCCCGGTCTAATAACTTATGCTTCTCTTGTGTGACAAATTGAAAGCTCCTTTTCAACTGTGTCAACTCTGTGTCTTGTCTTTCTGATACTCTCTTCTTCACCTCTCCAGAAGGTCTTTTGTGTTTCATCAGTCTGTTGCACTCCTCATCTCCTCTGTTCTCTCCTCCTGTTCTCTCCGCCACTCCTCATCTCCTCTGTTCTCTCCTCCTGTTCTCTCCGCCACTCCTCATCTCCTCTGTTCTCTCCTCCTGTTCTCTCCGCCACTCCTCATCTCCTCTGTTCTCTCCTCCTGTTCTCTCCGCCACTCCTCATCTCCTCTGTTCTCTCCTCCTGTTCTCTCCGCCACTCCTCATCTCCTCTGTTCTCTCCTCCTGTTCTCTCCGCCACTCCTCATCTCCTCTGTTCTCTCCTCCTGTTCTCTCCGCCACTCCTCATCTCCTCTGTTCTCCCCTCCTGTTCTCTCCGCCACTCCTCATCTCCTCTGTTCTCTCCTCCTGTTCTCTCCGCCACTCCTCATCTCCTCCTGTTCTCTCCGCCTCTCTCTTGTCCTGCTCATGAAAAAGATGCAATCAGCATATGCCAAGCAACATCTAACCACATCTCTCATTTCTTATTATAATTCTATGTTGGCTCCAGAGCTATTCCTATTTTTGTAAACAAAACAACAACTTTTTGAGATCCGGGGTAATTCATAAAACATTTTGGGCTACAGCCTATAATGCCCAGGCCTAACTACGCCAATGGGGTTGTATGTTGTATGTAGTTGTAGATCCTACTGACAAATGGTCGATTTTTTAAACCTGGACATGGGCTAACCTAAGACTAACCATGGCTTTAGACAGACATTTCAGGGCTTTAAACATTTGTCCGGGGTATCATATCATTAGACTTGGATGTTGGAGAGGTGAGTGAGTGTCTAGCAATTCCAATCTGAGACTAAACACCCTGGAAAAATGGTTAAAAAGCTTAAATGTCTGTCTAAAGCCATGGTTAGTGTTAGGTGAGCCCAAGTCCATGTTTAGAAAATCGACCAAAAGTATGCAATGGATCTGTAAGGGAGGGTTAAGGCTCAAAATGTTATCACCCATTCGAGGTATTATTATCATTATGCATCAATAATTTGCATCCTTCAGTGGGGCCGGGCGAGCTGTGCATTGAATAACCTCGCTGTTGTTGTTGTTGTTGCTGTTATTATTGTTATTGTTGTTGCTCTTGTTGTTGTTCTTGTTGTTGTTACTAAATGACCGACAAAAAAGGTTGAAGCGATGGAGGTGATACGATTTTGTGGATAATTAATTGGTGGTGATTATGTAGTACAAGTGTTGTGATGGTTGTTGTTGTGGTTGTGGCTGTGGTTGTTGTGGTTGTTGTGGTTGTGGTGGTTGTGGTTGGTTGTGTTGTGGTTGTTGTTGTGGTGGTTGTGGTTGTTGTGGCTGTGGTTGTTGTGGTGGTTGTGGCGGTTGTGGTTGTTGCTGTGGTTGTTGTGGTGGTTGTGGTTGTTGTGGTTGTTGTGGCTGTGGTTGTTGTGGTGGTTGTGGCGGTTGTGGTTGTGGCTGTGGTTGTTGTGGTGGTTGTGGTTGTTGTGGTTGTTGTGGCTGTGGTTGTTGTGGTGGTTGTGGCGGTTGTGGTTGTGGCTGTGGTTGTTGTGGTGGTTGTGGTTGTTGTGGTTGTGGCTGTGGTTGTTGTGGTGGTTGTGGTTGTTGTGGTTGTTGTGGTTGGTTGTGGTTGTGGTGGTTGTGCTGGTTGGTTGTTGTTGTGGTTGGTGGTTGTTGTGTTGTTTGTGGTTGTGGTTGTTGTGGTTGTTGTGTGGTTGGGTTGTTGTGTGTTGTTGTGATGGTTGTGTTGTTGTGGTTGTGTGTGTGTTGTTTGTGGTGTGTGGTTGTGGTTGTGTTGTGGTGTGGTTGTTGTGGTTGTGTGGTTGTGGTTGTGGTTGTTGTGGTTTGGTTGTGGTTGTTGTGGTGGTTGTGGTTGTTGTGGTTTGTTGTGTGGTTGTTGTGGTTGTGGTTGTTGTTGGTGGTGTTGTGTGGTTGTGGTTGTGGTTGTTGTTGTGGTGTTGTGGTTGTGGTGGTTGTGTGTTGTGGTTGTTGTTGTGGTTGTTGTTGTGGTTGTGGTTGTGGTTGTGGTGGTTGTTGTGGTTGTGGTTGTTGTTGTGGTTGTTGTTGTTGTGGTTGGTTGTGGTTGGTTGTTTGTTGTGGTTGTTGTTGTGGTTGTTGTGGTTGTTGTGGTTGTGTGGTTGTGGTTGTGGTTGTTGGTGTGTGGTTGTGGTTTGTGGTTGTGGTTGGTTGTTGTGTTGTTGTTGTGGGTTGTGGTTGTGGTTTGTGGTGGTTGTTGTGGTTGTGGTTGTTGTTGTGTGGTTGTGTTGTGGTTGTTGTTGTGGTTGTGGTGGTTGTTGTGGTTGTGGTTGTGGTGTGGTGGTTGTGGTTGTTGTTGTGGTTGTTGTTGTTGTTGTGGTGTGGTGGTTGTGGTTGTGGTTGTGGTGGTTGTTGTGGTTGTGGTTGTTGTTGTAGTGGTTGTGGTTGTGGTTGTTGTTGTGGTTGTTGTGGTTGTGGTGGTTGTGGTTGTGGTGGTTGTGGTGAAAGTAGGGGGGGGGATGGTTATGGGAGGATTGAAATGATTGATAGAGTATGTTGTTGTTGCCTGTGTTGTTGTTGTGGTTGTGTTGTGTGTTGTTTTTGGTTTTGTCTCTGGTCTGTTTTTTGTTGTTGTTTGTGTTGTGTTGTTTTGTTTGTCTGTTTCTTGTTGTGGTTGTGGTTGTTGGTTTCTGTGGTTGTCTCTTGTGTGGTTGTTTTGTTGTGGGTTGTGGTTTTGTTGTTGTTGTTTGTCTGTGTTGTGGTGGTTGTTTTTGGTTTGTCTGTGTGGTTGCTTTGTCTCTTTTCTTCTTTTCGTTCTTGCTTTGTCTCTTTTCTCTGCTTGTTCTTGCTTTCTTTCTTTTCTTTTTCCTCTTCTTCCTCTTCTTCCTCTTCTTTCTCTTCTTTCTTCCTCTTCTTTCTCTTCTTCTTTTTCTTTCTCTTCTTTCTTCTTCCTCTTCTTCCTCTTCTTCCTCTTCTTCCTCTTCTTTCTCTTCTTTCTCTTCTTGCTCTTCTTCTTCTCTTCTTTCTCTTCTTTCTCTTCTTTCTCTTCTTCCTCTTCTTCCTCTTCTTCCTCTTCTTTCTCTTCTTTCTCTTCTTCTTTCTCTTCTTTTTCTTCCTCTTCTTTCTCTTCTTCCTCTTCTTCCTCTTCTTTCTCTTCTTGCTTCTTCCTCTTCTTTCTCTTCTTTTTCTTCCTCTTCTTCCTCTTCTTCCTCTTCTTTCTCTTCTTTTTCTTCCTCTTCTTTCTCTTCTTCCTCTTCTTCCTCTTCTTCCTCTTCTTCCTCTTCTTTCTCTTCTTTTTCTTCCTCTTCTTTCTCTTTTTTTCTTTTTTTCTTTTCTTTCTTCCACCTGTTGAATGTCATGGTTCTTCCTGCGCATGTTTTCTTGAATACAATGTTTTTTCTATGCCATGAAATCTCTTATAGTCTATTTTCTTTATTATGGTCAAAATGCAGTCAGGAAGCCACGCCCCCTGCCTGCCCCTTCTATGCTAGGGGGCAGCAGATTGGTGCATTCCTCGTATCATCACTACCAATCACAATATCTTCACTACTTAACAGCGGCGTGACCACCAGACACAGCAATCTTCACTACAAAGGGATATTTGATTTTGTCACCCTTTGTAGTGAAGATTGCTCTGTGCAGTGGTCACGCGCTGTTAAGTAGTGAAGATATTGTGATTGGTAGTGATGATACGAGGAATGCACCAATCAGCTGCCCCGTTGCATAGAAGGGGAGGCAGGGGGCGTGGCTTCCTCACTGCATTTTGACCCTAATAAAAAAAATAGACTATAGTGTTGCAAGTCTCATTTTCCGTTGTCGCTACGTGTTATTATTATATTTTTTATTTTTTGGGAGGGGGGGGGGCTAATGGTTGACTAGAATCACAACACCACTCAAAAAAGGCATAATATTATTCTCTTTGTTATTGGTAAGCGAAAATAGATGCATGGTTTATCCTACCTTTTTTTTTTTTTTTTTTAGGAGTGAGTTTTTTTTTTTTTTGGGGGGGCGAGTTTGAGATGGTTTGCCAGTGTGAATCAAGGTCTTTTACAGAGAAAAATTCTGTAAAAGACCTTGATATTTCTAATTCCGTCTGATGCACTGTGACATATACTTGTTTATCGTGGGCTACTGAGCATACTCCTAACAACAGATAATTGTATATAGCCTAGGAAAGATCTGGGCCTCAAGGGGTTAATGTGAATCTCAGGCCTAAAAAGACGCTAGAAAACCGGCCTAGTTTGACGGCAAGCCTGGATTAGACGGAGAAAGAATGGGATGGCTAAAATAATCCAATGATTGTATAGGTGTGAGTCACAGAGATCCTAACATACATAAGGGTGATGAGGCTTCGTTATAATGCGTTAATTTCAACCTAATAAAGGGCGAGGGAGCGCTGGTATCAGGGATTTCTTAATCATTACCAAGTGAACCACAGGATGTGTAGTTAAAAGTGTGGACGGATACACTATTACTACTACTACTACTATTATTACGACTATGAACAACAACAACTACTACTACTACTATTATTACGACTATGAACAACAACTACTACTACTACTACTACTACTATTATTACGACTATGAACAACAACTACTACTACTACTACTATTATTACGACTATGAACAACAACTACTACTACTACTACTACTACTATTATTACGACTATGAACAACAACTACTACTACTACTACTATTATTACGACTATGAACAACAACTACTACTACTACTACTATTATTACGACTATGAACAACAACTACTACTACTACTACTATTATTACGACTAT
>JACEEZ010001431.1:160000-165000 GCA_016584305.1 Chionoecetes opilio | reverse complement strand
TCGTCTAATGGTACCCAAAATACAATGGAAATTACATTCTGGGCCTCAAGGGCTTAATCAATATTTGTTTTTCGGTGTAGGTATCTTATTTTTTGTTTATTTATCATTATATTCTTGTGAGTTCTCCATGGTGTGTTTCTCGGGATGTAGCAAAAGTAGCGACGTGTATGTAGTTCCAATCAATGTTTTTTCTATCTGTGTGTCTTATATATTTTGTTTATCTTGTTTATGCTCTTGTGAGTTCCCCTTGGTGTGTTTCTCGGGCTGCCATGACACAAGTCTAGCGGCAGGGGACGTGACCTCTGTGTTGCTCTTCCCCTAATTTGGTCAAGGATGTCTTTATTTACGTTTCCTAGATGTCATAACGGCTGTACTCTTCAAAAGAACTTGCTTGTACTCATTTCCCATTATACACCCTATTATATTTCCCATTATTATTATGTACTTCAGTCTGTTGTTTTTTTTTACGTTTTTTATAAGAAGCGAGGTTTTGTTAAACCCAACAGGTAATAGAAAAAAGTACAATATAGTGGCGGGAGTTTATAGTACCGCGAAGTGGATTTTTTTGTCCCTGAATGGGGAAAGGGGAGTTTATAGTACCCTAAATGGGGAAGGGAGTTTATATGTCCCGCGAATGGGGATTTTTTTTGTCCCCTATGGGAAGGGAGTTTATATGTACCGCAAAATTGGATTTTTTTTGCCCTTTAAAAACCCTAAATTGGGGAAAGGGGGGTTTTTATATGTACCGCAAATTGGATTTTTTTTGTACCCTAAATGGGGAAGGGATTTTATATGTACCCAAATTTGGGGGTTTTTTTTGTACCCGAAGGGGAAGGGGAGTTTTAATTACCGCGAAGTGGGTTTTTTTGTACCCGAATGGGGAAGGGGTTTATATGTACCGCGAATGTGGATTTTTTTTGTACCTGAATGGGGAAAGGGAGTTTAATGTACGCGAATGGGAGTTTTTTTACCCTGAATGGGGAAAGGGATTTTATATGTACCGCAATGTGGATTTTTTTTTTGTCCCCCTGAATGTGACACAGACAGGAGCAGGTGACGTGCCCTTTCCAGGCAGAGCACCCCCATTTTCCTTTTTACCCCCCTACGGCCGTCTGTGAACCATAGTTCACCAAACGACCCCACCACCCCGCCTCGCTACAAGACTTTTAGCGGGGGGGGGGGGGGGGGTGAACAGCCTGGTTTTATGGGCCCAAATTATTAATTTAAAAAAAAAAATGTTGTTTTTTAATTAATGTAGCTAAATAGCTCTAGTATAAAATAGTTTTGTTTTTAGCTCTAAAAACCCAAAAGAATAGCGGTTTTAAAAAAAAAAAAAAAAAAAAAAAGAGAGAGAGAGAGAGGGGGGGAGAGAGGAGAGAGAGAAGGGGGAGAAGAGAGAGAGAGAGAGGAGGGAAAGGGGGAGAGAGAAAAGAGAGAGAGAGAGAGAGCGAGAGAGAGAGAGAGAGAGAGAGAGAGAAAAAGAGGCAAGGAAAAAGAGAGAAGGGGAGAGAAAAGAGAAAAGGGAGAGAAAAACTATAGGGAGAAAAACCCCCCATGGGGAGAGATTAGGGAGTAAAAAAATAAGAGAAAACCTCTCCTCCCCCTCCTCTCTCATTATCTCTCTCATTATCTCTCCTCTCTCTCTCCGCAATCTCCCCCCTCTCTCCTCTTCTCTCTCTCTCTCTTTTCTCTCCTCTTCCTTCTTCTTCTCTCCCCTCTCTCTCTCTCTCTCTCTCTCTCTTCTCTTCTCTCTCCCCTTCTCTCTCTCTCTCTCTCTCTCTCTCTCTCTCTCTCTCTCTCTCTCTCCCCTTTTCTCTCCCTCTCTCCCCTCTCTCTCTCTCTTCTCCCTTCCCCCCCTCTTCTCTCTCTTTCTTCTCTTTCTCTCTTTCGCTCCTCTTCTCTCTCTCTCTCTCTCCTCTCTCTCTCTTTTCTTTCTCTCTCTCTCTCTTCTCTCTCTCCTCTCTCTCTCTCTTCTCTCTCTCTCTCTCTCTCTCTTTTCTCCCTCTCCCTGCTCTTTTTCTATCCTTCCCTCCTTCCCTCTCCTCTTTCTCTCTCATTATTCTCTTATCTCTCCTCTCCCCTCTCCCCTCTCTCTCTCTCCTCTCTCTCTCTCTCTCTCTCTCTCTCTCTCTCTCTCTCCCCTCTCTCTCTCTCTCTCTTTTTCATCCTGAAGGGTGAAGGGAGGTATGAAGGGGATAGTTTAAGGGGGGGAGGGGGGAGGTATTTAAAGGGCGGTAAGGGAAGGAAGTTCACGCCTTCTCGGCGATTCACGTTAGCTCCACCCCTTTGGTGACGTCACGAGTCGTGTGTGACAACTGTGATTGGCTGTTGATATCCCTCGACCACGTACTATTCCAAATCACGGGAATATGCCGCCGGGTCCCTAAAAGGATCGAACTGGCTCAAAATAATGGCTCCCTATTTAACCCCTTGAGACCTATAACGTAATTTCCATTGTAATTTGGCTACCATTAGACGATTTTTAGTTAATATAAGTAATATTTTATAGATATGACCTGTTTAGTAGCCTTGTCGACTAACTAATTTGATATATTCAGTTACTTTTCGTAATTTTATGACTCTACAACATACGATTTTTTTACAGCCAAGGAAAGATCTGGGTGTGAAGAGGTTAGTAAACAGTTTAAGAATGTTTACGGTCATTTTCAAAGCGCGATCCTTGAAGTGACCGCAGCTGAAACACACCGGCAGTAGGTCAAGGTAAAGATGGGGGCATAGGCTATAAGGGCGACACACACTATCTTATAATGCAGCGCGGGGTGAGCCTGGGTGACCTATGAATGGATCTTGTGTGGGTGTTTAGAGAAGTGGGTGGTGGTTGCTAGTCTACACACCTCGATCTTTATAACACGCTTTTTTTTTCTCCTAACAGGGACACGTAAGAGTTCCAACGTTCAATGTGTGTAGACTCTTTTCCTTCCTTCAACAATCGTATTTATCTTTAAAGGAAATTTTCCGCCGACCAATTAGCTAACATGCAGGAGACACAATTGTAGATCAGTCAATCAGTCCCACAGTGGAGGAAATCAGCAGACATTGAATGGAATATTATGATAAAAATAATAGAGAATAACGTACATAGAAGCAATGGTACATAATACAAACACTGACATGCCTTGGACAGATTTTGTGTTGACAGATCTGCTGATAACAGGGAATCGGCGCCATCCCCCCCCCCCCCTTATCCCCTTCCCCAATTTGAACACACCAGGGGGCCACCAGGAAGAAAGTGTCATTTTACTCGATTTTACATGAACACCCTTAAAAAGCCGTCGATACGAAGGCGTTACCCACAAGAAGGACTGGCCGAAAGACTGTATTCAAGAAACATAGGGACCAAGGAACATAGGGACCAAGGAACATAGGGACCAAGGAACATAGGGACCAAGGAACATAGGGACCAAGGAACATAGGGACCAAGGAACATAGGGACCAAGGAACATAGGGACCAAGGAACATAGGGACCAAGGAACATAGGGACCAAGGAACATAGGACCAAGGAACATAGGGACCAAGGAACATAGGGACCAAGGAACATAGGGACCAAGGAACATAGGGACCAAGGAACATAGGAACCAAGGAACATAGGGACCAAGGAACATAGGAACCAAGGAACATAGGGACCAAGGAACATAGGAACCAAGGAACATAAGGACCAGGACATAGGGACAAGGAACATAGGGACCAAGGAACATAGGGACCAAGGAACAAAAGGGACCAGGAACATAGAAACCAGGACATAGGGACCAAGGAACATAGGGACCAAGGAACATAGGGACCAAGGAACATAGGGACCAAGGAAATAGGAACCAAGGAACATAGGGACCAAGGAACATAGGGACCAAGGAACATAGGGACCAAGGAACATAGGGACCAAGGAACATAGGAACCAGGACTAGGACCAAGGAACATAGGGACCAAGGAACATAGGGACCAAGGAACATAGGAACCAAGGAACATAGGGACCAAGGAACATAGGGACCAAGGAAACATAGGGACCAAGGAACATAGGAACCAAGGAACATAGGGACCAAGGAACATAGGAACCAAGGAACATAGGGACAAGGAACATAGGAACCAGGAACTAGGACCAAGGAACATAGGGACCAAGGAACATAGGAACCAAGGAACATAGGGACCAAGGAACATAGGACCAAGGAACATAGGGACCAAAGGGAAAATAGGGACCAAGGAAACAGGGACCAAGGAACATAGGAACCAAGGAACATAGGGACCAAGGAACATAGGGACCAAGGAACATAGGGACCAAGGAACATAGGGACCAAGGAACATAGGACCAAGGAACATAGGGACCAAGGAACATAGGGACCAAGGAACATAGGGACCAAGGAACATAGGGACCAAGGAACATAGGGACCAAGGAACATAGGGACCAAGGAACATAGGAACCAAGGAACATAGGGACCAAGGAACATAGGGACCAAGGAACATAGGGACCAAGGAACATAGGGACCAAGGAACATAGGAACCAAGGAACATAGGGAAACCAAGGACATAGGGACCAAGGAACATAGGGACCAAGGAAATAGGGACCAAGGAACATAGGGACCAAGGAACATAGGGACCAAGGAACATAGGGACCAAGGAACATAGGACCAAGGAACATAGGGACCAAGGAACATAGGGACCAAGGAACATAGGGACCAAGGAACATAGGAAACCCAAGGAACATAGGGACCAAGGAACATAGGACCAAGGAACATAGGGACCAAGGAACATAGGGACCAAGGGAAAATAGGAACCAAGGAACATAGGGACCAAGGAACATAGGAACCAAGGAACATAGGGACCAAGGAACATAGGGACCAAGGAACATAGGAACCAAGGAACATAGGGACCAAGGAACATAGGGACCAAGGAACATAGGGACCAAGGAACATAGGGACCAAGGAACATAGGGACCAAGGAACATAGGGACCAAGGAACATAGGGACCAAGGAACATAGGAACCAAGGAAC
>JACEEZ010001431.1:150000-155000 GCA_016584305.1 Chionoecetes opilio | reverse complement strand
ATATTTTCACATACAGGTAATATTTTCACATACAGATAATATTTTCACATACAGGTAATATTTTCACACAGATGATATTTTCACATACAGATAATATTTTCACATACAGATAATATTTTCACATACAGGTAATATTTTCAGATACAGATAATATTTTCACATACAGATAATATTTTCACATACAAATAATATTTTCACATACTGGTAATATTTTCACATACAGATAATATTTTCACATACAAGTAATATTTTCACAGATAATATTTTCACATACAGATAATATTTTCACATACAGGTAATATTTTCACATAGATAATATTTTCACATACAGGTAATATTTTCACATACAGATAATATTTTCACATACAGGTAATATTTTCACATACAAGTAATATTTTTACATAGATAATATTTTCACATACAGATAATATTTTCAGATACAGATAATATTTTCACATACAGATAATATTTTCACACAGATAATATTTTCACATACAAGTAATATTTTCACATACAGGTAATATTTTCACATACAGATAATATTTTCACATACAGGTAATATTTTCACATACAGATAATATTTTCACATAGATAATATTTTCACATACAGATAATATTCTCACATAGAGGTAACATTTTCACATACAGATAATATTTTCACATACAAGTAATATTTTCACATACAGATAATATTTTCACATACAGATAATATTTTCACATGCAGATAATATTTTCACATACAGATAATATTTTCACACAGATAATATTTTCACATACAGATAATATTTTCACATACAGGTAATATTTTCACATGCAGATAATATTTTCACATACAGGTAATATTTTCACATAGATAATATTTTCACATACAGGTAATATTTTCACATACAGATAATATTTTCACATACAGTAATATTTTCACCATTTTACAGATAATAATTTTCACATACAGGTAATATTTTCACATAGATAATATTTTCACATACAGGTAATATTTTCACATACAGATAATATTTTCACATACAGGTAATATTTTCACATACAGGTAATATTTTCACATATAGATCATATTTTCACACAGATAATATTTTCACATACAGACAGAGCTGGGCAGTATTTAAATACAATTGTATTTAAATACGTATTTAAATACATTTGTGTATATAGAAATGTATTTATAAATATATTGGTTGTCATGTATTTAAATACAGTATTTAAATACTTTTATGAGTATTTAAATACATTGTATTTAAATTCATTTAATATAAAAACGTTAATACTTTTTTATCAGTTAATCTGGCCATAAACCCGCCAACTATCTGGCAACTCTGATGTTACAGTGAACCAGTGTTTCCACTGGCAAGGAAATGTCCTGATTTCAAGGAAGTTTAGGCCTGAGAAGGAAATTTCTAAGGAAACCCAAAATCTAAGGAAATCATTGTAAATCATTGCAAAATCTAAGGATACAATGCGTATGGTGTATTTATTACCAAGGTTTTTTTCTATGAATGTTGGTAGAAAAAACCCTGGTAATAGACACACCATACGCAATGTATCGCTGAAAATATCAGAAGGTGAAAAAGATCTTGGAGTAAGGGTGAGCCCAGACGTCCGACCTAGGAAACAATGTATTGAGGCTAGAAATAGAGCTAATAGAGTGTTAGGATTCATTACCAGAAGTGTTAAAAGTAGAAGTGCGGAAGTTATTCTAAAGCTTTATCTGACTCTAGTCAGACCTCACCTAGACTATGCAGTTCAGTTTTGGTCTCCATATTACAGGATGGATATAGCCTTGTTAGAATCAGGGCAGAGAAAGATGACCGAAAAGATTCAAGGGATGCGTAACTTTAGTTATGAGAGGAGATTGAAGCTATTAAATTTACACTCACTCGAGAGACGCAGAGTAATGGGCGATCTGATAGAAGTTTTAAGTGGATAAAGTGATTTAATAAAGCCGATGTAGGAAAAGTTCTTACGGATATTAACCAGGGTAGAACAAGAAGTAACGGATTCAAGCTGGGAAAGCGTAGATTTAAAAAAGAAATAGTGAAAAACTAGTTCACAAATAGGGTGGTGAATGAATGGAATGGACTCAGTAGACAGGTAGTTAGTGCGGAGTCATTAGGGAGCTTTAAAGAGGGGCTGGATAGGTTCATGGATGGGGATGAAAGGTGGATGTATGTAGTGTTAGGTAACAGGAACTACCACGTGTAGGCCTCGCGGCCTCTTGTAGCTCCCTTATTTTCTTATGTTCTTATGTTTTATTGTTAAATCCTAAAGAAATTCATTTTTTACGGATATTAAAATTTGTGTGTATTTAAAATGTATTTACAAATGTGTTTAAATACAATTGATGTATTTAGTATTTAAATACATTCGTAAAATGTATTTAGTATTTAGTATTTAAATACATTTCTCCCATGTATTTAGTATCTAGTAGCCTATTTAAATACATTCAATGTATTTGGTGCCCAGCTCTGCATACAGATCATATTTTCACATACAGGTAATATTTATACATACAGATCATATTTTCACATACAGGTAATATTTATACATACAGATCATGTTTTCACATACAGGTAATATTTTCACATACAGGTAATATTTTCACATACAGATAATATTTTCACATACAGATCATATTTTCACATACAGGTAATATTTTCACATACAGGTAATATTTTCACATACAGATAATATTTTCACATACAGATCATATTTTCACATACAGGTAATATTTTCACATACAGGTAATATTTTCACATAGATAATATTTTCATATACAGGTAATATTTATACATACAGGTAATATTTTCACATACAGATAATATTTTCACATACAGATAATATTTTCACATACAGGTAATATTTTCACATACAGATCATATTTTCACATACAGATCATATTTTCACATACAAGTAATATTTTCATATACGGATAATATTTATACATACAGATAATATTTTCACATACAGATGATATTTTCACATACAGGTAATATTTTCACATACAGGTAATATTTTCACATACAGGTAATATTTTCACATACAGATAATATTTTCACATACAGGTAATATTTTCACATATAAGTATTATTTTCACATACAGGTAATATTTTCACATATAAGTAATATTTTCACATACAGATAATATTTTCACATACAGGTAATATTTTCACATACAGATAATATTTTCACAGATAATATTTTCACATATAGATCATATTTTCACTTACAGATAATATTTTCACATACAGGTAATATTTTCACATACAGGTAATATTTTCACATACAGATAATATTTTCACTTACAGATAATATTTTCACATACAGGTAATATTTTCACATACAGGTAATATTTTCACATACAGTTAATATTTTCACATACAGATAATATTTTCACTTACAGATAATATTTTCACATACAGGTAATATTTTCACATACAGATAATATTTTCACATACATATAATATTTTCACATACAGATAATATTTTCACACAGATAATATTTTCACACAGATCATATTTGCACATACAGATCATATTTTCACATACAGGTAATATTTTCACAGATAATATTTTCACATACAGATCATATTTTCACATACAGGTAATATTTGGTATACATACAGATAATATTTTCACATAGATAATATTTTCACATACAGGTAATATTTTCACATACAGATCATATTTTCACATACAGGTAATATTTGGTATACATACAGATAATATTTTCACATAGGTAATATTTTCACATACAGGTAATATTTTCACATACAGGTAATATTTTACACACACACACACACACACACGTACTTCTCTCTATACAAACACACATACATACGTACCCTACACACACACACACACACACACACACAAAGTATGGTGGTGGTAGTGGTGGAAGTAGTAGTAGTAGTAAAAGTCATGATAAGGTGATGATAATGATAATAATAATATAATAATAATAATAATAATAATAATAGCAAATATTATGGTGATAGTTCAAATAATTGTAATATATAATTAAAACAGAATGTCAAATTGCATACTAGAGGAGAGAGAAAGAAAAACCTCTCTCTCTCTCTCTCTCTCTCTCTCTCTCTCTCTCTCTCTCTCTCTCTCTCTCTCTCTCTCTCTCTCTCTCTCCTCTCTCTCTCTCTCTCTCCTCTCTCCTCTCTCTCTCTCTCTCTCTCTCTCCTCTCTCTCTCTCTCTCTCTAAAAAGGGGATAAAATGCGTTCATACCACAATGATAAGAAGAAAAAAAAATGCTAACTATGAAAAACCTCAATCAAAACTTCCTTCCTCTCTCTCTCTCTCTCTCTCTCTCTCTCTCTCTCTCTCTCTCTCTCTCTCTCTCTCTCTCTCTCTCTCTCTCTCTCTCTCTCTCTCTCTCTCTCTCTCTCTCTCTCTCTCTCTCTCTCTCTCTCTCTCTCTCTCTCTCTCTCTCTCTCTCTCTCTCTCTCTCTCTCTCTCTCTCTCTCTCTCTCTCTCTCTCTCGTGTTAGGGTTCACAGTTCGCTTCTCAAACACCTCAATCAACAAGACTCTCGGGGGAAAGCAAGCGCTACGAGTCATATAATTATTCACAACACTTATCTCAACCCCTTCAATGTAATATCTATAAGGTGCATAATAAAGCCCAGAAACACACTCCCCTCTATCTAGTGTTCCCTGCCATGAGGATATAATGTCATGTGCGTCCCGGGTGGTAAAAATACACTCGTGACCAAACACTTACTGCTTCCCTCCTATGTATAATAAATATTTCCACAAAAAAACCTTCAACACATCCACAGGTACACACATACATACATATGAGCTTCCTACTAAGTTTGTCGTCAGTGATACATAGTTTTAACCCCTTCACGCCCAGATCTTTCCTTTGCTATTAAAAATGGTATGTTGTCGAGCCATAAAATGACGAGAAGTCATTTAATATACCAAATTAGTTCGTCGACAAGGATACTAAATAGGTCATAGCATAGACCACTGTA
>JACEEZ010001431.1:120000-142500 GCA_016584305.1 Chionoecetes opilio | reverse complement strand
TGAGGTAGATGAAGGTAGAATAGTGAGGTAGATGAAGGTAGGACAGTGAGGTAGGTGAAGGTAGAATAGTGAGGTAGATGAAGGTAGAATAGTGAGGTAGATGAAGGTAGAATAGTGAGGTAGATGAAGGTAAGAAAGTGAAGGTGAGATGGGAAGGTAGAATAGTGAGGTAGATGAAGGTAGAATAGAGAGGTAGGTGAAGGTAGAATAGTGAGGTAGGTGAAGGTAGGACAATGAGGTAGGTGGAGGTAGAATAGTGAGGTAGATGAAGGTAGAATAGTGAGGTAGGTGAAAGTAGAATAGTGAGGTAGATGAAGGTAGAATAGTGAGGTAGGTGAAGGTAGAATAGTGAGGTAGATGAAGGTAGAATAGTTTGGTAGATGAAGGTAGGACAGTGAGGTAGATGAAGGTAGAACAGTGAGGTAGGTGAAGGTAGAATAGTGAGGTAGATGAAGGTAGGACAGTGAGGTAGGTGAAGGTAGAATAGTGAGGTAGGTGAAGGTAGAACAGTGAGGTAGATGAAGGTAGAATAGTGAGGTAGGTGAAGGTAGAACAGTGAGGTAGGTGAAGGTAGGACAGTGAGGTAGGTGAGGAGAGATAGTGAGGTAGATGAAGGTAGAATAGTGAGGTAGATGAAGGTAGAATGTAGTAGATGGGTAGATGAAGGTAGGACAGTGAGGTAGGTAGTGAGGTAGATAGTGAGATAGTGAGGTAGAAAGGGACAGTGAGGTAGGTGAAGGTAGAATAGTGAGGTAGATGAAGGTAGAATAGTGAGGTAGATGAAGGTAGAATAGTGAGGTAGATGAAGGTAGGACAGTGAGGTAGATGAAGATAGAATAGTGAGGTAGGTGAAGGTAGAATAGTGAGGTAGGTGAAGGTAGGACAGTGAGGTAGGTGAAGGTAGAATAGTGAGGTAGATGAAGGTAGGACAGTGAGGTAGATGAAGGTAGAATAGTGAGGTAGATGAAGGTAGAATAGTGAGGTAGATGAAGGTAGGACAGTGAGGTAGATGAAGGTAGAATAGTGAGGTAGGTGAAGGTAGAATAGTGAGGTTGAGGTAGGTGAAGGTAGAATAGTGAGGTAGATGAAGGTAGGACAGTGAGGTAGATGAAGGTAGAATAGTGAGGTAGATGAAGGTAGAATAGTGAGGTAGATGAAGGTAGGACAGTGAGGTAGATGAAGGTAGAATAGTGAGGTAGGTGAAGGTAGAATAGTGAGGTTGAGGTAGGTGAAGGTAGAATAGTGAGGTAGATGAAGGTAGGACAGTGAGGTAGATGAAGGTAGAATAGTGAGGTAGATGAAGGTAGAATAGTGAGGTAGGTGAAGGTAGAATAGTGAGGTAGATGAAGGTAAGACAGTGAGGTAGATGAAGGTAGAATAGTGAGGTAGGTGAAGGTAGGACATGAGGTAGATGAAGGTAGAATAGTGAGGTAGGTGAAGGTAGAATAGTGAGGTAGATGAAGGTAGAATAGTGAGGTAGATGAAGGTAGAATAGTGAGGTAGATGAAGGTAGAATAGTGAGGTAGGTGAAGGTAGGACAGTGAGGTAGATGAAGGTAGAATAGTGAGGTAGGTGAAGGTAGAATAGTGAGGTAGATGAAGGTAGAATAGTGAGGTAGATGAAGGTAGAATAGTGAGGTAGATGAAGGTAGGACAGTGAGGTAGATGAAGGTAGAATAGTGAGGTAGGTGAAGGTAGGACAGTGAGGTAGATGAAGGTAGAATAGTGAGGTAGGTGAAGGTAGAATAGTGAGGTAGATGAAGGTAGGACAGTGAGGTAGGTGAAGGTAGAATAGTGAGGTAGATGAAGGTAGAATAGTGAGGTAGATGAAGGTAGAATAGTGAGGTAGATGAAGGTAGAATAGTGAGGTAGGTGAAGGTAGAATAGTGAGGTTAAGGAGATGGTTAGCGGGGGATATGAGTGTATGTAGAGGGAATCAAGGACGCTGACTCTCGACATAGGAAGGAAAATAAGTTGTTTCACAGATATCTGCGAGGAAATCTTGGCCCTTAATATATGAAGTCTCACTTATTGATGTGTAAATAGGCCCAGCCATTAATGAATAAACTAATTTCTGCGATTCGTTATCGGATCATTCATCATTTATTTCGCCTTCCAATGAGCACATGGATTATCATATGTGAATAAATGAATTTGAAATAGAAAGGAAAAAATATATATTTCAACCAATTTTCAACCCAAGAGAGAGAGAGAGAGAGAGAGAGAGAGAGAGAGAGAGAGAGAGAGAGAGAGAGAGAGAGAGAGAGAGAGAGAGAGAGAGAGAGAGAGAGAGAGAGAGAGAGAGAGAGAGAGAGAGAGAGAGAGAGAGAGAGAGAGAGAGAGAGAGAGAGAGAGAGAGAGAGAGAGAGAGAGAGAGAGAGTTATAAACACTGTTATGTGTAAAGCAATTCCGATTGTCTTTCTAAGCATCATATTTATTATGAGTAAATTTTGCTAGTAATGATAATGATGATAATAGTAATAATAATAAAAGGTTTATTAAGGATTGCAGCGTTGAACTGAAAGTGTATGGAAAATAAAATAATAATGAAATAAAGTTGAAGACTGTAAGCTATGTAATATTACATGAAAAATAATAATGGTGGTGACTGTAACTTCTGAAAACAAAAAAGGTAAAGTTATTAATGGTAATACTGTCATTACATATGCCTGCATGAAACAGTAAAACAGTAGAGATACACTTTGGAATGCATGGTTGTAAATATTGAAGTGAGGTTTTCAATAGCCATTGTGTTGGTCAAGTAGTGTGAAGTTTTCAATCAAAGTTTTCACTGAACGGGACCTCCTCAGTGGCCTCCTGCCGCAGGCACGGACGGGAACGGCAGCACGACGCCCTGCTCGAGGCATCGCACCAGATGTGGCGCCATGCCGGCCCGGTCGTAGCACACGGCGCACGGGTCCTGTCCCAGGGCTATGCTGAAGGCAAAGGCCACGGCGAACAGACCGCAGCTGTAGCCATCGTTCTGCCGCTGCACAGGCCGCGTCACGGCGCCCGGTGGTGGTGAGTACAGCTCCTGCAGCTGCTGCACCAGGGCAGCCGTCGGGGTGGACAGAGTGCTGTACAGAGAATCGTACAGCACCAGCTGGCCGCTGCGCGACGCACCGTAAGAGGACAGCAGCAGCCAGTGGTCCCCCCCCTGGCGGCCGTACTCCGCCATGGAGGCAAGATACTGCGGCGTGGAGCGGTTCACCACCTGCAGGAACAGAGACGAGGCGCCGGGCTGCAGGGGCGGCAAGGTGAAGGCCGCCCCGCAGGCGTACAGGCCGCGAGTCTCTGGGAAACGCCGCTGCAATATCATCTGCGCCAGGTCAATCACGTCGTCTGAGAGCCAAGCTCGTCCAAGGATGTCCCGTCTGTCAGGGCTGCGAAGGCGAGGCAAAGGCAGGGATGAAAACTAGAAACGCCACAACTCGGGCTCCTCCAGGAAGGGAGGGTTCTCACGTTCCTGCCTCCCGCCTTGAAGAGAAGAGCCTTGGGAGGCCGGGACATCCAAGGCGACGGCAGAGTCAAGGCGCGTCGAGAGGTCCTGAGTGAGGCTCACGTGAGGGCTTGTCTTGCCGATGCCGAGGTCAGCGTCGGGCTGAGACACACTCTCGGTGAGGGAGAATCCCTCGTCGTGCTGCGAGGTGCTCTCGGTGGCGACCAAGTTATCGCGTGGGAGTGAAGTGCTCGTGCTGGAAGGCAGGGATGCGACGGGGCTGCCTTCCTAGATGGAGGGCTCGTCCTCGGAGCACCGCATCAGCCGCATCAGCCGCGCCATCAGTTCCGCCGCCACCACGATGACCGCCAGGTACTGAAGCAAAACCCTTGAGGGTCTGGGCACCGGCTGCCTTAGCTCTTCCCTCAAGCGAAGGATCTTCCTGACAGCCTCCACATGGCGTGCATAGAAGGGTGGGACACGCGTGGGTGGTGGCGGCGGCGGCGGCCACAGCCACTGCACGCACGGCTCCAACACGCGCTGCAGCAGCGAGAGCGGCGGTCTGCTCGCCTCCACCTTCGCCTCCAAGTCCTTGGCGACGCCCTCGAGCCACGCGGCGGAGAGCCACCAGGCCGAGGCCAGCACGCAGGCCACGCACACCAGCTTAGCGATGCCAAACATGCGATGCATTTTAACTGCCTTATGGAAAGACATCTGATTATTCTTACTTTTCTTAGAGCGTGCTCTGCACCTTAGGCGTTCATATTAAGGATGTTTTGTCCGTCATAGAGATACTAGCTTGGATCTTCGACCTGGTGAGGGGAGGTTGGAGTTAGAAAGAATGGAACCTCGACCGTCATAGAGTCTATATTCTGGTCTATATACCCAATATATTAGTCTTTATAGACGCTGCAAAACTTTTTTTTTGTAGATCCTTCCCAGGAAGGATCTTGGAACCTTTAGGGTGGGGGGAGGAGGAGGGAGGCAGGGTGGGGGGGAGGGGGAGGGAGGCAGGGTGGGGGGGGAGGGGGAGGGAGGCAGGGTGGAGTTAAGGCCCCCATCCACGGTACGATTGGTCGTACGATCTGATCCGACAGACCTGATCCGATGGATATCCTACCACCCACTAACGATCCGACCGCACCTCAGGATCAATTCAGTTGGTAGATAGAAACGGTGGAGAGCGGTTCCCATGATGGGTCTATGCAACGAGGATCGAATTACTTTTGATGGAATCTGATACCACAACTGAGGAGCGTAAACATCATCCGCGCTCGCACCAAATTTCATAGAGGCAATTATTTTCTTAATATATTTCCGGAACACACTTCTCATATTGTTGTTGTTTTTTTACTGTTTCAACATTAGCCTCACTGTCGCTCACTGTCCCGCTCCTTGAGTTTCTCTACCAATACTTCATAAGCTGCATTTTTCTTATATTTATCCATTTACTTTTTGCTTTTTATTTCCCACAAACATTCAGTTTCTATATAATTGGATGAATTCTGTCCAAAAGTGCTTGTCATCAAAGAAACAATTCATCTTGGTAATCCTCTCGCGACGCTGTCAGTGGCGAAACTGACGGTTGGCCTCACGATCAGCACACTCACGGTGCGATCCGGTCTGAACCGGATGGTCTGTCGGATCTAAAAACCAAACACTGCTTGGTCGCATCCGACCAGCTGTCAGTCGGTCGGACAGACCAAAATCACCCCACTCACGATCCAATCTGGTTGGATCCAACCAGATCTGTCCGATGGTTGTACGACCAGATCGCACCGTGGATGGGGGCCTTTAGAGAGATGGAGCGCGGAGAGACAGACCATGGAGTACTGTACCACGCCGGCCTTACCTTGTTTTCTACTAGATCAACTGACTATTATAAAAATTATCAATTGTCATAGTCAAAAGTCATAGTAGTCACAGTGTACGTAGATAGTAGTCATAGTGTAATCATAGTGTAGATAGTATTCAATTGAACTACGTTTTCTATTCGAGTGCTTAAAGTTTGCCGGGTTATCTCCTCGCCTATCGTTACACATAACACCCCCTGCCCGTGTTTGTTTTGTTGTTGTCATAGCACTCAAGGCCAAGGAAAAGAGTACTAAGGTAATCACTGTCCAACATTGTGTCCCTATCTAACGTGGATGTATGTATACGCTCCTGTATTTCATTTTTTAAACACTCCCTCATGGTTAGAGCTTATATGTTGTGTGTGTGTGTGTGTGTGTGTGTGTGTGTGTGTGTGTGTGTGTGTGTGTGTGTGTGTGTGCGGTCTCTGTTTTCTAGCATTTTTATGAACGTGTAGATCATTCGTTACAAACCATTCCTGGTAAAAAAGCAACGTCGACAACAACTCATATGGAAATGAGTTTTGTTTAATATTACATCACGAACCCATTGAAACAGTTACCGGGAATTAAGTCACAAACAAACTAAACATACATTTTCCGGAAGTAGTTCATTGTCAGGCATAAAAGTTGGAGCCAAACATGCACAGTTTATACACTGAGAATTGCAATCACCAAAACATAAAACACACACTGGGAACACGATATTCCTGGAATGATTCAGGAAATACAACAAAATAGACACACTGAGAACACATAACAGGAGTGAATCCATTAACACTATACAACTGTATGAAAACAAAGACATTAACAATACACATCACTACGATAATACATACTCGCATACACTCACACACACACTCAGACACACGCACAGACAAACTCACCACCTGCGTGGGCCAGTGGTTCAGGGCGTCTCTAGCCATTTCTGTGGTCGCGCGTTCGGTCCCCGCTCACTCACGGGATTTTTTTACTGACAAATGAGGGCGGTTACTATCCCTCTTGGGCAAGGAGATGGTGTGTATGTTTGTGTGGTGTGTGAGGTCCCAGCAGTACCCAAAGATTGGTCAATATGAGTTCCAAGCTCTTTCCTGGATGGTAATAGCTGGCGATCGCGAGTCCAGCTCGCATGCGTAAGACCGTGGGTGAATGACACGAATTATTCAAGAGGATAGCATACAGGCAATCTGATAACAAGCAAACCTTTTAAAAGCTGGAAATTGATCGTTGTTAATTATAAATAAGGGCAGACCATTTAGCTTTTACTTATCCTTTTTCCCTCTTTCTTTCCTTAAAAAAAAACATAAAGAAATATATATTATAATTATATGAAACATAAATTTGTCCTTCCATTTCCACGCTAATTTGTAGCCTTGTATTTTTACGAAGAATTTTTTTCTTTCTGAACGCATTACAAAGGATAAAATAAATACGGACGGAAACAAGAGGATTGCATTAAACTCCAACATTTAAACGTATGAAGCTGATTTAATATTTCATTGGCGGGGCGAGAAGATTGGAGGAGGAGGGACGGGGGGGGGGGGAGGTATTAAGAGCGGAGATGAAGGTGGCAGGGAAAAGTGCGTGTGCGTGTGCGTGTGTGTGTATGTGTGTTGAAGGAAATTTAAGATGAAAAGTTGCATATACGATTTTTGATCCCTTCACCTCGCGTTCTTTTTTTGTAATATTTTCCTTCCTTCTTTGCTACCTTTCCTTCCATCATTTACTTCTTGTCTTCTTCCTTCCTTCACCCATTCCTTCCTTATTTCTCTCCCTCTTTACTTCATGCTTTCTTCCTCTACTCCTTCCTTCTTTCCTACCTTCCGTCCTTCCTTCCTTCCTTCCTTCCTTCCTTCCTTCCTTCCTTCCTCCCTTCCTTCCTTCCTTCCTTCCTTCCTTCCTTCCTTCCTTCCTTCCTTCCTTCCTTCCTTCCTTCCTTCCTTCCCTCTTTCCAACCACTCAATCGACCTACCATTCCTGAATCTTTTCGTAAACATTAAAGTAATCGTCCAGACCCAATTTTTTTTTGCCGAATTATGTTGAATGTATATTCAAAACACCTAATCCACCAAAAATAATTGATTTCCAGGCCTTATTTCCGTAAAAACACGACTTTTGTAAAAAGCGCGCGAAAAAAAAAATCTTCCCTCCAACAGGGCTACGACTGTTATTGATGACGTCAGAACAGGGACGCCCACAGACACTCTGTCTGACACCTCTCGGCAAATGTTATGATGAGCGATTGTACTTCGGTGTCAGACAGTGAATCTGTCGCTGTGACATATCTAGAGTACGATGCTCAATCTGACACCGAAAGAAATGACGCTGGTCGCGTATACTATGAGGAAAACGAACCTCAGATTGTCATGGGATCCTATATGTTTGAGCCCGAGTACGAGGTGGATGAACAGGTGTTAGCAGAGCCTGAGGTTCAGCAGGAGGACCTGGCACTTCTCCAAAACATGGATTGGTAAATAAGGTTAAACCATGTGTGTGTGGGAATCACAATGAAGGTACTTTCGAGAAAATCCTATGGTTAGTTTTGGAGCTACAGTCAAACGTCATTACTCGGAAACCACATACTAGCATTAACTACAGCATAGAGTTGGAAAATATGCGGGCGGGAAGGCAGAAAGTGCGACAGCCACACCACCACAGGGTCTCTCACCACAGGGCACGCCCACTCCACAACTGGTTTACTTGGTCTTGTTAAGAGGCAAAGCCTCACAGTCGTGGTGGTCCACCGCTGCTGCCAGTCCTGGCGTCCCTGTCTAACAGGGCCACCTGGTCTGGTATGGTGTTGGACTGAGTCAGTCTTACGGGGGGGGGGGGGGGGGCGCCGCCCTTGTCCATCCCACCCGTGTACACAGGCTCACCTCACACTCGTCGTCTCGCCCCACACACTGGGTAGGCGACTAGTCGCGCTGCACACTCACCCAGTCTTTCACCCGCTGTGTACACTACACACCGTTTCTCAACACAACTGCTCGCCCCAACACACTATAGGCGTGTATCACCCTACACACGCCACTCCTTTCCGTGTGCAAACTTTTCTCGAAAGGCACAGCTGTCTTGCTGCACCCATAAAGGATGCATGCATGTGGCATATAGCAAAAAAAATCTATCAGAAACACCCAAATATCTTCAAGTACTATATTTATCTCTGTGTTTACGTGCTTCTCTGATCAAGCGCGGGAAGAGTAGCCTCCCTGATGCTACGTCACCGAGCCTGAGCATGAGCGTCTGCAAACCTTGAGTGTGTTTTGAAAACTCGGGGAATTTGCAGATTTTGATTGCGGATTATTTAAAAACGGCTGACTGGATACAAAAAGTGACGACGTATTGTTGATATACTCGTTAATGGCTATGATTTGATTGCATTAAATCAGGAATGATGAAATGGTCTGGACGATTACTTTAACACCAATGCAAAATGTACTCCTACCTTCGCCTTCTTTCAGTTCCTCCATCCTATTCGTACTAACCCACCTTTTTCATATTCAAAACATCCTTCGTTTCTATTCTTCGACCTCTATCTCCTTTCTTATCCCTATTCTTTCTTTTTCCACCCATACCTATTTCCTTCCCTTCCCTTCCCTTTCTTTCCCTTGTCTTCCCTTCCCTTCCCTTCCCTTCCCTTCCCTTCCCTTTCTTTCCCTTGTCTCCCCTTCCCTTCCCTTCCCATCCCATCCCATCCCTTCCCTTCCCTTTCCTTCTCTTCTCTTCCCTTTCCTTTCCTTCCCATCCCTTCCCTTCCCTTCCCATCCCTTCCCTTCCCTTCCCTTCCCTTCCCTTCCCTTCCCTTCTCCCATCCCTTCCCTTCCCTTCCCTTCCTTCCCTTCCCTTCCCTTCCCTTCCCTTCCCTTCCCTTCCCTTCCCTTCCCTTCGCTTCCTTTCTCCTGCCGCTGCTCATATCCTCGTCACTCCTCCTTCAACCCTCCCTCCCTGCCCCCAATACCCGATCCCTCTGACAACTTGATACCTATTTCGTGTCACTAGCTATACTTGATGCTCCCTCCTCCTCCTCCTCCTCCTCCTCCTCCTCCTCTTCCTCCCCCCCCCGTGCCAAGGACCTAAGCTGACGACCACATGATTTCCCTGGAGAATGAAGTCCTGATGGGTGAACGGGCGGGCAAGGAAATTATCATATCATGGTGGTGTGGTGTGTGTGTGTGTGTGTGTGTGTGTGTGTGTGTGTGTGTGTGTGTGTGTGTGTGTGTGTGTGTGTGTGTGTGTGTGTGTGTGTGTGTGGTGTGTGTGTGTGTGTGTGTGTGTGGTGTGTGTGTGTGTGTGTGTGTGTGTGTGTGTGTGTGTGTGTGTGTGTGTGTGGTATGTGTGTGTGTGTGTGTGTGTGGTGTGTGTGTGTGTGTGCGTGTGTGTCTTTTGGTGGTGGTGTGTTGTTGAAGAAGATGGAATAAGAATGGTGATGGTGGTTGAGACGGTATTATGATAGCGTGATGGGATGCTACTGAGAGAGAAAGAGAGAGAGAGAGAGAGAGAGAGAGAGAGAGAGAGAGAGAGAGAGGAGAGAGAGAAGGAGAGAGAGAAGAGAGAGAGAGAGAGAGAGAGAGAGAGAGAGAGAGAGGAGAGAGAGAGAGAGAGAGAGAGAGAGAGAAGAGAGAGAGAGAGAGAGAGAGAGAGAGAGAGAGAGAGAGAGAGAGAGAGAGAGAGAGAGGAGAGAGAGAAGAGAGAGAGAGAGAGAGAGAGAGAGAGAGAGAGAGAGAGAGAGAGGAGAGAGAGAGAGAGAGAGAGAGAGAGAGAGAGAGAGAGAGAGAGAGAGGAGAGAGAGAGAGGAAAACTAATAGTAACGATAATGATGATGATAATAATTGTAGTAGTGCTGAATATATTGATCATAATGATAATAATGCAAGTAATAATAAAAACTATAATAATTATTATGATTAAGACAATGACAAAATATATGATGCACATAATGGTATTTATAATGATAATGATAGTGCCAATAATCAGTGATTACGAATTCTACAATCATTATTATTGTTATTTGCCTGATATCATTTAGTGTTATTATCATTAATGTTATGAATAATTTTATACATTGCTTTTATTATTAACAATAATACGTAGTAGGAGTAATAGCAGCAGTAGTAGCAGTAGCAGTAATATAAGAAGACCATCCGTAAGCCGTGAACCAGAATAGAATTAGTATGAGTAGAAAGAAAACATAAGGTCATCGACAATTAAACGTAAGGTCATCATGTTCTCGACAATGTATCAGAGACTAAAATGAAGCGTCCATTTAGCCAAGAACACCGACATGAGCGTCACAAACATCAAACTTACAGGAACAAAAAAATTACTATTTGTCACCTCACCTTTTGGTATGGAGAACCAATCGACTAGGCATCGGCGGAAATTACGTCGAAGTCGATTATATCTGGTAAAAAAAAGTCGTGTATATTCGACCACTTTGTCCCCGATCTCAAAGGCAGGAGTGTTGTGAGATGTTTTGCCGGAATCATGATCTGTATAAATAGATTGCAGTCTCAAATCCTTTAATGCCTCTTAAGATCAAGCAAAGCCAGATTCCTCGACGCTAAGAATTTCTCAGTATTTGCTGTTATAGGAAATGACAATAATTAGCAGTATTAGTCAGTTTTTCTGCCTTAGGTCACTCTCCTTATGATGTGAAAAATAAGAATTGTTCAGAGCTCCTCAGGTCAAAACAGATATGAAACATGAACTACATAGAGAAAAATATTTACAACCAATAATGTTTATAGTGACATAGTATTCAAGATTCTCCTCACGTGGCAAAGTTCTCACCCAAGGCTTCTACAACTCTTTCTACTTCTACTTAACTCCTTTCTACTACTACTACTAAGGCTTTCTACTGCCACTACATCAAAGGCTTTCTACTACTACTCTTCTGGGCAAAGTTGTCAGTCAAGGCCTCCACTACTCTTTATATTTCTACTTAACTACTTTCTGCTACTACTACTTCTTCAAAGGCTTTCTACAACTACTTCTTCTAAGACTTTCTACTACAACTCTTCTGGGCTTCTGGGCAAAGTTGTCAGCCAAGGTACAGTGCTTCTCTTCGGGCTGGGAGAGGTCCTGACGCGAATTATCTCTCCTTCGTCAGGTTTTCTTTGCTCTCACTCAGAAACACAAGAACAGAATCGTGCAAGTCTGACCCAGTGACGAACTTGGGCTTCAGGCAATGGTGGGAAAGTCGTAACGTGGAGTGACTAACTTGAGGGGCAGCAAAGTTTTGATTGAAGTCCGCATTAAGGAGTGTGTGTTAACAGGCCAGAGAAATGTGTGACAGCATCCATTAACGTCGATGAAGCTATAGTGACATTCTTTATCATGCTTTTCCCAACTAACCTCAGATAGAAGAAAGATAATTGATGTTTGTATTGATATATTGTTATTGTTGTTGTATTATTCTAGTATATGACCCTTATTATTATTCTTGCTATTTTCATTGTTAGTTGTGACATTATTATTAATTTTAGTCTGCAGTTATAGTAGTAGTATTCTCTCTCTCTCTCTCTCTCTCTCTCTCTCTCTCTCTCTCTCTCTCTCTCTCTCTCTCTCTCTCTCTCTCTCTCTCTCTCTCTCTCTCTCACACACACACACACACACACACACACACACACACTGTCCTGCCTTTTTAACATTCTACTCTCTCACAAAGACCATTAATTCTGGAGTTTCTTCCCCCATTAACTCTCATCCTTACCCATACGAGCGGGTCCCTAGCTAATGGAGTGGCCCGTCACCCCCTTCCGAGTGGCAGGGGGGGCAGGGGAGGCAAAGGGGAAGAAGTGTGGCAAAGCAGGGGAGGAGATGAGATGGAAGTGTTACCCGGAAGAAAGGAGAGAGAAAAAATGACGAAATTACCGGTTCCATGAAAATTTCACCCAAGAAAATTCCACCAACGAAAATTCCACCCAGAAAATTCCACCCAAGAAAATTTCACCCATGTAAATTTCCACCCAAGAAAGTTCCACCCGCAATGCGTGAAATTAGTATAGAAGGTGTACTTGCTTTTGTGTGTGTGTTTTTTTTTTTTTTTTTTTTTTTTTTTTTTTTTTTTTTTTTATGTTATCCCCTTTATTGCTCGTAGGCTATATGTACCTCCGATATCTGTGGGGCGCAGCCTGTCAGTGAGCGGAGTAATTGCTTATAGTGACACCTACCCATTTTTATATTTTAACAGGCAGGCCATGTAAGCTCACCGTGTCCACAGGCACAAGGCCATTACTAGATGCACAGTACACGAGCAGACATGAGGGTACTTTTAAGTCACCAGCGAGACCTTAGTGGGAGCGAGCTGGGATCGAAACAGGGTCTCCTAGCACAGAACCCAGAGCTCTTAACCACTCGGCCACGCCTCCCCTAAACACACACACACACTCCCCTAGTGTATGTGTGTGTGTGCGTGTGTTTATGTGCGTGCGTGCGTGCGTGCGCTCTTTTAGGTGTACCGAAGCTTTGGATTGTGAAATTAGTACCGGAAACTATAAACGCTTGTGAGTATGACATTCAAAGCTTCGAAGCAGAAGCTTCCTCTGAAGGTATAGTAGGCTACTACTTCAGTTTCTCCCTACTCTCCATTACATTAAAACGTGCCCATTTATACCCTATACCATGGCACTGACATTTATTAAAAGTGAAAAAGGAAAAAGAAAACTGTGTGATGAAGAAAACTACATCTATGAGAAGCATTAAGACAATCCCACCAAAACAAAAACTTACTGGAGATGTGAACTATTTTATACAGGCTGCAAGGCCCGTATTCACACGCCTTACAACTGTGACGAGCCCGTCTCAGTGTTTCGTTCAGGAAGTCATTCTCATCCGGCTTCATGTGCTGAAGTAGAAGCACGGATTGCAGTAAATTCGATGCGCGATGCAGTGCATGCGGGTTGTGCAACATCAACAAGAGAATTAATAGCAGGTGCTACACAACCACTTCAGGAAGAAGCTAGATCGCAATTGCAAAATATCAACACGCTTTCTAGGACTATTCAAAACTGGCGACGGACTGCTTTAGGATATCCTGAACTTCCAGCATGTCGCACTGGATATGAAATCCCTGATTCATTTAAATATATTGCTGATGGTTCCAGTTTCTTGGCGTTTGATAGTGGCATTGATGACGTGCATCGAATACTAATATTTGCAACAGATTCTGGCTTGGATGAATTAGCAACACGTAACTCATGGGCTTGTGATGGAACATTCAAAGCAGCACCAAGCCTTTGGACCCAGCTTTTTACGGTTTATGCGATCATTAATGATTCATGTCTCCCACGTGTGTTTGCTTTGCTTCCTAATAAAAAAAAAGCTACCTATCGAAGACTTTTTTCGGCTATTTTTAACTTACGTCCAAATAGTCGACCAGTTCAGTGCATCATGGATTTTGAGATAGCTGTACACACTGCTTTCACAGCGGTTTTTCACAGTGCTGTAGTTTCTGGTTGTTTGTTTCATTTTGGTCAATCCTGTTGGCGGAAGATATGTCAAATTGGTAAAAAAGAGCAGTACAACAATGACCCTTCTTTTGCTCTTAAAATAAAATGCTTTAGTGGCTTGGCATTTCTACCGCTCGAGGACGTTGTTGATGCATTCGAGCTTCTGTCTGATGATGAAGTTATACCAGCTGAATTCATGACATACTTTGAAGGCGCCTACATTGGTATTCAACGGAGAAGGGGCGAACGACGAAGAAGAGTAGAACCTCTTTTCCCAATTGAAGTGTGGAACGTACGAGAGCGTACTCTGAATGACCAACCTAGAACTAATAATGCTGTAGAAGGTTTTCACAGTGCACTAAGAGCGTTTATAACAAGTATGCACCCGAATTTGTGGAAGCTTTGTGATGCACTACAAAAAGAAGAAGCCCTCACACAAACAAAATTATTGCACGTCCGAAGAGGAGATGAGAGTCAAAAACGAAAAAAATACAAGACTATAAACAAAAGACTGAAAACCCTCGTGGAGAACTATCGTGGAGACATCATGGAGTTTCTGAAAGGCGTTGCACATAATCTTCATTAAACTAAGCTTTAAATAAAATACAATGAAAAAGTAGTTTATGTCTGCCTTAATTTTTAAACCTCGTTTTTAACCTGGTTTTTAACACTGGGACCATTATGGTTGTCTGGAAAGTAAAGCAATAAAATTAAAGTTTTTAAAACATGTTGTATGCATTATTACCATTTATTATTTGTGGGTGGAACTTTCTTGGGTGGAAATTTACATGGGTGAAATTTTCTTGGGTGGAATTTTCTGGGTGGAATTTTCGTTGGTGGAATTTTCTTGGGTGGAATTTTCTGCACACCAAATGACCATAGGCCTGGGTAATGTGTGTGTGTATGTGTGTGTGTGTGTGTGTGTGTGTGTGTGTGTGTGTGTGTGTGTGTGTGTGTGTGTCTGTGTCTGTGTCTGTGTCTGTGTCTGTGTCTGTGTGTGTTTGTGTGTGAGCCTGGTGATATATGATTTTAGTGTTTTGATTTTAACATAAACAAACGAAAAGATAGAAGAGAAGGCGTTTCAGGAGGTATTTTTTGATACATTGAAAAATAAATGTTTGGCAGGAAGAATGCAGTTGGTGGCATATGAAGACAAAAAATTAAAGGTAAATTTAACAGTTAAAAAACAAACAGAGGCACGGTACCTATATTGCAGTGAAGTGGGAAAAAGTTGTGAGAGGAATGGAAGAGAGAGGAAATGAACATGAAGATTGCAGATACAAAAATGAAGAGTGAGAAATATTTACGCAAAAGTGAAAACACGGGGCTATTTTAGAGGAAAAGGGAAGGATATGCGAGGATTAAGAAAGTAATACGTTAACAGTGGTTTGTAGGAGCAAGTGTGCGAATGTTTAAGCATCGATTACACCGATAAAGTGTACTATATGCAGAATTGTGACGCGGAAACGAGAAAAGTGTTAATAATGAGCCTTAGTTGCGTAATAGTTGAGGACAACATGTGTACTGATAAGAGAGAGAATAGGGCGCAACACACAGGCATCACAACACATCAGAGAGCTTCTACCGAGAGGGTTCACTCCGGCCGCGCCATTTTGAATTCATGGACGGCAGCGATCCTAGCGGCAGAGGGGACCTCTGACAGTCGCCCGTGCAGAAGGAGGGAGAATCTCATCTCCTTTTGGTGATGATGGGGTGATAATGGAAGGTGGGAGAGAGGGAAGGGAGGAGATTGAAGAAAAAGGGGGAATAGGAGAAGGAAGAAATTGGGGGTTTAAGAGTCGAAGGGGAAACTGCGAAAATTCGAAAGAAAAAAGGGAATCAAAAAAGGGGAAGGAATTCCTCCCTCACGCTTACCCATCTTCCCCCCCCACATCATCCATTCCCCCCACACCTTTACCCATCTTCCCCCACCCATCACTCACCCATTACCCATCCCCCCATCTAGACCTGTTCGAAAACAATTTTTTCCTTTTTTTATACCCCCCTGAAGGTTTCCCATGCTTTTTGACCTGGAAAAGCCGAAAAAATCAAAACCTTTTAGCTAAATGTCGGAAACCTTTGCCTCTTGGCCCTCAAGATATTAACCCGCGACAGTAAAAAGCGCCTATTTTGCCTTCCGCCAGATTTTTTTTTTTTCCCCCTGAAACTTTTTTTTACAATTGGGATGAACAACAATTGGGTATCAATTGAAGCATTTTTAATATTTTTCTGAAAAAACAATAAAATAAACATCAAGAAAAAAAGACCATCATACCCAGAAAAAAAGAAAACATTTTTAAAAATTTCATATAAATTTCAAAAATTTTAAACTCTTGACATAAAAAAAAAATGTGTGACAAGACTCTAAAAAACTTTTTTCAGGTGGCAGAAAACTCTATTGTCTATGTCAAAGGACACTTCACAGTCTTTTTTTTCAGAGTTTGCTTCTTGGCTACAAAATCGCTCACGGTTGTATTCCACATTTGAAGAAGGACTGTTTTTGCTGAGAATCTGGGTAAGATGTTTCAAAAATCATCATCATTTGACTACCCCCCTCACAATTCATTCACTTTTTTAAACATTGCTGACATACCAGGGCCTTGTGTAGCTCACCCTTGGCCATTCGCCACAGGTTGCAGAAGCCAGTCATACTCAATCCAAGGGTGTAAAGGAAGATGACTCTCTGGACCAAACTAGATCAGCCGAGTGTCTTGGCTGTAACCTGAGGGAAACATGGGTTTTTCCCTCGTCGAAGCTATCTGGTTTTCTCATTGGGGTGCAGTTGGCAGAAAATGTCCTTTTCTCTTTGTCACTGAGTCTGCTACCGAAGAGGCGAACGGCACAACCTCTGTGTCGGGTACCACTTGTTTTTTCAAGTTTTTTTAGCACGCCTGGGGAAATCTCTGGATCTGTTCTCTTAAAACTTCATCATGCCCCTTCATAACTGCAATCTTTGCGAGTCTGCGAAAGTGTAATGACTCCACTGGGTGTATAGAAACCCGGGAAGAGGTTGAGGGTTCCGCTTCAACATTTTCCCATCGTACTCCGCTGCTCGCAAACATGAACATCTTCTAGAATACAGGTTTTGGCCATCCACCGGCCTTGAATGGCTCCAGGACACCCCCGGGGATTCCGCGGCGAGGGTGTCCTCCAAGGCCGACATGTAAGCTCACCATTCACGGTAGTCAGCTTGGAGGTTTCTCCGCCCCTCAGGTTTTCCCTTTTGTTTTTCCCTTGCACTTTTTCTTTTTTATTCAACCTTTTTGTCTGAGGGACGGGTTGTAGGGTTGTCTGGGGGAAATCGTCCAAACGCCCTTTTAAAGTGCTTGAACCAAGGATTCTCGGGGCTCTTGACCTTGCAAAAAGATTCTCCCATAAGCAAAACCCGCCTTCTAGAATGTGGTGTCTCAGGGCCCGGGAGAAACCTTCCTGTCAAACTGTTTTTCCAGAAGCTTGGCAGCCCCCGATGTACCCACTGTTGCTGGCCCTTGTGTCAAAAAAAAGGGCATGATCACTCAGTAACCCCCATGCCCCCGCAAATTCCGGATGCCTCTGCCTGAGCCGTTCCCGTTGAGTGTCTATCCCAAATGGGACTCCCGTAGCTTTTCCCTTTAGGTATTCAGGGGGTCCTGAGACAAACCCAAAACCCCGAGTCTCTGACTTTGGTCCCAGGTCACTTCCCAGGACATCTCTCCATCTTGCCATCCCAGGGAGGCAGCTCTTGGGGGGTCCTCGCTAAAAAGCTGCCATGTCTCCGGTATGTGGTACCTTGTCACATCCTTTTCCCTTCGTTGTTGAGGTTAAGAAACTTGTCCGGTCAGCCCACCCCTTCAATGTTCGAGACCTAAGGCTGTCACTTTATGCGACAAACCCAGACGATCAGCGGTAGCAATGTCAACACCCTCCATGACCCCCCTGGGAAATGTGGAGTCACGTGTCTTGGGGTGTGAAAATCCAGGAAGGGTTTTTGGAATCCATGCCTCTGCATTCCCCCTTCACTGCGGTTGGGTCACCCCGGTAGACCATTTTTCAGCACAGTCCTTCGCTGTTGGCAGCTGAAAAAATTGTGAAATTTTTGTGAAAATTCTATCTTTTCCTCTCTCTGCGCGTCTTGCAGCCCTCTCGCTTGCTGCTGGGACCGTGACTCAAATATTTTGTCATGACCAGACATTGGGCCTTTTTCTCTGTCTTCTATCATGGGGAGAACCTGGTCCTTTTCCTTCTTCTCCCTTTATACAGTCGGTTTCTCTTATTTTTGGATGGATCTGAAGCTCCATTCGAACGGCTATCAATTCCAGGGACAAAGGCACTCCTTTTCCTCCAGGGTCACCTGTTTTTTACCTTTATTTTTCCTTGCTAGATCTCTTGCTTTTTGTGAAATGTCATGAAATGCTGCGCTGCATTGTACTTGGGCATGGTCTTGATCCCGCCATCTGCCCGAATGGGATGATAGCCTCCCCCTGTTTTATTGGGGGGAGGTTTGATGCTTAGGATTCCCTGTATTTTCTGGCAAAAATCTGGAATGGGGGAAATACTGGAAAACCTGCTGTTTGGGGGGAACTGGGAGCCACTGAGCGGGTGAGGGTAGCCCATCAGGAAGGTAAAAAAAAAAACGTAGCAGTTGTAGCAGGTCGGCGTGCGCTTGTCTCTGGTGCAGGTGGAGTTCTGAATTCAACTTTTCGTCCTCGGCTCCTTGTTACTGCCAAAAAAGTGAAGTTATCTTGTGAAGTAAACTCTGGATTTTTTAGCAGGTTTCAACACTCTGCAACAAATAAAAGACCATTAGATGTCATGCTAAAACCATTGTGAAAATTTTTTTGGGCTAAGTGAAATAAATTATATTTATTTAATTTTTTTTTAAAATTTGTCTGTAAATATCAATTAATTTCCATAAATGTTTTTATCATTTTGATGTTTCAGTCGCTCTAATTATTGCTTTAAACCTGCTTAGCCCCTTTATTGGTAAAAAATAGGCAAAACCCAAAAATCAAAATGCTCCGAAACTGGGTTTCAGAAAAGTGTTAGAATAGAAATTCATGCTTTTGAGGCAAAGGTTCCTGACTTTTTGGTTTTAAAAGGTTGTAATTTTTCGACTTTTTCCAGGGCAAAAAACATGGAAACGTGCAGGAGGGGATAAAAAAAAGAAAAAAAATTTTTTTTCTAAAGGTCTAGTCCCCAAAACCCATTCACTTCACCCATTACCCTCCCCCCACACCCCCTTTCACTCACCCATCACCCCCCACCCATTCACCGCCATTACCCATCACCCCCCCACCCTTCACCAACCATTACCCATCCCCCCCCACACCCATTCACTCACCCCTTCCCCCTCACCCCGGGCCCCTTCACTCAAAATTTCCCTCCCCCACACCCATTCACTCACCCCTCCCCCCACCCCTTCACCAACCCTTACCCCCCACACCCCCACCCATTCACTACCATTACCCATCCCCCCACCCCCACCCAGAATTATTTTGGGATAAAAAAAAGAGAACATAGTAATAAAAAGGCAAAACCAACAACAATGGAAGGTACATGTGTGGCAATCACTTTAAAGAACGTCACCGTTTTCCTCTCACCACTATACTGTGGTTTTTACGACGTGAAAAATCCTGACCTCTTGCTACTTACTGACTGATATTGATCCAGAAAAGGGGGAATACTACGCTTCTTCAAATTTCAGTTGTTTCTATCATAGTTAACCATAATACAGGAAAAACAGGGGCATCATTCTAAGCAGAGCCCAAATAGAATAAATTTTTCAATAAAAAGAATTTTTTCCCGCTGAAAAGTTTTTACGCCCTATAAAGCATACAAACATTACTCCATCTACACAATATTCTCAGGGAAAAAATTTTAATTTGAAAAATAAGTATCTAAAATCATATTATACAAAATTTATTACTAAGAAAATTTTTTACGTATATAGTAAACAAAATTTTTCATTTTTCGGGGCGCAAAATTCCTAAAATTTTTTGCCTTTTGGGGTTTTGGGCATTTCCGACAAACTATTGATCAAAAAAGAAAATACCCTTTAAAAAATACTTTTTTTTGGTTTCGACGAGATCTAGGGAAATGCATAGCCCTTTTAGTCCTACCATTTTCACGTTTCGGATATTTATTTTTTGTATTTTTTAGAAAACATTGATGTGTGGCTTTTTTGCACAAATTTTTTACTTTCGCGTATCCCACTAGATGGGCCCTTTAAGGCTGCATTTTTATGTTCTAACCATTTTGCCCCTACGTTTAGGGTTTAGTGATATTAATAAAAAATTGTTTTTAAAAAAAAATCCGGCTATCTTCCTGAGCCTGAGTTTTGGGGGGCGAAAATAAATTTTCCCCAATTTGGATGAAACTCGGTTTATACGGGCTTCTACTGATGGCAATCACAAAATCTGGTCTTTGTTTCCCAAATTTTGATTCAAAATCTTTTTTTCCCTTATAAGATTTTTTTACACCCTATAAATGATACAAACAAGTCCATCTCACTAAATTCATCCTGGGAATATTACTTTAAAATAAAAAGTATTTACATCGTCTTATACAAAATTATTACTGAGATCATTTCTATTATATATGAAAAATATAAAATTCTGGGGGTTTTGAGCTAAAATTGCCCTTTTTCGGAACACGAAATTCTGCCTCACTCTGCCTGCCTCCTCTGAACTGTCAGAAGTGTTTTTTGTTGTTTTTGTTTTAGGGCGTGAGGATCCTTTGGGGGAACCTAGAGCCCCGGTGGGGCCTATGATGCTATCACAGGGGCTGTATTTACCTTCTTTGCAGGAAGGGACAGGTGAGGGGTGACGGCGTTTTGCCGAAAAAGGGGGGAACACCACCCCGCCAGCAGGGGGGGCGGTCAAAGGTGTTGACGTTTAGGGGGATGAGTTGGGGGTGTACACCACCGGTGGAGTAGAAGTGAGGCGAGGGTGTGGTTTTTTCGTCAAAAACGAAGCCTGTGTGAACCTTTTGGGGCCGTAACTAGAATTTTTCAATATGTCCCTCACTTCCCCGGGGACCCCCATATTTAAAATCAAACCCAGTCTTGTACCTACCCATCTTTATCTTTGGGGAAAAGAAAGAAAAGGAGCGTTTTTGTACGTTTTTGAGTTTTCTGCAGCCCAAATGCCCCCAGAACGAGCCGCTGCGTGGCCCCCCATTTGTAAATAATCACGGGCACGTCAGAGGTCCCCTTGCCGCTAGGATCACTGCCGTCCATGAATTCAAAATGGGGGGCGCCATGTAAATCAGCCAAAATGCACCTCTCGGGGAGGCTTCTGCCTGAACGCGTTGCAGGGCGACTGGTGAATATTGCACCAGGTATTATTTCTAAAAACCCCCCCAACACACTTCAAAGGGATATAGGGTAATGTATAGATGGGTAATTCCCTTTTAAAAACCCTTAGATTTTTTTAGGATAAAAATATAACAAAACAGGGGCGAGATGTCAATCATAGAGTAAAGATTCAGTTTTTGTATCACTTGAATGTATAGGTTTGAATTTTGGAATTGTTGGACTGTTGATGAAGCGGGGGGTTTATCTTACTTTGACATGTTAGGGACAAACTTAAATGCCTAGTATTGGCAGGTAAAAATATGAAATATGGTATATGTAAAAATTGGACTAAAAGGAACAGGGAAAGAAGTTTGCTCAGAATAGCGTAATAGCGGTTTGAAAGGATTGTACCCGAGATTTATTACCATCACCTGAGTCACCTTACCATTACCTGAGCATTTTTAACATCACTTGAGTGTCAAATTAAGAAAAACGTAATAGTTTGAAGAAAGGTGATTCACTGGAATTGTAGAGGCAATGCAGACTTTTTTCTTAACCCCTTCACGCCCAGATCTTTCCTTTGATACATAAAACTGTCTGTTGTTAGCCATAAAATTACGAAAAGTAACTGAATATACCAAATTAGCCAGTGGACAAGGATACTAAACAGGTCATATCTATAAAACATTGCTTATATTAACTAAAAATCGTTTACTGGTAGTCAAATTACAATGAAAATTACGTTCTGGGACTCAAGGGGTTAAGGCAACTATGTAGAATGAAGGGTATGTGTCTCTCGAGTTAAAAGAGGAACGTGTGAGGGGATATTTGAGTTAATAATGGCGTGTAATTGCATGGTGTATGCGTTAAATGCTTTGTTAAGAGAAATTATAGACTGTAAATGAAATGTTCAAACAATCAGAAGCATGAGAGGGTTTGACGAGAAGGGGTTTTATAAATGACAAACCTTTAATTGTCATCCTATTTATTTATTTTTTATTTTTTTTATTTTTTTTTATTTTTTTTTTTTTTTATTTTTTTTTTTTTTTTTTTTTTTTTTTTTTTTTTTTTTTGCTTTTGAAGGAATACATCAGGTATGTTTTTTGTTTTTTGGTCATGTTTTTGGGTCATGTTTTTTGGTCATGTTTTTTGGTCATGTTTTTTGGTCATGTTTTTTGGTCATGTTTTTTGGTCATGTTTTTTGGTCATGTTTTTTGGTCATGTTTTTTGGTCATGTTTTTTGGTCATGTTTTTTGGTCATGTTTTTGGGTCATGTTTTTTGGTCATGTTTTTTGGTCATGTTTTTTGGTCATGTTTTTGGGTCATGTTTTTGGGTCATGTTTTTGGGTCATGTTTTTGGGTCATGTTTTTGGGTCATGTTTTTGGGTCATGTTTTTGGGTCATGTTTTTGGGTCATGTTTTTGGGTCATGTTTTTGGGTCATGTTTTTGGTCATGTTTTTTGGTCATGTTTTTTGGTCATGTTTTTT
>JACEEZ010001431.1:105000-110000 GCA_016584305.1 Chionoecetes opilio | reverse complement strand
GTATAATCTACCCTGTTTCAGCGTTGTTTTATGCTTTGTATCTGCGAGTATATACGGTTTCAAATTTCACTACTCGTTTTTTTTTCGGGCGACGACGGCTGCGGGAGGACACTCAGTAAATATACACTAGATGGCGACTTTTTTTGTTGGTAGCCACTTTGTAGATATTTTTGTAATTTGTTCATTTATAGCCATAATATGACACAGATGATGACACAAAATGAAACAGAGTTTCCAGATAGACCCTTCTAACTTTCCCGAAATCATGGATGTAGAAATGTAAGTATTAACGCCACCACACGTCTGTAAACAGAAAAAAAAATTGTCCTGGCGACTTTACTGTTATCTACGGTACAGTTGCAAAACCTAAAAGATGATGGCAGTATAGCTAGAAGTATTTTAAGATTGAAGATTGTATTGTAACTTATTGCGTGTCTCGCCCGAATATCATTTGACTCAATTATAATAACATTCAAGTTGTGACTGACAACTAAAACGCAAATGAGGTGTAAGTGTATGCATGTTTCTCTCCGTGTCGATGTTTTGATAAGAAGGTATTGGACGTAAAGACTTTGTTCACAGTTATAGGTATTTTTTTTTTTTTTTTTTTTTTTTTTTTTTTTTTTTTTGTGCCTACAATTTTTTACAGTTTGGCCATTATATCTTTGAATGATCTAGAATAATGATACCAATGCAGATACCAGTATCTACCCTGACATGATAGAAGAGAAATATGGAGTGTGTTCCCCTCCAAGTAGGCTTGTACTATAACCTACACACAAGGCACACAAGGTAACATGGAGTATAATAACATCACACGGCTCAGTCAGTAAAACCGTGGCCACCGAGAGAGATCATATAACATGCTATATTTATCAAACGTTGACCTTGTATTATGCGTGACCTATCTACGTTAACAAGCAGTGACCTCGTATGGTTTAAAAAGAGCATTAACCCGGCACTTCCCTATCCTTTTAACCTCTCGTGACATGTCTCTCGGTGGCCACGGTAAAACTCTCAGAAAACTCCTTGAAGTGAGTAAGTAAAGTACCACTAACTTTCCACGTCATTTATATTTTCATATTCTGAATCTCATTATATCTACTAAATGATATTAATGTCACACACACGCACACACATCTAACCATTAATTGTTATGTCACGCTATTGGCGGAAATATGACGCGTGTTAATCGATATACGTTTATTTATTTATGTATTATTTTTGTTTTTTTGTTTACCATAACATCCCCTTTCACACAGACCCACGGCAACATGCATCATCAAACTCACCCTCGCCGCTATTAATAACTGACGTATCTCGTGTAAAAAATCTCCTCATACACATCTTTAAGTCTCGTTCACAGGACTACACGTTCCCTTCTCACCCTTGGACATGTTACAAACTTGTTTTTTGAAAGTAAACAAGCAAAACTTAGCATTTCCTCAGAACCCTGCCATTGAACTCTCTCTCTCTCGTCTCTCTCCTCTCTCTCTCTCTCTCTCTCTCTCTCTCTCTCTCTCCTCTCTCGTCTCTCTCTCTCTCTCTCTCTCTCTCTCTCTCTCTCTCTCTCTCTCTCTCTCTCTCTTTCCGTGTGTGTGAGTGTGTGTGTGAGTGTGTGTGTGTGTGTGTGTGTGTGTGTGTGTGTGTGTGTGCGTGTGTGTGTGTGTGTGTGTGTGTGTGTGGTGTGTGTGTGTGTGTGTGTGTGTGTGTGTGTGTGTGTGTGTGTGTGTGTGTGTGTGTGTGTGTGTGTGTGTGTGTGTGTGTGTGTGGTGTCAGAAGGGATGGGGAACATGTGTGTACGTGCTTAATGACTCGCAAATTCTACAACAATAATGTATAAAACTCGTTTGAAGGAGGTGGAAGAGGTTGGGAGGAGGAGGAAGAGGAGGACAGAGGGATAGACATGAGAAAGATGAGTAATCCTAAGCGAAATAGAACGAGGATAATAATAGTGAAGAAGAAATTATAAGACAAAGATGGCTGTGAAGAGGGGGGGAGGTGTAAGGGTGAAGCGTTGAAGGGAAGAGACGGAATGATACATTGAAAGAGGTTTTGAATCTCCTCGCAGCGCTTTCGAGATAAAGTTCACCAGAGACACTAAGATGAAGATGATGATGATTGAAAGCAAGGCAGAGGAGGATAAGAAATGTGATTAATATGTGTGTGTGTGTGTGTGTGTGTGTGTTTTTCCCAGACATACGCACATACACTAACTCTTCCCCCTTCTGTCTTCTTGGTCTTATACTAATGATCTATATATCTATCAATCTATTTTTTGTCTCTCTTTCTCTCTCTCTCTATTCATTTATCCATATTAAATTTTTTCTATTTTTTTTACTTTCAATATTTAGTCTTTACTATTATAAGTCCTTGGTGTTCTGTGTTCTCGGAGTGCCAGGAATAAACAGATTATAAAACCAAACACCATACACCAGGCGGCAGTCAGGCCGTACAAAGGGTTATTTATTGAAGCATCATTGTAGTCAAGGTTCTTGGAGTGCGAGTCTGTGATTGGTCAGTCAGTAGTGAACATTGCTCACACACATGGCGAGCAACCAATCAGCTATTGAGATAGAGGGAAGAAAGGGGGGGAGGTAGAGGGGGAGGCAGCTTGGGGTTGACATCTTGGAACCGCTAACTCCAAAATCTTTTTGGTTTTAATTTTAGATCCTTAACCCTTTATTGCCTATCACTTAGCCAAGATCTAATCCAACGAAGAACCTTCTCATCAAAGGGAAGTATGAATGGAAAATGAAATGAATGAAAAATCTTCTTCCCATGAAAAGGGAAGGAGAATAACTCCTCCTCAAGGCTGGAATACCGTTCCTGTAGGACACTGCACTGCCTCTGCAGCGTGCCGTCGGCGTCCTGCACGGCTGTGTGCTGCACGCTGAGGTCCAGATGTTCCTCGTTCATGATTTTCAGCATGTCGATCATGGTGCTCACCCTGCCTTTCAGGGCGAGCTTGTCCTCGAGGATGCTGCGGCTCGGTGCTAACAGCTCCTCTCTCTCCAGGCAGGTGCTGGGCAGGGGGATCGGTGCAGCCCACCAGCCACGCGCACCAAGCACTGATCACTGCTGGCTAAATTATCTGCATTTTGAAATTAATTATAATCCCTCAACGAACTTCGTGGATGGATCCCCGGCGTGAGGATTGATTGATTAATTTAATGCCAAAAAAGGTGAATGTGCCAGACATCAGAGGTCATATGGCACTGACCGTATATGTTCACGGCGTGAGGAACTCAACCCTCTGTTTACTTTCTGGATGATTCCTCTCCGACTTGGGGAACTCAACCCTCTGTCTCCTTGGAGGAAAGATCCCCGCCTGGATGAGCGTCACGGTCTCTCCACATGGACACTCGCCGCCACTTTGATATTACTGAAAAAGTTATGGTATCGCGGGCATAATCCAGCACGGCGTCGTACTTGGTCAGCGGTGCGATGCCCATGATGAAGTCGTGCTCGGGCACGGGGTCTAACTCCAGCGGCGCGGCCAACAGGCGGCAGCCGTCGCCAATATCCAGTACGATGCTCCTGGGCATGTAGAGTGCCTCGCCGCTGCGCATCATCTACGAGTGAAGATCACTGGAGATGTGGATGCCCGGCGCCTCGGTGTCCACCAGCATCGTCATGGCCTCGGCTCTCGCGGTGTTCTCAGCTGCTGCCTTCACCGTGAGAACGTTGAGGCCCTGGGATCGGTGCGTTTTCCTCACCTTGCGTCACAGGCGTTGTGGCTTCCTCACGATCAGGTCGCTGCCGTCGCCGTTGGGCCCGAACACCTGCACCGCGTGGCCGCGCCGCAGGTGATGCACGTCCAGCACCACGTCAATGGTATTCGCCCCGGGTAAGACCAAGGCGGGAGTTTCAACCACCACGCCGCAGCCCAGGTCGATGGTGACGCTGTCCAGCTCCAACATGTGCAGCTTTCTGCGGCCATTCCATCCCTCACAGTTGACGGCCTCGGTATCATCCCGGCCGGTGATGAGACCCAGCCGCTTGGCCGCGCTCCACGAGAACATGGTCTCGGTGGAGCCGCTGTCAAACAGCACGCTGCACGCCTTGCCGTTCACCTTGCCCGCCAAACAGCTCTCGTCGCAGGCAAGGCAGATCGGCGCCGAGACGGGGTTTCTTGGCGGGCACCGAAGAAGGCTCCAGCACGAGCTGGAGGGCCCCCGCCTCCTCGTTCCGCTCCCTCTTGCTCCGGCGCAGCTTGCAGGGTTCCGTCTTGCCGTAAATCCTCACGCGGTTGAGGCCGTCAGCGTCGCGGCCGGGGTGATGATCGAGCAGCCGTGGCTTCTTGGCGGCCACCACGGGAGGCTCCGGCACGAGCCGCAGAGTCCTCTCATCCTCGCTCAGCTTCCGTTTCTTCAGGGTTCTTTCCTGGCTTCGGTACAGGCCGTCGGCGTCGAGGCCTGCGGGACGATCGCCCAGCCGGGGCTTCTTCGCGGGCCCGGATGGTCCTGAGGCAGACTCCAGCTGCTGAGTCTCAGCCTCGTTCAGCTTCCTCTTCTTTAACATTGAATTTTCTTGTTCAATAATTTTATCTCAGACAAGAGGCTTGTCACTGGTTTGTACAAAGGTCGCGGGACACCATACCCCGCCGTATTAATTAAAATTAATGGTTCTAAATCTGAATGGGGGCAGGTATTACGTGGGGTTCCACAAGGGTCTGTTTTGTATCTATTACTATTTTTGATTTACATCATTTACATTTAATTTACATCGACTTAGACAGTGGGATTAGCAGTGATATCAGCAAGTTTGCTGATGATACTAAGGTAGGTAGGATTATTAAATCACAGTCTGATGTAAACATATTGCAGGCAGACTTAGATAAATTAAATCAGTGGGTAGTCAGGTGGCAGATGGAATTTAACATCGATAAGTGTAGCGTACTTAATGTTGGTAGAAAAAATCCTGGTAATAGATACACCATACGCAATTTATCTCTGAAAAGATCAGAAGGTGAGAAAGATCTGGGAGTGAGGGTGAGC
>JACEEZ010001431.1:97500-100000 GCA_016584305.1 Chionoecetes opilio | reverse complement strand
TATAACACTAAGAGCTGCTAGAAATAAATATAACATGAAATACATCAACAATAATAACTAATATCAAGTATAGGCGTCCACTGCCGTCCAGCCTCTGGCCCCTTTGCTTTAGGTTCAGTTCTTGCGGCTGGAACGTGGCAGCGAGCTCAAAGTGCTTTTAAAATCCCTAGTCTACAGACCTATATTTAGTTCATAATTATCTGCAGGTAAAATAACAACAACAAGCAGTTGCCCCTACTATGCCTTCGTCCGCATTTTAGCTTGCATAGGGACACACTTTCGAGAATATGTAGAGGGCTGACATTTTATAGTACATTTGTGGAATTGCTGGGCTGAGGGAGCTAATAGGGCAAATTGTTATTGTAAAACCGAAGTTTATTTAGCACTAATTAAATCATTGCGCTAATTACTCATTAAGGGCTTGTTCTACGCAAAAAGTTTGTTTCACAGACCCCCATTGATTTTGACAGCACTACTTGCATGTCAAATTTCAGCTCAATCCGATAATATTTAGGAGTAGTTATTCTCTTTTTGGCTCACGAATGGTTCCACTCCCCTTACGCGAATGGGTCTTATGGTAAGTGACAGCTCGCTTCGCTCGCTGTCAATAGAGATAATCGTAATAAAACATAATATAAATGATAAATGAAGTGATAAAGCAACAACAACAACAATAACCAAGGTCTGGGTGTACAAAATAGCATCTCCATTTATTTGCACCTGAATGGAGGCTACATTAAGGACGGGAAGAGGAGGAGGAGAGAAGATGGACGAGGACGAGGAGGAGGAGGAGAGGAAGAAGATGATGATGGACGAAGAGGAGGAGGAAGAGGAGGAGAAAAAAATGATGAAACAGAAGATGTAGAAGATGGACAAGGAAGAGGAGGACAAGAAGAAGATGGTTGACGAGGAGGAGGAAAAGAAGAGGAAAAAAAGAAAAAGAAGAAGAAGAAGAAGAAGATGGACAAAGATAAGAAGGAACAGAGGAAGAGAAAAAGAAGAAAAAGAAAATGAAGGTGATGGACAAGGAGGAGGAGGAGGAGGAAAAGTCTGCAGGAGGAAGACCACTAGGGTCGGTAACGTGCTCCCGAGACAAAAAAGTTGAGTCCCTCGGTGACTGGACAGTAATTAAAAATGTGCCCTTTTCCTCTGCGTTTCCTTCTTTCCTTAATAACTCTCTCTCTCTCTCTCTCTCTCTCTCTCTCTCTCTCTCTCTCTCTCTCTCTCTCTCTCTCTCTCTCTCTCTCTCTCTCTCTCTCTCTGCAAAGTGTCTAGATAGGATCAAAGTATCTTATATCTTTCTCTCTCTCTCTCTCTCTCCTCTCTCTCTCTCTCTCTCTCTCTCTCTCTCTTCCTCTCTCTCTCTCTCTCTCGTCCTCTCTTCTCTCTCTCTCTCTCTGCAAAGTGTCTAGATAGGATCAAAGTATCTTATATCTTCTCTCTCTCTTCTCTTCTCTCCTCTCTCTCTCTCTCTCTCTCTCTCTCTCTCTCTCTTCTCTCTCTCTCTCTCTCTCTCTCTCTCTCTCTTCTCGTCTCTCTCTCTCTCTCTCTCTCTCTCTCTCTTTCCTCTGCAAGTCTCTAGATGGATCAGTATCTTTATCTTCTCTCTCTCTCTCTCTCTCTCTCAATTCTATCTCTCTTCTCTTCTCTCTCTTCTCTCTTCTCTCTCTCTCTCTCTCTCTCTCTCTCTCTCTCTCTCTCTCTCTCTCTCTCTCTCTCTTCTCTCTCTCTCTCTCTTCTCTCTGCAAAGTGTCTAGATAGGATCAAAGTATCTTATACTCTTCTCTCTCTCTCCTCTCTCTCTCTCTCTCCTCTCTCTCCTCCTCTCTCTCTCTCTTCTCTCTGCAAGTCTGTAGTCATTCTCTCTCTCTCTCTTCTCCTCTCTCTCTCTCTCTCTCTCTCTCTCTCTCTCCTCTCTCTCTCTCTCTCTCTCTCTCTCTCTCCTCTCTCCTTCTCTCTCTCTCTCTCCTTCTCTCTCTCTCTCTCTCTCTCTCTCTCTCTCTCTCTCTCTCTCTCCTCTCTCTCTCTCTCCCTCTCTCTTCTCTCTCCTCTCTCTCTCTCTCTCTCTCTCTCTCTCTCTCTCTCTCTCTCTCTCCTCTATACGTGATCGGGTTCTCCACTTTAGGTCAGTAAATTGTCGGGCTTTTAAGTTTGAAAGGAACGCGAGAGTTGTGGCCAGTGAATCGAATCCGTGTTCGGTGTTCATTCTCAAGTGTTTCATATATTGAGACCATTTAATGATAATACTTCTAATTTTTTCCTTTTTATTTACTTTCCGAATTTAGTAGTTGGCCAATTTACCGACAAAATTTTCTGACTATGTTTTCAATAGTTTCTCATTAATGATTAAGTTTGGGAGATAATCTAGACATGTAATGGAGCTTAGACGGAGGGTACTTAAAGTTTTGCCCGTAATTCTAAATACTGAGTCATTTTTTAAAGTTCACTGACTCCATCATGAACTATAGAAAAGAAATGTTTATAGTGAAGAGAAGCAGAG
>JACEEZ010001431.1:75000-85000 GCA_016584305.1 Chionoecetes opilio | reverse complement strand
AATTATTGAAGAGATTCTGAAGGCCTTCCATCAAGACCTATTATTCAAGGTACGTTTAAAGAGACACTTTAGGACATTCTGCGCCGTAATTGGTATTCAGGTACGTGAGTTTTTTCTTTCCTCAGAACAGGTTAATGACTTATTTTTTCCCTTACAGCTTAATAATCATTTTCTTCCCCAACAACTTAATATTTTTTTTCCATACAGCTTAATAAATATTTTTTTCCATGCAGCTTAATAATTATTTTCTTCCATACAGCTTACTCTTTTTTTCCTATACAGCTTAATAATTATTTTCTTCCATGCAGCTTAATAATTATTTTCTTCCATACAGCTTAATAATTATTTTCTTCCATACAGCTTAATAATTATTTTCTTCCATACAGCTTAATAATTATTTTCTTCCATACAGCTTAATAATTATTTTCTTCCATACAGCTTAATAATTATTTTCTTCCATACAGCTTAATAATTATTTTCTTCCATACAGCTTAATAATTATTTTCTTCCCCTACAACTTAATCTTTTTTTTTCCATACAGCTTAATAATTATTTTCTTCCATACAGCTTAATAATTATTTTCTTCCATACAGCTTAATAATTATTTTCTTCCCCTACAACTTAATAATATATTTTTTTCCTTACAGGTTAATAATTATTTTTCTCCCACTTTTTTTTGGCAGCTTTTATAATACTTTTCTTCTCTTATAGATTTTTTTTTCAAAGGTGTAAGTATATACATGACCCTAAATTTTGTAAGTCTTAATGCAAAACCAGGCAACAATGAGCAGCTGGCAACTGTGACACCCCCCCCTTGAGGGGCTAATACTCACTGCGGTGAGGGGGACCTGGAGCCTTGCTAGGCTCTAGCAGGGCAAAACGTTTACATCTACTCTCTAGCTGCCTAGCACCTCAGGATAATTCATTACAAAAACCCTATAAATTCCTAATTCAGATGAAACCTCAATTTCAATAAAAAAAACATGTGTTTTTAAATACTAGTCAGTGGAACAAAGTGACAAAGTAATTACTCGAAAAACTTAAGTCAATCCCATAAACAACAATTTATGCTAAAAATAAAAAATATAATAAAATTAAAATTAAATAAAAAATAAAACTATGCTTGATGAATCTAAGAAAATCAAACTCTAAAAACTGAAGTAAATCCAAAAAACAACTAAATACTATGCTTAAAAGAATACAAAAATTAAATAAAACATAAATAAAACAATAGAAATATGCTTAATAGATATAAGAAAACCAACAAAAAAATTATATAACAGTAAATAAAAAATGACAATGAATTTAAAACCATGCATAAAAATAAGAAGCATTCAATATCACTGTTGAACAAATATAATGAAAATACCATGACAAGGAAACACTACACCTTTTCACTCTCAAATTGAAACAACAACTTCAAATTAAAACAAGTGAATCTCAAATTAAAACAACTGAAGTTTAAATTTAAACAACTGAAGTATAAATTATAACCACTGAAGTTTAGATTCAAACAACTGAAGTTTATATTAAAACAACTAAAGTTTAAATCTAAATATCTGAACTTCAAATTAAAATAATTGAACTTCAAATTAAAATAATTGAATTAAAAAAACAAAAATTCATCTATTATATTTTGAAATTAATTTGTTTTAATTGTAAGTACTGTTGTTCTAATTTGAGAGTGAAAAGGTGTATTATGAAAACCCCCAGAGAAATAACAAATTTCTTCCTGCAAACTTTTTCTCATCTTTACCAGAGTGCTGCCAGCAAATAGAAGAGGGATTTTTTTTTTTTGAAAAGATATACCCTTCTTTTAAATATTTGTACACAGCATACTACATAGATAAAGCAACACAGGATGAAGTAACGTATAGCTATTCCGTGTATCTTAGTACACATACTGTAGTTATACAAAAGAAAACAAAATGTACATTTTGGCACTCAAAATGTTTTAGTACTCAACTTTTTGGCACTCAAATTTTTTTGGCACTCAAAATTGTTGGCACTCAAATAAATTTGGCACTCAAAATGTTTTGCCACAAATTCTTTTGGCACTCAAATTTTTTGGCACTCAACATTTTGTAACTCAAAAATCTTTGGCACTCACAAATGTTTGGCACTCAAATTTTTTGGGCACTGAAATTTGTTTCGCACTCACTGAACATTTATGGCACTCAAAATTTTTTGGCACTCTAAATTTTAAATGCCAAAAAATTTAGAGTGCCAAAAATTATTGAGTGCCAAACAATTTTTAGTAACAAAAAATTGTGGCAAAAAATTTATGAAAGCCAAACAAAATTGAGTGCCAAATTTTTTTTAGTGCCAAAAATGTTCGAGTGCCAAAAAAATTTGAGTGCCAAAAATCTTTTAAGTGCCAAAAAAATTTGAGTGGCATAAAAAATTGTGCCAAAATTATTTGAATGCCAAAACTGTTTTGAGTGCCAAACATTTTTGAGTACCAAAAAATTTTGAGTGCCAAAAATGTTCGAATGCCAAAAAAGTTCGAGTGTCATAATTTTTTTAGTGCCGTCCACACACACACTCACACACACTTTATGTTGCTGATATTCCTTTGTGTTTCATCTATTCCTCCATGTTTCCATGCATAATTATGATTAATATGTCTAACTAATTGACTCTAACTGAGGATCTGAATGACTGAGTGACTGATGTGTGACTTACGCAAGAGTGTGACTTAATGGGTTACTGAATGGATTGATGGCAAATTAAAGATGAATAAATGATTGGGTGATTGAGGCATCGTTTGGATAATTAGAAAGACGGGATATAAGGATAATTATATATTAGCTTTGTGGATAGATTGATGGTTAGTTGGATCATTCATTCTCTCACATACATTAAAATAAGGTTCTAAAAAAAATGACATAATAAACTGTGATTTTTAATTGAAAATACAAAATGAGGGCAGTGATGAATAAGTAAAATTTAAATGTTATGTAAAGGAAAAGGAGAGCGATGAAAGAAAAGAAACTGAAATAAAAACTCGGAAAAATGTTGAATAGAGAAAAGTATTTGATGAAGGAAATTGGAATCAAATATTAACATTAGTTCAAAGATTATCCTGCTTACGTTTCATCCCCTCCTTCTTTCATTTTTCCTCCTTTAACCCCCCACGTCACGCCACCTTTCTCTCTCTCTCTCTCTCTCTCTCTCTCTCTCTCTCTCTCTCTCTCTCTCTCTCTCTCTCTCTCTCTCTCTCTCTCTCTCTCTCACACACACACACGCACACAAACACACTATTAGACGGTTCTTTCAGTGTAAATGCTAAAAGTTTTGACAGACGATTGAGAGAGAGAGAGAGAGAGAGAGAGAGAGAGAGAGAGAGAGAGAGAGAGAGAGAGAGAGAGAGAGAGAGAGAGAGAGAATATGTTGCTATCTGGTGAGGAAGGAGGTGCCATTAAAGGTTAACTTGCCACCGAGGACTGTCGCCATCACTTCCTCCTCCTCCTCCTCCTCCTCCTCCTCTATCTTGTTCTTGTTCCATTTTTTCATATATTGGTGTTAAGGTTGTTATTGGTTTTTTTCTTCGTTTTTTCTTCTTCTGTATCATTCTAAAGCTCCCCCCCCCTCCTCCTCCTCCTCCTCCTCTGCATCCTCTGCATCCACCTCCTCCTTCAACCTATATGATAACAGTTATGATACAATTGATACAAGAACATAATATACTGAGAGAGAGAGAGAGAGAGAGAGAGAGAGAGAGAGAGAGAGAGAGAGAGAGAGAGAGAGAGAGAGAGAGAGAGAGAGAGAGAGAGAGAGAGAGAGACATTTTCATAGATTCTCATAAGTAGTTAGTGTGATGAAACCAACACGAGAGAATAGCTGTGACAGTATAGAATAGCCCCTTAACACACTCCCCTTCCCTTCTTACTGCCCATCATCCCTTCTGGCCTCACCTACCTGGTTGTCACGTTAGTAATTACCTGTGTTGGGAGGAAATTAACCCAGATTAGTGTACTGAATCTGCCTCTGTTAGTAGGATGTGTCTGGTTCTCTGTCTGGTTGTCTCTGTGTTGCATGTATGTCTGTCTGTCTGTATGTCTCTCTCTCTCTCTCTCTCTCTCTCTCTCTCTCTCTCTCTCTTCTCTCTCTGTTTCTCATGTCTTTCTGTCTTATGCCTTTATGTACGTCTGTCTGTCTGTCTCTTTCTCTCTCTCTGTCTCATGTCTTTCTGTCTCATTTCTTTCTGTCTCATGTCTTTCTGCATCATGTTTGTCTGTCTGTTTATCTCTGTCCTCTCTCTCTCTCTCTCTTCTCATGTATTTCTGTCTCATGTATTTCTGTCTCATGTCTTTCTGTCTCATGTTTGTCTGTCTGTTTATCTCTCTCTCTCTCTCTCTCTGTCTCATGTATTTCTGTCTCATGTCTTTCTGGCTCATGTTTGTCTGTCTGTTTATCTCTCTGTCTCTGTCTCTCTCTCTATATATATCTCTCCATATATCTATCTCTCTTAATAAATCTGACTATTAATATATCTGCATCTATGTCTATCTATCTATTTATATCTTTCATACATCCAAACATTTACGAATATGTATCAGTTTTCATCCCCTTTTTGTATATGTATGTGTATAATTATGTACTATGTTTTTTATGTCAGCAAGTCTACAGTAAAACCTCTCATATTCGGACTAATTGGGCCAAGGAGTGGTCCGAGTAATGCAAAGATCCGAATAATGGGGGGATTATATATGGGGGTATTTAGATATGGGAAAAAAAAAAGAAAAAAAGTCTAGGTTAGGAAATTTCAACCCCTAAAAAATATATATAAAAAAAAAAAAAAAAAATTATAGGTTAGGAAATTTCAACCCCTAAAATATATATATGTATATAAAAAAAAAAAAAAATTCTAGGCTAGGAAATTTCGACCCCTAAAAAAAAAAGAAAAAAAAAAGAGGAGGTCCGAATAATGTCAAAGTCCGAATAATGAGTGTCCGAATACGAGAGGTTTTACTGTATTTATTCGTATATTTTATTTTCGTTTCCATATTTTCATTCTTCTTTTGCATTAACATCTGAAGATTTCCACGACAATACCCAGCCTCGGTCCCAGTGGTTTACTCTTGTCGTGTTGTGCTTCTCAAACCCTTGGATGTCAGCGGTGCTTCACTCCCTTAAGGGTGGTTCACACTGAGGTTTTTTCGGCATTTTATCGACCGAGAAGGCGGTCTGGGTCTGGGGCTGGTGTCATGATCGCAATAAGTTTTTTAAAAAAATCACACACCGCTCACTCGGTCTTTTATCAACCGACTTGCCGAGAATTTCGCGCGCCAAATTCAAATAAACGCAGAAGCCAGCACCACCCTCTCCCAAATCACCCCAATTATTGGTATAATTTCGGTATTGGGCACTAAAAACTAACAAATTTAACTTACATCATCGTGCAGATCTTTTCATCCTTAATTTGAATCCCAATTTCCCAATGGCGATACATATAATACCGAAAATTTTCCATTTTAGCTAGCCATAAACGGTTGTTAGTTTAAATCAGATTATGTTAGGCTAGACGTGGGGTTTGATTTAGTAGATGATATCAAGGAAAAAATTAAACTATCAATACTACTTCATAATAGGTAAAGTGCGCGAAAACTTATCTATCGCGCGCCAAATACACACAAGCCAGCCACTAACCCCCTATAGCCCCTAGCGCGACGTGACCCCTGACCCTGCTGCCTGAGACCCTCACTGCCCCTGGGAATAACAACAACTCGAGCACGAGCTTGACAGACGACCTATAAAGCGATACTAAAAGCAGAAAAGGTCACAAGAAGAAGAAGAAGAAGATTTGTCGACCGAAACGAATTGCGTGTGTGAACGTAATCTCCGCACTAGCCCGCAAGAGACCGACTTCTCTGTCGACAAAAAATGCCGAAAAAACCTCAGTGTGAACCAGCCTTTAATCAACACAGGGCTGCGGGTTTCTTTGCATCACACACGCTTCACCTCCCGAGTGTTTTGGTCTTTGTGATACAGTGCTTCCTTGGACACCCTCTCTCCTCCATCTCCTGTTTTGTACTTGCTTTCAATCTTGCCTTTCGTCTTGGCTCTCCTTCGGCCGTATAGACTTATATTCATAGTTTATATTAATATTCTCGAGTTTTGAGCCATTCTTGATTGATTTTTTAATCTATGAATAATTTTTTTACTATTCTAATATTGCAGTCTTTTTCACTTATGTATTACAATTTATAGTAATGGAACCAAACTGTGTATGAATATGCAAGATTTAGTCGCATAAGTTTTTTCTTTAATATTCTTTGCAATATACTTGAGGCGACATTTTTTCTCTTTCAACACACACGAACAGTCATCAGTATCTTTACCACCACTGGCCTAATAACTTTTGTAATCTTCATTAACAACACTAAGACCATCTACACTAAAATAACAGTGACTACTACCTATTTTTCTTTGCTATACTTTTGTAGACATGTAGTACTTCTTTCCACTCGTGTCTCCTATTGTTATGTATCATTTAGTGTTACCATCACTATAAATATGCAATGATGGTGATGGCTGTGTAGACATCCGATCCGATCCGATGGTGTTTGGGGTATAATGTCTTGTCAACGGCACCCCTGCGTTGGTTTTCAGCAACTTTATTTCTTTTGTTGCTTGTGGTGTTACTGCTGGGGGTGTTCAGTTCTTTTAACCTATTTCCTCTCTTCCTCCAAAAGTTGAACAAGACATCTCTGGTGTATTCTATTTCTTGTGGGTTTTCAAAGTTGAATAATATGTTATATAATAGACATGGCACGACTAGTGATGACCCATGGATAAGGGAAGCCAGGATAGAACCCCACGTTTCAACCTCCTAACTAAACCCAAATCCTCATTAAAAAGTGTCCGCGGCAAGGGAAGAACACATAGTTATTTTATTCCCGACACTACAGTTAACCCCTTCACGCCCAGATCTTTCCTTTGATACATAAAATCATCTGTTATTAGCCATGAAATTTCGAAAAGTAACTTAATATACCAAATTAACTAGTGGACAAGGCTACTAAATAGGTCATATGTATAAAGTATTGCTTATATTAACTAAAAATCGTCTAATGGTAGCCAAATTACAATGGATATTACGTTCTGGGACTCAAGGGGTTAAGGTGAAACTATTAGTCCCATGTATGCGTTATCTTACCTTTTATTTATTAGTACTTAAGTTCATTTCCTTCTTTGTATGTAAATGAAGCGTTTTGCCTTATCTTTTTATATATAATGTTTATGCCTTATGGCGAAATACAATTATTATTATCATTAACATTATAGTTGGGAATATGGTGACTCGACGGTGATGGTGGTGGTAGTGGTGGTGATGGTGGTGGTGGTGGTGGTGGTGGTGGTGGTGGCGGTGATGGTGGTGGTGGTGGTGGTGGCGGTGATGGTGGTGGTGGCGGTGATGGTGATGGTGGTGGTGGTGGTGGTGGTGATGGTGATGGTGATGGTGATGGTGGTGATGGTGGTGGTGGTGGTGTGGTGGTGGTGGTGGTGGCGGTGATGGTGATGGTGGTGGTGGTGGTGGTGGTGATGGTGATGGTGATGGTGATGGTGGTGATGGTGGTGGTGGTGGTGGCCGGGGCTGACACGGAGTAGTGAGGTTATGAGTCATAATGTGCGGCCAGCATATTGGAACCAATGAGGTTGGAGTTGAGGGGTGAGGAAAAGACGCTACATAAGAGTCATTATTCCGTATTTACTCATGTGTATTGTTCCTTAACGACCACGAGGATGAACCTCCAAGCTACGATACCTAGGACAGCGTTTCTTACCTTAATATTGCGGTCATGCCTGTTTGGCAGGCTATGTAGAGGGACAATACAGTCCCCATGACTGCCCTCAGTACCAAGTGTATCAAGGAGATGGGAGACTGCGAGGTAAAACACAACGAGGCGAAGGTTATCTACGGCAAGGCAAAGGAAGACTTGATGCCTGTGATAGATGAGGAATCAGAGCTGAATATTATTCAAGAGATGGAACAAGTTATTAGTGAAGAGTTAGAAAAGGAAGACGAAAATATGTAGGTTTGCACTAAAGATCCGAAGAAGGAGGAGCTGCGCGTGGGGGGCATCCTGTTGGGCAGGGTGATGGTGCAGCTGCTGCACCAGTGCGAAGAAGAGCAGCGAGAGGCCCTAAGTGATGACACCGCCAGGGTGGACATCATGTCACTGAAAGGCATGAAGTATGACGACGAAGAACTGGATACCATGGTGTTTTAGGAAATGAAGAGAGTGTTGAGTGAAGACCCGGAAGAGGCAGATGAGGAACTGGAGACATGCGAGGAGCACTGTGAGAAGGAGGGGCAGAGTCTGGAGTGGCTGCTGCGGCAGGTTGTGGAGCAGGCCGATGCACTGGTGCAGCGGCACTCTCCGCAGCAGCTGCAGGAGTTCCTGGAGCTTGTGTGCTGGGAGGCGCAGCACGGACACGGCACCGCTGCAGGGCGTGACGTGCAGCAGCACCCGGTGTACCGCAGCCTTGGGCCCAAGCTGTATCTGGGGGGGATTGAGTTCGGCAGCGTGATGATGCAGCTGTCGCAGGAATATGAGGCCGAAATGAAGGAAGAAAATAGTGTGAGCCAGGACTGTGAAGACTGTGAGTGTGCCCCGGTTTTGCCCGCACCCATCGAAGGCCCCCGCCTGGCGTGGCTGCTGGAGCAGGTACAGCGGCGGGAAGACGAGTTGGTGAAGCGTCACTCTGGTGACCAGCTTCAAGACTTCCTGTCGCTGATGTGTTGGGAGGCAAAGGACGGCCTGGAAAGCCACGCCGGGGAGGCCCTGCGGCGCCACCCCGTGTACCGAAGCGTGGTGGTGCGGCCGTGGCAGGATTACGAGGAGGAACATAGACAAGACTGTCAGGAGATCGAGAAAGAAGAGAAAGGAGCAGTGGAAGGCTCCCGCCTGGCGTGGGTGCTGGGGCAGGTACAGCGGCGGGAAGACGAGCTGGTAAAAATTCACTCTTGTGACCAGCTTCAGGACTTCCTGTCGCTGATGTGCTGGGAGGCCGAACACGGCCTGGGAAGCCACGCCGGGCCGGCACTGCGGCGCCACCCCGTGTACCGCAGCGTGGTGGTGCGGCCGGGGCAGGATTACGAGGAAGAGCAAAGACAGATTCTTAGTAATGAGAAAACCATCATGATGGATGTAAATTCGCAGGGCAGAGTTGTCATTAAGGGCCTAGAAAAGGAAGCCAAGGAAATGTAAGTGTGCGTTGAAGACCCGAAGAAGGAGGAGCTGCGTGTGGGGGGCTTCGTGCTGGGCAGGGTGATGGTGCAGTTGCTGCACTAGTGCCAGGAAGAGCAACGAGAAGCCCTGAGCGATGACTCCACCGCCAGGGTGGATATCATGTCACTGAAGGGCACGAGATATGACGACGAGGAGCTGAAAACTATGGTGTTTGAGGAATTGGAAAAGTAGTTCAGTGAAGACCCGGAAGAGGCAGATGAGGAACTGGAGACATGCGAGGAGCACTGTGAGAAGGAGGGGTAGAGTCTGGAGTGGCTGCTGCGGCAGGTTGTGGAGCAGGCCGATGCACTGGTGCAGCGGCACTCCCCGCAGCAGCTGCAGGAGTTTCCTGGAGCTTGTGTGCTGGGAGGCGCAGCACGGACACGGCACCGCTGCAGGGCGTGACGTGCAGCAGCACCCGGTGTACCGCAGCCTTGGGCCCAAGCTGTATCTGGGGGGATTAAGTTCGGCAGCTTGATGATGCAGCTGTTGCAGGAATATGAGGCCGAAATGAAGGAAGAAAATAGTGTGAGCCAGGACAATGAGTGTGCCCCGGTTTTGCCTGCACCCATCGAAGGCCCTCGCTTGGCGTGGCTGCTCAAGCAGGTGGTGGCGTAGGCTCACGAACTGGTGCAGCGGCACTCCAGGCACCAGCTGCAGGAGTTCCTGGAGCTGGTGCGCTGGGAGGCCCAGCACGGACACGGCACCGCCGCGGGGCCTGACCTGCGGCGCCACCCAGTGTACCGCAGTGTGGTGGCTCA
>JACEEZ010001431.1:62500-67500 GCA_016584305.1 Chionoecetes opilio | reverse complement strand
GAGAGAGAGAGAGAGAGAGAGAGAGAGAGAGAGAAGAGAGGAGAGAGAGAGAGAGAGAGAGAGAGAGAGAGAGAGAGAGAGGGGGGGGGTTGAAGGAGCGAAAATGAGATGTGTATGACAGAGGGAAGAAACGAGGAGACAAGGAGGTAAAGAGGAAGAGAAGAAAGGGAGAGAGGGAGGGAAGAACAGGTGATGCTGGATTTAATTAGTGTGTGTCACCTTAGATCATATAAAGAAGAAGGAGGGAAGGAAGTAGGAAAGAGTGTGTCAGGAGGAGGAGGAGGAGGAGGAGGAGGAGGAGGAAGGTAATCACTACATGTCTGAGTCACAGTAATTAGTCTTTCTTTTCCCCTCACATATTATATCCCTCCTTCCCTCCCTCTCTCCCTCTCTCCTTCCCTCTCTCCCTCCCTCTCTCCCTCCCTCCCTCTCTCCCTCTCTCTCTCCCTCCCTCTCTCCCTCTCTCTCTCCCTCCCTCCCTCCCTCTCTCCCTCTCTCTCTCCCTCCCTCTCTCCCTCTCTCTCTCCCTCCCTCTCTCCCTCTCTCCCTCCCTCCCTCTCTATTCCTTGTTAATACTCCCCTTATATATTTTTTCCCCTCAATGTACTTTACCTTATGCTCCCCAGGGTCTCTCTCTCTCTCTCTCTCTCTCTCTCTCTCTCTCTCTCTCTCTCTCTCTCTCTCTCTCTCTCTCTCTCTCTCTCTCTCTCTCTCTCTCTCTCTCTCTCTCTCTCTCTCTCTCTCTCTCTCTCTCTCTCTTGGATGTAAAAAATGTGTACCATACCTCCTCTTCCTTCTACTTATGATTACAAGATTAAGAGAGATAAAAATAGTTGAGAGAAAAGCCAATATTCTATGCTAAATTGTGAACTATTACCTTTATCATACACACACACCACACACACACACAACACACACACACACACACACACACACACACACACACACACACACACACACACACACACACCACACACATACCACCTCCATCCTCATCTTATAGCAAGCCTCATTACCTTCTTCTTCCCCTCCCCACTCCCCTCCTTTATTGCCCATCCCACCCCTCCCCTCCTTTATTGCCCATCCCCTCCCCTCCTTTATTCCCCTTCCCACTCCCCTCCTTTATTCCCCTTCCCACTCCCCTCCTTTATTCCCCTTCCCACTCCCCTCCTTTATTCCCCTTCCCACTCCCCTCCTTTATTCCCCTTCCCACTCCCCTCCTTTATTCCCCTTTTCACTCCCCTCATTTATTGCCCTCTCCTCTTCCCTCCTTTATTACCCTCTCCTCTTCCCCTCCTTTATTGCCCTCTCCTCTTCCCCTCTTTTATTCCCCTCTCCTCTCCATCCCTCTCACTTTATCACACACACGTTAAAGGGAGAAAATTAGAGAGAGAAAAAAAGAGAGAGAAAGAGAAAAAAAAGGTCCTTGAAACATTCTAACTCATCTTTTCATTCTTCACAAAATCCCGCAAGCTAAGGACACGGTAAACATTCTAGTCCTTCTTCTGCCACTCCTTCATCGTCGCCTTCAGGAGGAAAACACTGTAATACCCATGAACACTTTGTAGCAGGATTAGTAGAGACACATCAAAACACTCATACAAATGCAACGTAAAGATTAATTTGGTGTTGCATGCAGAATCTCAATTTGTATTACATTCTTGATATCGTAAGAGAAAGAGAGATAGAGAGAGAGCGCGCGAGAGAGAGAGAGAGAGAGAGAGAGAGAGAGAGAGAGAGAGAGAGAGAGAGAGAGAGAGAGAGAGAGAGAGAGAGAGAGAGAGAGAGGGAGAGGGAGAGGGAGAGAGAGGTAGAGAGGGTGAGGGAGAGGGAGAGGGAGGGAGAAGGAGAGAGAGAGAGAGAGAGTGTGTGTGTGTGTGTGTGTGTGTGTGTGTGTGTGTGTGTGTGTGTGTGTGTGTGTGTGTGTGTGTGTGTGTGTGGTGTGTGTGTGTGGGGGTGTGTGTGTGTGTGTGTGTGTGTTAATGAAGGGTAAAGAAGCACGTATGCACAAAGGGTGGAGGAGGATAAAGAGAGGGATAAAGAGAGGGGTAAAGAGAGGGGTAAAGAGAGGGGGTTAGAAAGGAGGACACCGACGCTTCACTCCCTGTATAATGCAAGAGTAGGTTCATTAGTGTCTCTGTGTCAGTACTTGGCGACTCCCTGGTGGCACTAGTGAGGTATGTAACCCTCATGCCCCTTTACACTCATCCCCTAATTTTTATTCTCCCTATGTACTCACTATAGTCTATTTTTTTCAACGAGGCCAAAATTCAATTCTATCTTAAGGTCTTATGCTTAAAATGATGCCTATGTTTACCTGATAATAGGGTTAACTATGATAAAATACAGCTGAAATTAAGAAGAACCGTAGTATTCCCTTCTCCTGGCATCAAATATCAGTCAGTAAGCAGCATGGGGTCAGGATTTTTGCCTGGTATAAAAAACCAGAGTAAAACCTGTCGCATTCTTTTTTTTTTCATCACAAAGGACATTTTTTATTCCATCACATCATCCTTACTTATGATTTCTCTCTTTCTACGCATGACAACCTTCTTCTACACAAATTATAATATTATCTATTAACTCTACCTATCATTCTCCCTATACACTCTTTCATTATTTTTCTATTCTCCTTATTTCCTCACTAACCTATCTCACCCTTATAAGTTATGCTGCCTTTCTTTCTAAACTTTTTTCTTTGCTTTTCTTTAATTTCTTTCACAACCCTATTCTTTAGAACATAAGAACATAAGAAAATTAGGAAGCTACAAGAGACCGTGAGACCTACACGAAGTAGTTCCTGCTACTTAATAATACCTACATCCACCTTTTATCCCCATCCATGAATTTATCCAGCCTCCCTTTTAAGCTCTCTAATGACTCCGCACTAATTACCTGTCTACTGAGTCCCTTCCAATTATTTACCACTCTATTTGTGAACCAGTTTCTCCCTATTTCCTTTCCAAATCTACGCTTTTCCAGCTTGAATCCGTTACTTCTTGTTCTACCCTGTTAATAGCCGTAAGAACTTTTCCTACCTCTCCTATATTAAATCCCTTTATCCACTTAAAAACTTCTATCATGTTTTACATACATTATCTATTACCTCTACCTATCATCCTCCCTACTTCTTATTCTCCCTATTTCCTTACTATTCTTTATCATCCTTTAGTTATGCAGCAGATTATTGAAAAGATATGCGAACGGTTTTTTTTTCTAAAGACAAAGTAAAAGTTTTCAGTCATGTCAAATTTCTCAGTCCCCGATGTGTCTTGGTTCTCCGGTATTCAAGGACACAAAACCGCACGAAAATAGACAGAGAGAGAAGAGAGACTATATTCATTAGCTTACCAGTGCAAATAATAAATAAGTTAAGACACATGTAACCTCTTCCATTATTTACAGGAACAGAGTGGGGATAAACAATAAAGCAGGACTGCGAGAAGGGACGATGGATACAGTCAGCAAATTCAGAAGTGCAGTCAGCATGAAGACAACGGTGATGGAGAGCGAGATAAAAATGGCACTGCGAATAACTAAGAAATAAAGACAGTGAAAAGTGTGTCATTTAGTGTGAAGCCTCCAAACTCATAAATCCCTTCGTGACTCTTGATGCATGCTAAAAAAAAATCATCTTTCCTTACATATCCTGATTGTACCTTAGATTATTACCTCTTTGGTCTGTAAAGTGTAAAGCTGTTGTCGTTCACTCAATATACGATTCCTCTATCCCCATAATTCAGTCCCAATGACTCCTTTGTGCCCGTTATGGCCTCTGTTTGAAATGTTATGGTTCTGATGGAGTCCCTTGGGTCGTTCGCGTCAAGCTTTACCCCCTTCATCTGTTAACTTCACTATTTTCATTCTTGGTGGTTAGGATGACTACATTCAATTAGTCAGGTGGCATAACTAATCTTTGATACTTTATTTCAAGCCTATAAACGTGATCACCAGTCTTTTGAAAGATTCTAAGTCTGCCTTGAATATATATGAAACTTCAAGCATTTATCAAAGTAAGGTGAATTTGACTAAGGGAATCCAACTGGCATTAATATGACATTACTAAATCTACGTTGGCTGTCTACTTTTTGGCTGATACCCTGGATATTTTTCTTCTCTTCAAACTGCTGACATAACATAACTTATAATATAACATAATATAACTTAACTCCTCTAAAATGTACACTCCCAAAAAGATAATCCTACGTTCCTCTTCACTAGGGGCCTTATACATAAATCCTTCTTAACCCCTTGAGGCCCAGAACGTATTTTCCATTGTAATTTGGGTCCCATTAGACGATTTTAATCATTATAAGCAATATTTTATACATTCCGACCTGTTTAGTATCCTTGTCCACTAGCTAATCATGTATATTAAGCTATTTATCGTAATTTTATGGCTGACAACAGACGAATTTATATAGCAAAGGAAAGATCTGGGCGTGAAGGGGTTAAATCTACGTTGGCTGTCTACTTTTTGCCTCATTCCCTGGATTTTTTTCTTCTCTTCAAACTGCTACCAAACTCCTATTAAAATGTACACTCCCAACAAAATAATCCTACATTGCTCTTCACTATACATAAATCCATATACAAAAACTATACATAATATATATATCACTAAGGGGCCTTATTCATCAATCTTGCATCTGGAGTCCTGCTGAGTAATCTTCCACAACGTTGCTCTTCACTAGGGACCACATACATCAATCTTGCATCTGGAGTCCTGCTGAGTAATCTTCCACAACGTTGCTCTTCACTAGGGACCATATTCATCAATCTTGCATCTGGAGTCCTGCTGAGTAGTCTTCCACAACATTGCTCTTCACTAGGGACCATATTCATCAATCTTGCATCTGGAGTCCTGCTGAGTAGTCTTCCACAACATTGCTCTTCACTAGGGACCATATTCATCAATCTTGCATCTGGAGTCCTGCTGAATAATCTTCCACAACATTGCTCTTCACTAGGGACCATATTCATCAATCTTGCATCTGGAG
>JACEEZ010001431.1:37500-57500 GCA_016584305.1 Chionoecetes opilio | reverse complement strand
CATCTAGTGTTTATTTACTGAGTGTCGTACCGCTGTCGTCGTCGCCCGAAAAAAAAACGCGTAGCGAAATTTGAAACCGTCTATACCTGCAGCTACAAAGCATAAAACAACGCTGAAACAGGGTAGATTAAACAGTCATGATATAAACTACTGTGTATCATCTTCAGTGGCACATACAAATCAGTAGTAATGCTATAATTCGTAATATATGGCGCCTGGCGACTTGACTGCAGGTGGCGACTTTACTGTTATCTACGGTAGCTGAGTCGGGATTTAGTTAGCAATAGGAAAAGGAAGGAAGTAGTAGGTATAGCAGTATTATAGCAGTAGGAAAAGAAATGAAGTAGAATAGCAGTAGTATAACAGTAGGAAAAGGAAGGAAGTAGTATAGCAGTAGTATAAGAGCAGGAAAATGAAGGAATAGTATAGCAGTAGTATAGCAGGAAGTAGTTTAGCAAGAAGTAGTATAGCTGTAGTATAGCAGGTAGTAGTATAGCAGTAATATAGCAGTACTGTAGCAGGGAGTAGTATAGCAATAGTATAGCAGTAGCAAGTACAGGAAAGTACATGGAAGCTTCAGTATGGGTGACGTGACCAAATGGTATGCAGACAGTGTATCGTAAAGTTATTTTTGAGGTTATGTTCGCTCGTTTGCCTCGTCTCCCCAATAGCGAGGTGCCGGTGCAAGATTTTTAAACCCCTGGCTAATATTCACAGTGTGTTGAGGCATAAATGGTGTTCACGCGCGACCCTGGCTGACAGTAAACACGCCACCTCGCTTACCACTTCACCATTGCTACGCTACTTTATTTTCTTTTTTTTTCTTTTACGTTGGAACCTTACGATTTACGATGACAATTTATGTTCGCGTTTATCAAAGAAATTAGGAAAGGTTAAGGATTAGTGACTCATTTTCAAACTTTATCACAAAACAACAGAGCATAGTATATAACTATTTTTTGTTGCAGCGGTGGTGGCGATGATGGTGGTTGTGAAAATAGTTGTAGTTCTTTTAATAATAATAATAATAATAATAATAATAATAATAATGATAGTGGCGATTAAAGTAACGGTTACGGTTATGCTGGTGGTGGTAAAGTTGGTTTTTGTTGTTGGTGGTGGTGGTGGTGGTGGTGGTGATAGTAATTGTGGTGATCATAATTGCGGTGGCAGTGGTTATAGTGATATCTGTGGTTGTGGGAGTGGTAGTGGTAGTGGTGTGGTGGCAGGGATGTGGTGGGGGCTATGGGGGTCTGGAAGGGGGGAGCAAGCAGTAATTAACACAAGAATTGAAGGGGAAAGCGGTCCAACTATTAACACTTTTATGTGTGTGTCTTTTATGTGTATGTGGGTGTCTGTCTGCAGCCATAAATGTGTGTGTGTGTGTGTCTCTCTCTCTCTCTCTCTCTCTCTCTCTTCTCTCTTCTTCTCTCTCTCTTCTCTCTCTTCTGCTGTGTTCTTGTCTCTGTCTCTCTCTCTCTCTCTCTTCTTCTCTTCTCTCTCTCTCTCTCTCTCTCTCTCTCTCTCTCTTCTCTCATAACTCTCTCAAGGACAACACTGCCTGCCAACCTGCTGCCATTGAGGTCCGTGCACAGGGCGTGGCTCTAACTCACACGATGTACAATAATTTCTCACCAACAAACACCAGCGGATAATGATTTATGGCGGGCGTCTTATTATTTTTCTTCATTTCGGGTACATAAATCTTGTGTACCTGAGCTTTTGCTGCTTCACTGTTTATGAAGCAAATCTGTGGTTTTCCCTAGAATTGTATGCAGAGGGAAGATAACTTTATTTTCCTTAACTAAGTTTTTGAGTACGTGACTATGGTGTGAAATGTTGCTTTGCCTCACATCATTGGCATAACATTTTACTCATTATACTATATTTTTTGCACCACACAATAATATACAGTCATTTATATATTTATGTCATTTATAATATAGTGTAATTTTTTTTTTTTTTTTTTTTTTTGTGTTTCTTTGATTTGTTTTGCTCACATGAAATACTCGTCTGTTGCGAGGTCAAATAGATGCAAGGTCAAATAGAGAGTAAGTGAGGCTTATCATGTAACTGTTATTAGCATATACCTTTGATATATAACCCTGAAAATCGTATATTTCTAGGGTGCCTGATCTTGTATCATATCAATAACACTAAGCCTCTGTAGTGTAATATTTTTCTAGTCTGTTAAAATAACGAGGTGTTTCCTGGAGCTAAATATGACGCAGTTGATATTCATGCAGCTAATAACAGAGTAAATAATAACGATTTTATGAACGTATAATTCAATATAAGTTCCCCTTAACTTCCTAATTCAATCTACAGGGGTGTTGTATCATGTTTTGTGAAGACCTTGTCTAACTACATTACACCAATCATTCATTTTCCTGCTAGTTTGACTTTTTTTCATATTCATGTGGCCATTATTTCCCCGGTTTCTATTTCAATTCATTAACTTCGGTAGGGGAGTATTAATGTATTCTTCTGTTAATTAAACCCTGTCTTAAACGTGTATGAATTTGTAGCATGGATAATTCTTACTTCAAGTTGTTATAATGATACCACTATTACTACTACTACCTCTACTACTATTACTACTACTACCTCTACCACTATTACTACTACTACCTCTACTACTATTACTACTCCTACCTCTACCACTATTACTACTACTACCTCTACCACTATTACTACTACTACCTCTACCACTATTACTACTTCTACCTCTACCACTATTACTACTACTACCTCTACTACTATTACTACTACTACCTCTACCACTAATACTAATACTACCTCTACCACTATTACTACTACTACCTCTACCACTATTACTATTACTACCTCTACCACTAATACTAATACTACCTCTACCACTATTACTACTACTACCTCTACCACTATTACTACTACTACCTCTACCACTATTACTACTACTACCTCTACCACTATTACTACTACTACCTCTACCACTATTACTACTACTACCTCTACTACTATTACTACTACTACCTCTACTACTATTACTACTACTACCTCTACCACTAATACTAATACTACCTCTACCACTATTACTACTACTACCTCTACCACTATTACTATTACTACCTCTACCACTATTACTACTACTACCTCTACCACTATTACTACTTCTACCTCTACCACTATTACTACTTCTACCTCTACCACTATTACTACTACTACCTCTACTACATTACTACACTACCTCTACACTTTACTACTACTACCTCTACCACTATTACTACTTCTACCTCTACCACTATTACTACTTCTACCTCTACCACTATTACTACTTCTACCTCTACCACTATTACTACTTCTACCTCTACCACTATTACTATTACTACCTCTACCACTATTACTACTACTACCTCTACCACTATTACTATTACTACCTCTACCACTATTACTACTACTACCTCTACCACTATTACTACTTCTACCTCTACCACTATTACTACTACTACCTCTACCACTATTACTACTACTACCTCTACCACTATTACTACTACTACCTCTACCACTATTACTACTACTACCTCTACCACTATTACTACACTACTCTACCATATACACTACTACCTCTACCACTATTACTATTACTACCTCTACCACTATTACTACTACTACCTCTACCACTATTACTACTTCTACCTCTACCACTATTACTACTACTACCTCTACCACTATTACTACTACTACCTCTACCACTATTACTACTACTACCTCTACCACTATTACTACTTCTACCTCTACCACTATTACTACTTCTACCTCTACCACTATTACTACTTCTACCTCTACCACTATTACTACTTCTACCTCTACCACTATTACTACTCTACCTCTAACTTTCACTCTACCACTATACTACTACTACCTCTACCACTATTACTACTTACTACCTCTACACTATATACTATACTACCTCTACCACTATTACTACTACTACCTCTACCACTATTACTACTACTACCTCTACCACTACTACTACTACTACCTCTACCACTATTACTACTACTACCTCTACCACTATTACTACTACTACCTCTACCACTATCACTACTTCTACCTCTACTACTATTACTACTACTACCTCTACCACTATTACTACTACTACCTCTACCACTATTACTACTATCTACCATCTACACTATTACTACTATCTACCTCTACCACTATTACTACTCTACCTCTACCACTATTACTACTACTACCTCTACCACTATCACTACTTCTACCTCTACTACTATTACTACTACTACCTCTACCACTATTACTACTACTACCTCTACCACTATTACTACTACTACCACTATTACTATTACTACTACTACCTCTACCACTATTACTACTACTACCTCTACCACTATTACTACTTCTACCTCACTACTATTACTACTACTACCTCTACTACTATTACTACTCCTACCTCTACCTACTATTACTACTACTACCTCTACTACTATACTACTACTACCTCTACCACTATTACTACTACTTACACTATTACTACTCTACCTCTACCACTATTACTACTACTACCTCTACCACTATTACTACTACTACTCTACCATATGATACTTCTACTCTACCACTATCTACTCTCCTCTACCATATTACTACTATACCTCTACACTTGTCTACTATACCTCTACCATATTACTTACTACCTCTACTACTATTACTACTACTCCTCTCTACTATATCTACTACCTCTCCACTATACTAATACTCTCTACCAACTATTATCTTATACTACCTCTACCACTGATATCTATGTCATCCTTACGACTATACTACTCTCCTTTAGATGATACTACACTACCTCTACCACCATCCTCTTCTACCCTCCCACATCTACATGACTACCTCTACTGTACTATACTATACTACGTCTACCACATACTACTACTACCTCTACCATCTATTACTACTTCTACCTCTACCACTATTACTACTTCTACCTCTCACTTACTCTTCTACCTCTACCACTATCTCTCTTCTACCTCTACATATCTCTACTTACTACCTCTACTCTCATTACTACTACTACCTCTACCACTATTACTATTATCCTTACATATTACTACTACTACCTTACCACTATTACTATTACATCTACACTATATACTACTACTACCTCTACCATATTACTACTACTAATCTACCATATTATACTACTACCTCATACCATATTACTACTATTACTCTACACTAGTTACTACTTTGACGTCTAACCACATTACTACTTCTACCTCTACCACTATTACGTACTTGCACCTCTACACATTAGGATGACTACTTCCCTCTACCTATTACTACTTCTACCTACCACTTATTCTAATCTACCTCTACACTATTACTACTATACTTACCACTAATACAATCTACTCTACCACATATTACTACTACTACCTCGTACCACTATTACTACTAACCTCTACCACTACTACTATACTACCTCTACACTATTACTACTACTGACCTCTACCACTATACTACTATACCTCTACCACTATCACTACTTCTACCTCTACTACTATTACTACTACTACCTCTACCACTATACTACTACTACCTCTACCACTATTACTACTACTACCACTATTACTATTACTACTACTACCTCTACCACTATTACTACTACTACCTCTACCACTATTACTACTACTACCTCTACCACTATCACTACTTCTACCTCTACTACTATTACTACTACTACCTCTACCACTATTACTACTACTACCTCTACCACTATTACTACTACTACCACTATTACTATTACTACTACTACCTCTACCACTATTACTACTACTACCTCTACCACTATTACTACTTCTACCTCTACTACTATTACTACTACTACCTCTACACTACTAACTACTACTACCTCTACCACTATTACTACTACTACCACTATTACTATTACTACTACTACCTCTACCACTATTACTACTACTACCTCTACCACTATTACTACTACTACCTCTACCACTATTACTACTACTACCACTATTACTATTACTACTACTACCTCTACCACTATTACTACTACTACCTCTACCACTATTACTACTACTACCTCTACCACTACTACTACTACTACCTCTACCACTATTACTACTACTACCACTATTACTATTACTACTACTACCACTATTACTATTACTACTACTACCACTATTACTATTACTACTATGACTACATGGTGGGCTGTTGTGGTGAGCTTTTCAATCTTGTTCTGCATTTCTGTGTTTCTGTGTTCTTTTATTCTTGTACACCCCCCCCCCTCTCTGTAATCTCCCCCCCTTTTCTTTAATAAACTGGTATCATTTGAGGCGCCCTACAGCGTGAGGAGTCTATTGGGTGCATGTAGTGGGCTATGGGCGTGATGGGCGTGGTGTTTAGGATGACCCCACACCTCACACCACGCCCTTCCCCTCCCCCACTCTGACGATGCGACTCATCTCTATGGTAAATAGTACAGTTGGCCCATCTCTCTCTCTCTCTCCTCTCTCTCTCTCTCTCTCTCTCTCTCTCTCTCTCTCTCTCTCTCATCTCCTCTCTCTCTACTCTCTCTCTCTCTCTCATCTCTCTCTCTCTCTCTCTCCTCTCTCTTCTATTTCCTATAATAATAATAATAATAATAATAATAATAATAATAATAATAATAATAACAATAATAATGGTAATAATGTTAATAATAAAAATAAAAATAATAATATATATAATAGTGATGATTAAATGGACGGTAAAATTTTTGATTCACACCTCCACTATGATGCAGTAAAATGAGAACCCAGTCAAATTAAAGGAATGAAATCCATAACTCCCTTGCTAAAAACTTCGCTGAAAGAGAACTTATTCCCTTGAAAAATGTCGCCTCTAAAGGAAACTCGTTAAATGTTTCAAAATGTTCGATTGGATTACAAATGGTGAGGCCAATCAATCACTCTGCCTCGATATCACGCGGGGCACGAGAAGTAATGGAGTGAAGCGGCACATGGACGGGCACATCACAGCCCAACAAGCAGCGAGGGAGACGAAGCCTTTGGACAGCTACGAATCCGATTCCGAACCTCAATCCAACGCCAACAAATCATAGAATCCCTTACTTAGGCAGAAACCGGAGGAGTATCTAAGCAGACTTTTTTTTTTACATCACAAAGGACCGTTTATGTTTACATATATTTTAGCAGATGTTTTAGATTCCTGAGTATACTTGTTGACTGCATAAACGAGTCCTTGTTCACTTGAAGCGGGGTATTAATTCTTTAACTACAACTCTGCACTCTGAAATATAGCTTTAAAACACTGGAAATCCCATGAAGAATTAATAAAAATGATGTACAATGCCACGCCTATTTTTACGCCTATTACTTACCTACACGCCTATTTTTTTTGCTTCGGATAAAATCAAGAGTATAGAGTATATGTATATATATATATATATATATATATATATATATATAATATATATATATATATATATATATACTACCTGGGGCAGTATATATAACCTCTCTCTCTCTCTCTCTCTCTCTCTCTTCCTCTCTCTCTCTCTCTCTCTCTCTCTCTCTCTCTCTCTCTCTCTCTCTCTCTCTCTCTCTCTCTCTCTCTCTCTCTCTCTCTCTCTCTCTCTCTATATATATATATATATATATTATATATATATATATTAATATATATATATATATATACTTCCAAAGACTACTGTATACGTAATCTTTGATACTTCATATATATATATATATATGGTATATATATCATATGTATGTATATATATCGTGTATATATCATATTATATTTCTGTATTCTATGATTATATATATATGTATATATAATATATATATATATATATATATATATATATATATATATATATATATATATATATATATATATATATATATATATATATATAAAATCATATATATATATATATATATATATATATATATATATTATATATATATATATATATATATATACATATATATATAATCATAGAATACAGAAATATAATATGATATATAAAGTAAATATAACACTAGGCTATATAAAGCCGGCAATGATGATAACATTAAAGGGATCAAAAAATACATTGAGACAACAAAGGTAACAGACTGACGCTGGACACATTTCTCCATTGATCAAATTTTTTGTCATTTTTTTTCAAAATCATCAAAAAATGTCAGTGTCTGTGTGTAGGCAGCCATTACTATAACAAAATTCATTTTTTTCATCATTTCAATCGACAAACTAAACGTTCCATTTGGTTTACATGTTGCTCTATATTGTTTTTCTTAGAGTATTTCTTGTATATTGTCAGTATATTTTAGTCATTCATTTATTTTGCCACACACCTCAATAGTTTCCTGACCGCCGCCGTGCTGGAGCCGCGCCCTGCCACGCCTGAGCCACCACACTGCGGTACACTGAATGGCGCCGCAGGTCAGGCCCCGCGGCGGTGCCGTGTCCGTGCTGGGCCTCCCAGCGCACCAGCTCCAGGAACTCCTGCAGCTGGTGCCTGGAGTGCCGCTGCACCAGTTCGTGAGCCTACGCCACCACCTGCTTCAGCAGCCACGCCAAGCGAGGGCCTTCGATGGGTGCAGGCAAAACCGGGGCACACTCATTGTCTTCACAGTCCTTTTCTTCCTTCATTTCGGCCTCATATTCCTGCAACAGCTGCATCATCACACTGCCGAACTCAATCCCCCCCAGATACAGCTTGGGCCCAAGGCTGCGGTAAACCGGGTGCTGCTGCACGTCACGCCCTGCAGCGGTGCCGTGTCCGTGCTGCGCCTCCCAACGCACAAGCTCAAGGAACTCCTGCAGCTGCTGCGGGGTGTGCCGCTGCACCAGTGCTTCGGCCTGCTCCACCACCTGCCGCAGCAGCCACTCCAGACTCTGCCCCTCCTTCTCACAGTGCTCCTCGCATGTCTCCAGTTCCTCATCTGCCTATTCAGGGTCTTCACTCAACAACCTTTCCATTTCTTCAAACCCCATAGTTTTCATCTCCTCGTCGTCATATCTCGTGCCCTTCAGTGACATGATATCCACCCTGGCGGTGGAGTCATCGCTTAGGGCTTCTCGTTGCTCGTCCTGGCACTAGTGCAGCAACTATACCATCACCCTGCCCAGCACGAAGCCCCCCACACGCAGCTCCTCTTTATTCGGGTCTTCAACGCACACTTACATTTCCTTGGCTTCCTTTTCTAGGCCCTCAATGACAACTCTTCCCTGCGAATTTACATCCACCATGATGGTGTTGTCATTACTCAGAATCTGTCTTTGCTCTTCCTTGTAGTCCTGCCACGGCCGCACCACCACGCTGCGGTACACGGGGTGGCGCAGCAGTGCCGGCCCGGCGTGGCTTCCCAGGCCGTGTTCGACCTCCCAGCACATCAGCGACAGGAAGTCCTGAAGCTGGTCACAAGAGTGAACTTTTACCAGCTCGTCTTCCCGCCGCTGTACCTGCCCCAGCACCCACGCCAGGCGGGAGCCTTCCACTGCTCCTTTCTCTTCTTTCTCGATCTCCTGGCAGTCTTGTCTATGTTCCTCCTCGTAATCCTGCCACGGCCGCACCACCACGCTGCGGTACACGGGGTGGCACCGCAGGGCCTCCCCGGCGTGGCTTCCCAGGCCGTCCTTTGCCTCCCAACACATCAGCGACAGGAAGGCTTGAAGCTGGTCACCAGAGTGACGCTTCACCAACTCGTCTTCCCGCCGCTGTACCTGCTCCAGCAGCCACGCCAGGCGGGGGCCTTCGATGGGTGCGGACAAAACCGGGGCACACTCACAGTCTACACAGTCCTGGCTCACACTATTTTCTTCCTTCATTTCGGCCTCATACTCCTGCAACAGCTGCATCATCACGCTGCCGAACTCAATCCCCCCCAGATACAGCTTGGGCCCAAGGCTGCGGTACACCGGGTGCTGCTGCACGTCACGCCCTGCAGCGGTGCCGTGTCCGTGCTGCGCCTCCCAACACACAAGCTGCAGGAACTCCTGCAGCTGCTGCGGGGTGTGCCGCTGCACCAGTGCATCGGCCTGCTGCACCATCTGCCGCAGCAACCACTCCAGACTCTGTCCCTACTTCTCACAGTGCTCCTCGCATGTCTCCAGTTCCTCATCTGCCTCTTCCGGGTCTTCACTCAACACTCTCTTCATTTCCTAAAGCACCATGGTATCCAGTTCTTCGTCGTCATACTTCATGCCTTTCAGTGACATGATATCCACCCTGGCGGTGTCATCGCTCAGGGCCTCTCGCTGCTCTTCTTCGCACTGGTGCAGCAGCTGCACCATCACCCTGCCCAACAGGATGCCCCCCACGCGCAGCTCCTCCTTCTTCGGATCTTTGGTGCAAACCTACATATTTTCGTCTTCCTTTTTTAACTCTTCACTAACAACTTTTTCCATCTCTTGAAAAATATTCAGCTCTGATTCCTCATCTATCACAGGCATAAAGTCTTCCTTTGCCTTGCCGTAGATAACCTTCGCCTCGTTGTGTTTTACCTCGCAGTCTCCCATCTCCTTGATACACTTGGTACTGAGGGCAGTCATGGGGACTGTATTGTCCCTCTACATAGCCTGCCAAACAGGCATGACCGCAATATTAAGGTAAGAAACGCCGTCCTAGGCATCGTAGCTTGGAGGTTCATCCTCGTGGTCGTTAAGGAACAATACACATGAGTAAATACGGAATAATGACTCTTATGTAGCGTCTTTTCCTCACCCCTCAACTCCAACCTCATTGGTTCCAATATGCTGGCCGCACCTTAAGAATTTTTTTTTTGTTTCAAATCATACCTTCACTTTGTACACTCCAAGCGCATTAACTCCAAGCACATTCATTTAACATCGAAGCGCGAAAATGGTGTGTACCACACCATTTTTGTAAGAATGGTGTGTACCACACATCATTGTGTGTGTGTGTGTGTGTGTACAAATATCAATTCAAGGGTCTGGCTGTCACTCAGGGAAATATTGGAATTACCTCGTTACCAATATGCATCATGACGAGCCGCCCACAGTTTTGCCTCACACGCCGCGGCTTGCCTCGTCTGCCACAATATCGCCGACGCTCAAACAGCTCTTGCCTCGCTAACACATTTCCCTCCACTGACAACACAAATTCCGCGTCGTATCGAAATAAGGATAAGCAAATCAATTAAAGGCCATGACATATCGGCGAGCTTAGCGTCACATCGAGTCGAAATGAATATCGTTTCTATACACTGATGACGTAAGAGTCTGATTGTGTCTCAGGTGTCTCGTGAAATTATAGCCCGCAATGATATGTCATTTGATATGCAACAAAAGGACAAGGATTTAATGCTTTAATTTAATTTAATGGTTTGTATTAATCAAGGATATATCAGGTGAAGAAATATGAGAAGACTTTGGACAAACAACCCTGTGTATAATTATCATTTAATACTCGTGGTGTGGTTGGTGGTGTGGTGGTTGGTAGTGGTAGTGGTGGTTGGTGGTGGTAGTGGTGGTTGGTAGTGGTAGTGGGGATTGGTAGTGGTAGTGGTTAGTAGTGGTAGTAGTGGTTGGTAGTGGTAGTGGTGGTTGGTAGTAGTGGTAGTTAGTGGTAGTTAGTGGTAATAGTGGTAGTAGTGGTTGGTAGTGGTAGTGAGGTGGATAGTGATTTTTCGTGTCTAACTTCCGTATTACCAATATCTTCCACCTTGATTGGAGAGAATGTCGGTTATAAAGGTTAGCATAATTATCTTTTGTTTTGTCTACCTGGGACATGGATTTATCTATTATCTATTTTGTTTTGTTTAGCTAGTGCGTGAATTTATCTATTTTCTTTGTTATCACATTACCTGCATTCCTGTTCATCATCAGTCATTCAACCTTACCTTTGATGCATGATTGAATGTTACCCTCCACCACACAGGGAATTGATTAGCTAAATACCTCGACCACTATATACCACCACAACACCTCTACCTACCCACCGCAATCAAATCAAAAAGAGAGAGAGAAAAAAACTGCATAGACTACCACCACCACCACCACCACCACCACAGCCACCACTACCACCACAGCCACCACCACCACCACCACAGCCACCACTGCCCCCAACTCCCTACCTAGCAACCCATTAAAATAAAATGGAGAAAAAAGTATATCACACTGCATAACCACCAGTACCATCACAATCACCATTACTTTCCTGATCAAATTATACCATTAACCCATATTCATCATCATCTTCATTATGGCAAACTCTGGTACGTTATACACATTCTGTATTTCCACCTTCCTACGACTTAAACTCTTTTGATATTAAAGGACACACTGGTTACTTATTTGACTTTAATTCCCTTTTAAAACTCTACTCCTACATACTTTTAAGACCCCTTCACGCCCAGATCTTTCCTTTGCTATAAAAAAATTTATGTTGTCGAGCCAGAAATTACAAAAAGTAACTGAATATACCAAATTACTTAGCCGACAAGGATTTAAAGCAGGTCATATCTATAAAGTATTGTTTATATTCACTAAAAATCGTCTAATGGTACACAAATTACAATGGAAATTACGTCCTGGGTCTCTAGGGGTTAAAATAAAGAGGAGAAAAAGAAGTATATCACACTGCATAACCACCAGTACCATCACAATTACCATGACTTTCCTGATCAAATTATACCATTAACCCATAGTCTTCCTACTCTTCAATAAGGCAAGCCCGGGTACGTTATACACTTTTGTATTTCCACCTTCCTACGACTTAAACTCTTTTGATATAGGACACACTGGTTACTAACTTGACCTTAATTCACCTTTAAAACTCTACTTCTACATATGTTTTACCCCTTCACGCCCAGATCTTTCCTTTGCTATAAAAAAATGTCTGTTGATAGCCATAACATTACGAAAAAGTAACTAAATATACCAAATTAGTTAGTAGATAAGGATACTAAAAAGGTCATATCTATAAAATATTGCTTATATTCATTAAAAATCGTCTAATGGTAGCCAAATTACAATGAAAATTACGTTCTGGGCCTCAAGGGGTTAAGGGAAGCAACGATTATGCGGAATTATCTTATACATTTTGTATAGCCTATGGACCGTCTCTTATAAAGGTGCATAAAAGGGACTACGAAATAACCACCACCTTCATCGCCTCCGTCATACCCGTACACTACACGTCTCGGCTTTGTAATTAATCAATCAGGTGTTGTCATCACTCAGTCACCAGCTCGCCGTCGATAAAGTGACCAACGGGATGGGTTATTGACGAGAAAATGAAAAATTGACGAAAAATAAAAATAAATGTAATGATAATATGTAAAAAAAATGATAAATTAAAATGAAAAATTGACGAAGAATAACAAAAGGAGAAAATTAATAGAGAAAATGACGATAGAAAAAAAAAGGAAGAATGGTGAAAGAAGAAAAAGACCTAGAAAGACGAAAGAAAAATTGGACGAAAAACTATTTAAGAAGAATAATGTAAAAAGACATGATGTACAAATAAAAATAAATGTAATGATAATATGTAAAAAAAAAATTATAAAAATGTAAAAATAATATATATATGATGCAATACAAAATGAAAGAAGACAAAGAATGATGGCAGAAAAATGATAAAGAATGACAAATAACAGACACAAATGAAAGACACGACGGAGGAATGAAAGAAGAAAAACCGACGAAGAATGAAGCAAAAAGAACAAAAGACGAGGAATGACAAAAGAGAAAACAAAAACAGATGAATAATGACGAAATAAGTAAACAGACGAAAAATGAAAGAAGAAAGACGATGAAATTTTGAAAGAAAAAAACAAAGGAAAGAATTAATAGAGAGAAGAAAACAGACAAGGAAAACATCACCTCAAAAACAGGTGACGAAAGAGCATCGGTTGTTAATTGGGCGTGGAGACGCGTGGGGTGTTTTGGAGGTGATTGAGGTGGTGGTGTTGGGGGTGGTGGTGTGGAACGATGGGGTTGTGATGGGGGTTGGCAGTGGTAGTGGTGATTGGTAGTGGTAGTGGTTAGTAGTGGTAGTGATAGTGGTTGGTGGTGGTAGAGGTTGGTGGTGGTATACTGATAGTGGTTGGTGGTGGTAGTGGTGGTTGGTGGTGTGGTGGTTGGTAGTGGTAGTGGTTGGTGGTGTGGTGGTTGGTAGTGGTAGTGGTTGGTGGTGGTGTGGTGGTTGGTGGTGTGGTGGTTGGTAGTGGTAGTGGTTGGTGGTGTGGTGGTTGGTAGTGGTAGTGGTTGGTGGTGTGGTGGTTGGTAGTGGTAGTGGTGGTGGTGGTGGTAGTGGTGGTTGGTAGTGGTAGTGGTTGGTGGTGGTGTGGTGGTTGGTGGTGTGGTGGTTGGTAGTGGTAGTGGTGGTTGGTGGTGGTAGTGGTGGTTGGTAGTGGTAGTAGTGGTTGGTAGTGGTAGTGGGGATTGGTAGTGGTAGTGGTTAGTAGTGGTAGTGATAGTGGTTGGTGGTGGTAGTGGTTGGTGGTGGTAGTGGTGATTGGTAGTGGTAGTGGTTGGTGGTGGTAGAGATTGGTGGTGGTGGTAGTGGTTGGTGGTGGTAGTGTTTGGTGGTGGTAGTGGTGGTTGGTGGTGTGGTGGTTGGTAGTGGTAGTGGTAGTGGTGGTTGGTGGTGGTAGTGGTGGTTGGTAGTGGTAGTAGTGGTAGTTAGTGGTAGTAGTGGTATAAGTGGTTGGTAGTGGTAGTGAGGTGGATAGGGATTTTTCGTGTCTAACTTTCGTTTTACAATCATCTTCCACCTTCATTTACGGAGAATGTCGTTCATCTCACCATATATTTCCACTCTTTAGTTACAACTCTATCACTGTAATTATTCTTGGCGGTGGTGGTGGTGGAGGTGGTGGAGGTGGTGGAGGTGGTGTGAGCAGAGAGGATTTGTCTGTCAATTGTCCCCGGGTGTCCGCTATTAAGAGTCGACCGAATAACTGTGACGAGGAAAACTATGATCCGCCTAGAGATTACTGAATGCACTCGTCCCGGAATGACTGCTTGGGAGAGAGAGAGAGAGAGAGAGAGAGAGAGAGAGAGAGAGAGAGAGAGAGAGAGAGAGAGAGAGAGAGAGAGAGAGAGAGAGATGAGAGAGAGGAGAGAGAGAGAGAGAGAGAGAGAGAGAGAGAGAGAGAGAGAGAGAAGAGAGAGAGAGAAGAGAGAGAGAGAGAGAGAGAGAGAGAGTATTACATAATTACATAGAAGCAAAACACTACACAGACCCCAGAGTTCAAACAATAGGTGATGTTTCTTTAACCTTCAATAAAATAATAAAAAGCATAAACAAAATTGAAAACAAAGTCAATGCAAAATAAGCACAATCACGAGCGAAAAAATAGACGTGAGCAAAAAAACACCCAAATCAAATCTTTAAAAACACGACAAACACCAAAGCGACCGAAGTGACGATGGGAGAGAGGGGAGAGGGGAGGGGAAGGGAAGGGGGAAGGGAAAGGGAAGGGGGGGGAGACAGGTGAGGCGGAACGAGATAGGAAAGTGTTGAGAAAATAATGGGGTTAGGGAGGAGGAAGAGGAAGACGGGGACCAGACAAGGAAGGAGTCAAAAAAAGAAAGAAGGTTAAACAATGATGGGAAAGGAAAGGAGAAACGAGACAGAAAGAGGGACAGGGCGAGGGGAGAGCGAGGGAGGGGAGATGGCGCACGCGTGGAGGTGGAGGGAAGAGCAGCCAGCCTCCCGCCACTTGCCCGTGTGACTCCATCGCGCCGCAGCCTCACGCGCGCGCTCCTCACCCGACCGGCAGCACGTGGGGGCAGCAGACACAGCTTGGAGGGCACTGGGCAGTCCACCACCAGACCTTCCACAGCCAGGGCCACGCCAGCCAGGCAGTGGAGACGAGACAGCCACACAGCCAAAGACACGCTGCGAGGGTCCACTGCTGTGCGTGTGTCCGTGTGCGTGCGTGCGCGTGTGTGTTTGTGTCTGTGCGTCTCGTTGAAGGTGGTAGAGACCTCAACGGCAGGGGCGTGACGCAGGACATCCACCGCCGGCGTCCGGGATAAGCCTGGGTCGCGGTGTGCGGGTGCATGCGAGTGCGTGAGCGGCGGGACACACGGCGACGGATAACCGCTTCACCGCGCCTCGCTTCCCTTCGGCGGCGGTGGGCGACAGCGACGTGTTACAGAGACAAGGCGGAGGCACGCACGGCAGCGCCCGTGATGCTGTGACTGGTGACCCTCAGTGATATTTGCTAAGTCATTCGCACGCACTCCAACACGCACACGCATTTTCTGGTTTCGAATCGTGAGTGCGGGAGGCGGCTTGCCAGAAGAGCGAGGGCGTGCGGCGTAGCGCGGTGGGGCAGCGGCGGCCACAGGATGTCGCCTGGCTACAGGTGATGCTGAAGGCGCCGGGAACATCTAAAAGGAGACTCGCCCCCCGCCGTCCCCGCCGAGGGTGCTACGCCGCAGCCACCAGAAGAAGGAGGAGGAGGAGGCAGAAGGTACAGAGGCTGGCAGGACAGTGACGTATAGGGTGAGACAGCAAAATATTGAGTAATCACGGAAAAGCCGGCCTATAAACCTTGACCGCCGATTGTAGTCAGTCTCCCGGCGGGACTCCTCGCTGACGCCGCTCTGCCGCAATGACCCGACGCGCGACGCCCCTGTGACGCACGAGGACTTCAGAGGCGTCACAGGTCCTCTCTCTCTCTCTCTATCTCTCTCTCACTCTATCTCACTCTTTCTCTATCTATCTATCTCTCTTTTTCTCGTGCGTGAAGACTCAATTGTGGGTCGCCAGGCGCAGACCAAAGGAATCCCCGCAGCGGCACCTTCGCCCTGTTCAGGATGGAGGCGCCGTGGCCCTTGGGGGGCGGGGCGGAGGGCAAGGAAGGGCAGGAGTTCTTCACCGCGTCCCTGGAGGAGATGGACGGGAACTCCACCACCGCCTCCAACACCACCGAGCGGATCTTCTCCATCGGGCATGACTTCATCACGAAATGGTGAGTAACGTCGGCAGAGGGAGAGTGAGTATAAGGTTTTTAGTAATTACTCGCATACTTATACATGATATTCTCTTTCTCTCTCTTACTTCCTCTTTATTTATTTTCTTAAACAAGGACGGAACATATTCTCTCTCTCTCTTTCTCTTTTTATTTTCTCAAACAGGGAAAAAACATATTATCTCTCTCTCACTCACTTTCTCTTATTTTATTTTCTTAAACAAGGAAGAAGCATATTATCTCTCTCTCTCTCTCTCTCTCTCTCTCTCTCTCTCTCTCTCTCTCTCTCTCTCTCTCTCTCTCTCTCTCTCTCTCTCTCTCTCTCTCTCTTTCCCTCATTTCCCTCAACATTACGGTCGTCGTCAGCTCCTGCAGATACGCCTCATCACCAATATTATTATCACCATCTCCTACGTTTTCACCACTTTCGTCTTCTATTATCGCACTGCCTGGCCCCTTCTTCCCTTGCCTCATATTGGCGTGTATGAACGTTAATATACGTACATGACACATTCCCACAACATATTTCAACTACATACATACATATCCTCAGACAAGGCCAAGGAAAATAGATATATTCCCTTAGCCTTGTCCTCAGTGACGTACAGACAGACAGACACGCAGCCAGACAAATAGAGAGACAGACAGACACACTCCTCACACATTTTGTCCTTTAGTATCATTTTCCTTTCCGAGAACATGAAAGTAAAGCATCAAGGGGATACCGTTATACAGAGGAAACTCCAGACAGCCTCTCTCTCTCTCTCTCTCTCTCTCTCTCTTCTCTCTCTCTCTCTCTCTCTCTCTCTCTCTCTCTGGCTCGCTCGCTCGCTCGCTCGCTCTCTCTCTCTCTCTCTTCTCTCTCTCTCTCTCTCTCTCTCTCTCTCTCTCTCTCTCTCTCTCTCTCTCTCTCTCTCTCTCTCTCTCTCTCTCTCTCTCTCTCTCTCTCTCTCTCTCTCTCTCTCTCAGAAGAAGAAGAAAAAAGAAAATATACAACTTTAATATTTCATGTATTTTCTCCCTTGAAGTCACTTGTGGAATGACAGGTGTGTGTGTGTGTGTGTGTGTGTGTGTGTGTGTGTGTGTGTGTGTGTGTGTGTGTGTGTGTGTGTGTGTGTGTGCACATGAGTAATGGAATAAAGACCTAACATAGAGAAAGAGAGAGAGAGAGAAAGAGAGAGGGAGAGAGAAGAGGGAGCGAGAGAGAGTGTGAGGCAGAGAGAAAGAGAGAGAGAGCGAAAGACAAAGAGAGAGGGATAGAGATAGAGAGAGAGAGAAAGAGGGAGAGAGAAGAGGGAGCGGGAGAGTGTGAGGCAGAGAGAAAGAGAGAGAGAGCGAAAGACAAAGAGAGAGGGATAGAGATAGAGAGAGAGAGGTCTCACACAGACAAACAGATAGACAGACATACACACACACACACACACACACACACACACACACACACACATACACACAGACATACACACATAAACAAATACACACGCAAACATATATTGATATTGATATTAGAGATATTGATATTGATACAGAGAGCCAGATACACAGACAAATGTATATGTATAGATAATGCATGACATATATACACACACACACACAAAGAGAAGGAGAGAAAAATATTTCACCTTAACCCTGAAGACAGCCCCCTCCCCCTCCCCCTCCCCTCATGCCTCCCCCCCCCCACGTGTCCTCAGCAGCAGTGTTTACCTGCCCAACTACTTATCTGAGGACGCGCACACCAATATCTCGGCCTTCAGTAACCCCCCCCCCCCCCTGTGTCCTCCACTCGACTCCCAACCCGGGATATTGCAAACCACCACATGGCACACATTTCTCAATGCTTTTCTTTTGACAACTTAAACCATGATTTTATAGTATGGTCCTCCACTTAATTATTTGTCTTACGGTAGGTATTGTTGTATGTATTATCATTATAATCATTATTATCAGCACGCGCGGCTCAAAACCAAGAGGTAAAAAAACTGAGAGGCTCAAAACTCATTGAACGACACATAAAATCTCACAAAAAAAACTTTCTGTTAAATTTGAACGGGCATTACTAAATTTTTATCTCAGGAAAACACACACACACACACACACACACACACACACACACACACACACACACACACACACACACACACACACACACACACACACACACACACACACACACACACACACACACACACACATACACACAAACATACACACAAATACACACACACACACACATATGCGAGTCAATAAGGGAATGATGGGACACACACACACACACACACACACACACACACACACACACACACACACACACACACACACACACACACACATACACACAAATACACACACACACACGCATGCGAGTCAATAAGGGAATAATTGGACACACACACACATAGAGTAAAAAAAACTCACACCTCGCTAAATGAATAATAAAAAGCAAATGTCATAGCGTGGCACGTGGCCGACGCGTTGTTGTTGAGGCATTTGTTGCATTGTGAACGTGAGGCGTGCAGGCAGCCACCGCCTCCTCTGTCACCTTGATGCTATGCCACTAATGAACAATAGCCATTATGTTATATATGAATTTCACTTTTTTGTCTGAATTCCATTGTTTTAGGTTACAATTAATTTACTTTTTGCAAACCCTCTGCTTTCTTTTCTACTCTTTACTTCTCTTCTCTTATTTCACCCTCTCTGGTGTTACTTAATTTTCTACGGGGGTCATGGTATGTGTTACAAGGCGTGACAAGGGGGCAGAAGGCTATCTACTTCTCTTCTAATCTTCTATCACCCTCTCTGGTGTTACACAATTTTCTAACATTGGTCTGGGTATTTGTTACAAGACGTGACAAGGTTAGAGAGGGGTTCAAACATGACCAAAAATAGCGTTACGTAATATTTGAATGGCCCATTTTTTGTTACCGGGCATTCCCACCAGCAGCACTTCTTCAGGAAGATCCTCTCCCTTATTGCCCTTGCCCTTAGGCGTGAGGACCAGCGGCTCCC
>JACEEZ010001431.1:20000-32500 GCA_016584305.1 Chionoecetes opilio | reverse complement strand
AGAGAGAGAGAGAGAGAGAGAGAAAGCTACATGTTGCACTGTCAAGTATATCAATAATTAAGGACGCACGTGAATAAGATACCAAAACAACACACACACACACCACACACACACACACACACACACACACACACACACACACACACACACACACACACACACACACACACACACACACTCACACACACACACACACACACACACACAGCTTGACGTTCTCCTCGGCAGCAGGTTGAATATTTATGTTCCTTACTGGGATAAATACTCTCTCTCTCTCTCTCTCTCTCTCTCTCTCTCCTCCCTCTCTCTCTCGTTCTCTCTCTCCTCTCTCTCCTACTCCTCTCTCTCTCCCTCCCTCTCTCTATCTCTCTTCCTCTCTCCTCTCTCCTCTCTCTCTCTCGTCTCTCTCCTCTCTCTCTCCTCTCTCTCTCTCTCTCCCTCTCCTCTCTCGTCTCCTCTCCTCCCCTCCTTCTCTCTCTACTTAAATGATTTTCTAATTGTGTACGCGTATCTCTCAATGTACTCATTCAACACCAAATTACTTTTAGACTCAAACCAGGCAAACAGACAGAAAGGCAGAGATACAGACATAGACAGACAGTGAGAGAGAGAGAGGAGAGAGAGAGAGAGAGAGAGAGAGAGAGGGAGGCAGAGAGAGAGAGAGGAGCGAGAGAGAGAGAGAGAGAGAGAGACGGAGAGAGAGAGAAGAGAGAGAGAGAGGTTAGAGATCGACAGAGAGAGGAGAGAGGACGAGAGAGAGAGAGAGAGAGAGAGATGACGAGAGAGAGAGAGAGAGACAGGAGAGAGAGAGAGAGAGAGAGAGAGAGAGAGAGAGAGGAGAGAGGAGAAGAGAGAGAGAGAGAGAGAGAGACGAGAGAGAGAAGAGAGAGAGAGGAGAGAGAGTAAGAGAGAGAGACAGAGAGAAAAGAAGTAGACAGCAGGATATGTCAAGGTAGAAAGGAACAGACATAAGATAAACATAGGTAGTAGAAACGACAGATAGGCATAGAAGTCTTCAGACAGACAGACAGACATTAAGATAAACATAGGTAGTAGAAACGACAGATAGGCATAGAAGTCTTCAGACAGACAGACAGACAGGGAAGCATAGGAGAGTTATGTTATGTGCAGAAAAGAATAAGTCACATTCATTTTACAGGAAGTTACGTGAATAACATGTAGATAGACTTGCCCAAAGGGAGGGTCAGGGTCAGGGAAGAGGATGAATAAATGAGAGAGAGAGAGAGAGAGAGAGAGAGAGAGAGAGAGAGAGAGAGAGAGAGAGAGAGAGAGAGAGAGAGAGAGGAGAGAGAGAGAGAGGAGAGAAGGAGAGAGGAGAGAGAGAGAGAGAGAGAGAGAGAGAGAGAGAGAGAGAGAGAAAAGCAAACTAGATGAAAATTTGAAAAAGGCAACAAAACTACACCAATATTTCATGGATATTGTGTTTCAATTAATTTACACACACACACACACACACACACACACACACACACACACACACACATACACACACACACACACACACACACACATGGTGCCACAAGATTTGACCTCAACATTGGCAGGTCAACAGACACTTTAAAAGATCTCCTCCTGCTTCATCTCCTCCTCCTCCCCTCCTCCTCCTCCTCCTCCTCCTCCTCCTCCTCCTCCTCCTCCTCCTCCTCCTCCTCCTCCTCCTCCTCCTCCTCCTCCTCCTCCTCCTCCTTGGGTTAGTCTTTATTTTTATTTTCACAAACCCTTTAAAGAGACATGTCAACCCTGTCCTGCAAAATAAGGAAGAAAATACCAAACGTCACCACACACAGCACTGTTCCGCTTCCTGGCTTTTCCTTCTTTCCTTCTTTCTTTCCTTCCTTCCTTCCTTCCTTCCTTCCTTCCTTCCTTCCTTCCTTCCTTCCTTCCTTCCTGACTCCTCCTGCCTTCCTTCCTTCCTTCCTTCCTTCCTTCCTTCCTTCCTTCCTGACTTCTCCTTCCTTCCTTCCTTCCTTCCTTCCTTCCTTCCTTCCTTCCTTCCTTCCTGACTTCTCCTTCCTTCCTTCCTTCCTTCCTTCCTTCCTTCTTTCCTTCCTTCCTTCCTTCCTTCCTTCCTTCCTTCCTTCCTTCCTTCCTGACTTCTCCTTCCTTCCTTCCTTCCTTCCTTCTCCTTCCTTCCTTCCTTCTCCTTCCTTCCTTCCTTCCTTCCTTCCTTCCTTCCTGACTTATCCTTCCTTCCTTCCTTCCTTCCTTCCTTCCTTCCTTCCTGACTTCTTTCCTTCCATCCTTCCTTCCTTCCTTCCTTCCTTCCTTCCTTCCTTCCATCCTTCTTTCCTTCCTTCCTTCCTTCCTTCCTTCCTTCCTTCCTTCCTTCCTTCATCTCAATTTAGTCCTGGCATCTTTCTTTTCATTTACGTTCTTTATTTACCACTTGTTTTATTTTATTAGCCTTTTTTCCATCCCGGTTTATAATTACTTATCTCTGTTGTACCTTCCTTCATTCCTTTTGTTATCTTTCATTCTTTCCCTTCTTCATCTTAATTTAGTCCTGACTTCTCCTTTCCTTCCTTCTTTCTTCCTCTCTGTTCATTATTTTCCCCTAGTTTCTCCTTTTTTTTCCTTCTTTCCATCACCGTTTTGACTTACTTTCATTAATTCCATTTATTTTATTTTATTTTTTAGTTGTTATCTTTGGTGTCATGGTTTTCTACTTCCTATTTCCTCGCCATTATTTAACTTATTTTCTTAATCTTATTACTTCCTTCATTCATTTATTATTTCCTTCTTTCTTTCCCTTCTATCATCAAATTTAGTGCTGGTTTCTCTTTTTTTTCCTTCTTTCTTAATTTCTGTTCATTATTTACACCTGGTTTTTTTTTTTTCCTTCTTTTCATCCCGATTCTTTATTATTGATCTCTAGGGCCCGGATAGTTATGCATTTGCATATTTCATATGCAAATGCATATTTTGCGTGATTTCTATGATAAGTGCATATTTCCTAGATAACTGCATATAAATGCATATTTTGGTAAAATATTCATCTGAGCACAAGTGGTACTGGGAGGTGAGGTGAGGTGAGATGTGGTTAGGTGAGGTGAGGGTGAGGTGAGGCGATGCTGCAACGTACTATGGGAAAAACTTCGACGTCATTGAAGCTGTTATTGCGACATTCGACCCTGAGGAGGCTCAGAGCATTCAGGAAAGCAAGATCTTACTTGAAACTGAAGGAATGAAGGAAAGCTTGCTCTTCATTGCAACGAATTTTGCGTGCATCTCATCAACAATTACTAGACTTGAAGAAAGGGGACTACTGTTGTCCTCGGCAATTTCGTTGGTTAATGGTGTTCTTGATGAACTGAAAAGTTTGCAGTCTGATGCTTACTATGGTAAACTGAGCAACGTGTTGTACAAAAACAAGGGATTTGAAAAGCTGAAAAAAGTCAGTCAGATAATGTGTGGTGATGCTATTATTGATGAGACGGTACAGCCACTCACTATGTCAAACATGCTATGTATGAAACATGCACCAATCGTCTCGTGTGACGTAGAAAGGGTATTCTCAGAATATAAAGCTATGCTGACAGACAACAGGCGGAGTTTTAACTTTGAGAACTTACGCCACCATGTCATCATCAAATGCAACCACAATCTGTAATGTCTGAAAATATGTCAGTCTATAATGTAAATACATGTTCATATTTATTTTTTGAAGCACTTTCACATATATATGTTAAATACATTATGTATATTGCTTAATAAACATTAACATTAGTTTCTATTAACTATTTTGTTTCCGTATAACCTGCATTCTTGGCTTTATAAGTGACATTTTTTAGTGCATATAAATGCATATTTGTCCTGTTTTTAGTGCATATTTGTCCAATTTTTAGTGCATATTTGCATGCATATTTCATGGTTTTTTAGTGCATAACTATCCGGGCCCTATTGATCTCCGTCGTACCTTCCTTCATTCCATTTTTTTCTTAATTCAATTCTTCTGTTTTTATCTTTCGTGTCATGGTTTTTTACTTCTTATTTCCTCGCCATTATTTAACTTCTTATTTTCTTAATCTTATTAAATAATTTCGTTCTTATTCTTTCATCCTTAGTTTCTTTTTCATCAGTTTTATCTTTTTAATCCATTTGTCTCGTATTTCCTGATTTATTGGTTTTCATCCCTCCTCCTTCCTTTACTTCCCTCTCCTTCGGTTCGTGTTTCATTCCCTAAAAGTTTCCTCAAGTTTCAGTTTCGTCTTTTTTCATTCTTTCAATTACCAGTTTTTATATTTCTTTCACTTGATATATTCCAACTTTCATTTCCGTCAGTTTACTCCTTGTCAAAAAAAATTTCCTCCCCTTTCTTTATTTGATTTTTTCTTCTCTCTTCTTACACACTTCTGTCCACACAATTCCACGACTGTTGTAATAAAAAAAAAATCTAAGGCATCAGGTCCATAAAAGAGTCTCGGCTCAACGGACCGCGGCTTGTATATAAGTAATGTATAATTAACTTTATGTACCTATGTTATGTTAAGCCTAATAAAACAATCAATCAATCAAAATATCGATCATCTTGTGTTGTTTTGTCTTCTCTATTTATTTTCTTCTCCCATCGTTCTTCTTTTATTTCTTTTCATTTCCGTTATCTATTTCACGTATAAGACTGAATTTTTTGTTTATATACGTGTATCAAGTACTATACAATTTCTTAATGTTATAAATATAGATAGAAATACAGCTTAATTACAATGTGTGTGTGTGTGTGTGTGTGTGTGTGTGTGTGTGTGTGTGTGTGTGTGTGTGTGTGTGTGTGTGTGTGTGTGTGTGTGTGTGTGTTGTGTGTGGGGTGTGTGTGTGTGTGTGTGTGTGTGTGTGTGTGTGTGTGTGTGTGTGTGTATGTGTGTGTGTGTGTATGTGTGGTGTGTGTGTGTGTGTATGTGTGTGTGTGTGTGTGTGTGTGTGTGTGTGTGTGTGTGTGTGTGTGTGTGTGTTGCGTGTGTGTGTGTGTGTGTGTGTGTGTGTGTGTGTGTGTGAAAAAACAAACTACTAGTCAACCCGGAATTAATTTTTACAGCAAAGAATCACGACTGGAAAGCTAAATCCAGTTCCGACAATGTTTTCAGGAGTCCATATAAAGTTTGTTACATATTTATTTAATAATTTAATTGCTATTATTACTATTTCAAGGAGTAAATTTAAACTAACAAGCAGAAAAAAACCATGATATCAATCAAGCAAGTACGTAAACCACTCATTTACAAACAAAAAACAACAACAAAAACAATAACGAGACGAATAAAAGTCAAATAGATAAACAATAACAAACAATAGTAATAATAACAATAATAAAAATAATAGTAATAAAAAACATTAGAAAAAAACAAAAGTCGTGTGAAAGGTCAGAGCAATAGTAAAAGCAATAATAAAAATACTAAGAATAATAACTATAATAAGAACAATAAAAATAATAATGATAGTAGTAATAACACTGTTCAATACTGTAATCTAAATCCACTTCAGAAATAAAGCACTATTACAAAAAGCTTCATTTGACTATTGAACAAGGCATTCCAAAAATATTATTGTCCACTATAGCGCATAATAATTAAGCCAGTGTTTCCGGGTCACGAGTTAATACTCTCTCTCTCTCTCTCTCTCTCTCTCTCTCTCTCTCTCTCTCTCTCTCTCTCTCTCTCTCTCTCTCTCTCTCTCTCTCTCTCTCTCTCTCTCTCTCTCTCTCTCTCTCTCTCTCTCTCTCTCTCTCTCTCCATATCTTCCCTTACTTCCTCTCACCTTCTCTTCTACTTTGTCCTCTCTCGTAACTCCTATCCACTATCTCTCCCATCCCCTCTCTCTCTCTCTCCTCTCTCTCTCTCTCTCTCTCTCTCTCCTCTCTCTCTCTCTCTCTCTCTCTCTCTCTCTCTCTCTCTCTCTCTCTCTCTCTCTCTCTCTCTCTCTCTCTCTCCCTCCACTTAATCCACTATTCTTCCTCCTTCCATTTTTTTCCTCCACTCTTATACTCTCCTTTTTTTCTCCTCTCCTGCACCGTCTCCATTTCCTTGTCTTTTCCTCCTTGCCGTCACATTTTTCCCCTTTTGATACAGTTCTGGTCCAAAAAAATATCCAGGTGTATTGTTGTCCCTTTTTCACTCATTAAGAGGTTCTGTGATTTTTTTATTAGACGCATACACACAATGAGCTAGAGAGAGAGAGAGAGAGAGAGAGAGAGAGAGAGAGAGAGAGAGAGAGAGAGAGAGAGAGAGAGAGAGAGAGAGAGAGAGAGAGAGAGAGAGAGAGTTGAGGAGAGGGAAAGACAGACAAATGGGCAGACAGAAAGACAGAAACAGACAGACGGTGACAGTCACGAATACAAACACACACACAACTCATATAAAAACTAATCAATTCACATTATTAACACCACACTTATCACATCAACACCATCACCACCATTGACATCATCACCACTAAATGCATCATCCACAACACCACAATTACCGTCATCACCATTAATATTTCTAACCAGCAATACCTTTACTACCACCATCACCATCACAACCACTACTATTACTACCATCACAACTATCTAGTACATGATCACCACCATCACCATCACCACCATCACCATAACCACCATCACCATCACCACCATCACCATCACAACCACTACTAATACTACCATCACAACTATCTAGTACATGATCACCACCATCACCATAACCACCATCACCATCACCACCATCACCATCACCACCTCACCCATCACAACCACTATATTACTACCATCACAACTATCTAGTACATGATCACCACCATCACCATAACCACCATCACCATCACCACCATCACCCACCATCACCACCTTCACCACACTCACCACCAAGGATGGATAGACAGAAGCGGAATCCACCACACACACACACACACACACACACACACAACTCTCGCAATACTAGTTTTGATTCGATAACTTCTCCCAAAAGTTCAATAAAAGAAAAACATTCTTTGTAAAGGACGATGGAAAGAAATACAAAAGATGAAAGAAAGAAATATAAGAAAGATTAGTTTACTGATATTAATTCTTGAGACGCTATTGTAGTGGAAATTTAAGGACCAATAACAATAACAAAACAACAACAATAACAACAACACCATCATAATAACAACCCAATTATTACTATCGTTTATATCCCTCGTAATTACGATAACTGCGAAACACGGATAGGAATATAAATAAAATTGAGAGGGACAGAGGTGTGTGTGTGTGATTATGTGTGTGTGTGTGTATGTGTGTGTGTGTGTATGTGTGTGTGTGTGTTGTGTGTGTGTGTGTGTGTGTGTGTGTGTGTGTGTGTGTGTGTGTGTGGTGTGTGTGTGTGTGTGTGTGTGTGTGTGTGTGTGTGTGCATGGCACGCTTGGCTTACAACCGAGGAGTCCAGGGTTCGATCCCCGGGCGGAGCGAAAGATAGATGGGTGGTCTTTCTTAAATCCCTAGCCCCTGTCCACCCAGCAGTGAATGGGTACCGGGTGCCAGCCGGGGGTTTGTAACCCCCCCCCCCGGGGTGGTGGCTTCGGCCAACACTAATATGCAGCAGCGGTAGAGCACTATGGCTCTGAGGCATTATCCTCTAAACAAAACAAACAAGAGAAACAAGAGTGTGTGTGTGTGTGTAGAAACGCATTGTTGTATTTATTTCTACTGTTTGCTATGCCCATGTCACTTTTTTGTTGTTGTTCTGAAGAGAGAAAGTAAAGAGGAAAATAAAAAGAAAGACAGAAAACCGTATGTTAGGGACAGAAAGACAAATACTCAAAAACAAACACACAAACATAGCCAGTCAAGCACACAAGGGAAACAAACACAAAAAGACGACAAAAAAAAGAAAAACAGAGAAGGAAGCACAAAATGAGCAACTAAACAAAAAATACAAAAGAGCAAAACACACGCATTAAAAAAAGCAAACAACAACAACGAAGAATAAGAAAAAAAATCAAGCATCATAATGAGCTCACCCATTCTTTACCCTTGCCCTACTAACCCCCTTTCTCCACCTCCCTCCTTTCTTCCCCCTTCCTTCCCTCCCTCCTTCCCTCCTACATTCCCTTCTTCCTTCCCTCCTACCTTCCCTCCTTCATTTCCTCCTTCTATAGCTCCTTCCTTCCCTCCTACTTTCCCTCCTTCCTTCCCTCCTTCCTTCCCTCCTTCCTTCCCTCTTTCCTTCTCTCCTTCATTCCCTTCTTCCTTCCCTCCTACCTTCCCTCCTTCATTCCCTCCTTCTATACCTCCTTTCCTTCCCTCCTTCCTTCCCTCCTACCTTCCCTCCTACCTTCCCTCCTTCCTTCTCTCCTTCATTCCCTTCTTCCTTCCCTCCTACCTTCCCTCCTTCATTCCCTCCTTCTATACCTCCTTTCCCTCCTCCTTTCCTTCCCTCCTTTCCCCTCCTCTTTCCTTCCCTCCTTCCTTCCCTCCTTTCCCTCCTCCTTTCCTTCCCTCCTTCCTTCCCTCCTTTCCCTCCTCCTTTCCTTCCCTCCTTCCTTCCCTCCTACCTTCCGTCCTACCTTCCCTCCTTTCATTCCCTCTTACCTTCCCTCCTTCCTTCCTTCCTTCCTCCACATACAGACACGACACATTACACCTGGCCCGCTGTACACCTTGAGTAATCAGTGCTTCCTAATTACCAGTGTACCATTACTGTAATTATCTCCAAGCCTTTTATAATCCACGCTGGGCAAGGAGGAGCAGGAGGAGGAGGAGGAGGAGGAGGAGGAGGAGGAGGAGGAGGCAGGAGAGGGGTAGGAGGATAGAGGGAGGGAGGAGGTGGTGGAGGTGGTGGGAGAGGGGTAGGAGGGAGGAGAAGGTGGACACAGGAGAGAAGGAGGGATGAGAAAGGGAGGAATAGGAGGTGGACGGGGAGGAGGAGGAGGAGGAGGAGGAGGAGGAGGAGGAGGAGGAGGAGGAGGAGGAGGAGGAGGAGGAGGAGGAGGAGAAAGAGGAGGAGGAGGAAGAGGAGGAGGTGTAGGTAAGGAAAGGAAGAAGATACGGTCGGTATAGAATGAAATCAAGGAGTAGGTGGAAGAGAAGAGAGAATCATCAGGGAAAGTGAGGGAGAATAACATATTATTCTCTCCATTCATCCACTCACACACCTCCTTCCACCTCCCCCTCCACCTTCAACGCCCCCCACCCCTTGGTAGTACCACTCCTACCTGTGCTACATGTGCACGTGGTTGGGGGGCGTATAGGGGGTGGGGGTGATTAAGAGCCTGACGGAGGGGGGGGCGCATGGAGGGGTTGATTAAGGGGAGGAAAGGGTAGGTAGAGGGGGGGAGGTTGAAGCTTGAGGGGACGGCAAGGCAAGAATGGGGAGGAGGACGGGGAGAGGAGGGTTGATATGTGTAAAATGAAAGGTGGAGAAAGAAAGCCTTTTAAGGAAAAGTAAAGAGAGAGGAAAGTTTTTATGGTTGAGAGGAGGAGGAGGAGGAGGAGGAGGAGGAGGAGGAGGAGGAGGAGGAGGAGGAGGAGGAGGAGGAGGAGGAGGAGGAGGAGGAGGACTGAGGGAAAACTGTGTGTTTGGGGAAGGAGGAAAGGTTTCTTGGAATGAGAGGAAGGGTTAGAGGCGGGTAAGACTTCAGGATTAAGACTTAGTAAGGGAGGTAGTAGGTGGGGGGGGTGACTGTATAGGGGTGCTAGCATGTACTCTAGCCCTTATGAACTAGGGTGAAGGAGGGGTGAAGGGGGAGGTGATTGAGTGTGAGGTATAAGGGGATATGAGGCAGAGTGAGGGGATGAGGAGGAGGAAGCTGAGTGATAACTATTGGGTGAAGGTGAGGGGGTGAAAAGAGGGGGTGTTGAGGTTGACAAAGTTGGGGTGACTGGAAGGGGTGTAGGGGAGGAGGTTGGGGGAGGATGAGGGGATGAAAACAGAGGGGTGAGGGGGTTGACAGAGTTGGGGTGACTGGAAGGGGTGTAGGGGAGGAGGTTGGGGGAGGATGAGGGAATGAAAAGAGAGGGTGTGAGGAGGTTGACGGGGTTTGGGGTGATTGGAAGGGTGTAGGGAAAGGGGTTGGGAAGGATGAGGGAATGAAAACAGAGGGGTGAGGAAGTTGACAGGTTGGGGGTGACTGGAAGGGTGTAGGGAAAGGGGTTGGGGAAGGATGAGGGAATGAAAACAGAGGGGTGAGGAAGTTGACAGGTTTGGGGTGATTAGAAGGGTGTAGGGGAAGGGTGAGGGGGGTCGGGGGTGACTGGAAGGGGTGTAGGTACTGTAGGGGAAGGGAGGGGATAGGTGGGTCTCGGTGGGAACAAAAGGTCATTGTCTCACAGTCTGCCACGGCCAACACAGTCTTGCCCCTACATCCCTTCAGCCTTCCTCCTCTTCTTTTCCTCCTCCATCTCTTCCTGTATTGCTTCCTCTTCCTCTTCCTTCTCCTCTGTTCCTCCTCCATCTCTTCCTGTATCGCTTCCTCTTCCTCTTCCTTCTCCTCTGTTCCTCCTCCTTCTCTTCCTGTATTGCTTCCTCTTCCTCTTCTTTCTCCTCTGTTCCTCCTCCATCTCTTCCTGTATCGCTTCCTCTTCCTCTTCCTTCTCCTCTTTTCCTCCTCCATCTCTTCCTGTATTGCTTCCTCTTCCTCTTCTTTCTCCTCTGTTCCTCCTCCATCTCTTCCTGTATTGCTTCCTCTTCCTTCTCCTCTTTTCCTCCTCCATCTCTTCCTGTATTGCTTCCTCTTCCTTCTCCTCTTTTCCTCCTCATCTCTTCTGTATTGCTTCCTCTTCCTCTTCTTTCTCCTCTGTTCCTCCTCCATCTCTTCCTGTATCGCTTCCTCTTCCTCTTCCTTCTCCTCTGTTCCTCCTCCTTCTCTACCTGTATTGCTTCCTCTTCCTCTTCCTTCTCCTCTGTTCCTCCTTCATCTCTTCCTGTATCGCTTCCTCTTCCTCTTCCTTCGCCTCTTTTCCTCCTCCATCTCTTCCTGTATCGCTTCCTCTTCCTCTTCCTTATCCTCCTGTTTCGCTTCCTGATTTTTTTTTTCTCTCTCTCTGTCTCTTTTTTTTTTTTCTCTCTCTCTCTCTCTCTCTCTCTCTCTCTCTCTCCTGTCTCTTTTTTTTTCTCTCTCTCTCCTCTCTCCTCTCTCTCTCTTCTCTCTCTCTCTCCTCTCTCTCTCTCTCTCTCTCTCTCTCTCTCTCTCTCTCTCTCTCTCTCTCTCTCTCTCTCTCTCTCTCTCTCTCTCTCTCTACCATATCTGTCAGAACATTTACAATGCACTGGACAATAAAATGCTACAAATAACAGTTTTTTGTGACCTCACAAAAGCATTTGACACAATTTCTCACACAATCTTTTTACACAAATTATCTATCTATGGAATACGTGGTAATGCTCATAACTGGTTCAAAAGTTATTTAAATCATAGAAAGCAATATAAATCATATAATAATACATCATCTCCTTACAATGACATCACATGTGGAGTACCCCAGGGTTCAATTCTTGGTCCTGTACTTTTCTTAATATACATAAATGACATCATTCGTAGCAGTAATAAACTTAAATTCATACTTTTCGCTGATGATACCACAATCTTCATTCAAGGCCACAATCTTGAAAATATTACAATTACATTGAATGAAGAATTAAATAAAGTTTCAAATTGGATTAAGAGCAACAAATTAACTTTAAATATTAATAAAACTTGCTTTATGGTTTCCAGTCCCCTTATGACTCAGCCAGTACACACACAAATAAAGATAAATAATCTATCATTACATGAGGTTTTCGAATTTAAATTTCTAGGGATATATATAGATAGTAAGTTGAAATGGAAAGAACATATTGATATGGTGAAATCTAGGATATCGTTATACACAGGCATACTTTACAGACTAAGGCACTATTTGAATGTAAAATGTTTACTACAAGTTTATTTTACCCTAATATATCCACATCTTTTATATTGTTCATCTTTATGGGGAGGTGCCTATAAAACCTTCATTGACAGCCTCTTTATTAGTCAGAAAAAGTTGTTACATGTTATGTTCTTTAAAAATCGTTATGACCATACCATCAGTATTTTCCGAGACTTCAAGTTATTAAAGCTTCCAGATATCATACTCCTTCAAACCAATCTTTTTGTACATAAATCCATACACTCTTTACCTTTAGACCTTGGCTTTAGAGCAATACCCTACAATGTAACCCGAAGACCACATGATTTACGTATACCATTGTGCAGGACATCACATGCACAACAGAGTATCTTGTCAGGAGGAACTAAAAGCTGGAACAACTTACCAGAACATTTTATTTCTGATGAAAACTTTAAATCTTTCAAACGTAACTTGATAAAAAGCATGCTTGACAAATACAATGAAAATTTATAAACTCTTTACAACCATAAATGTCATATTGTGTATTTTGAGATTTCACTGTTATGTGTTGTTGTTTTTTTACATTATTGGCCATTGCACATTATTCCAAATGATAGGATAGCTTTTTTTTTTTTTTTTTTTTTTCTTTTTTTTTTCTTTG
>JACEEZ010001431.1:5000-15000 GCA_016584305.1 Chionoecetes opilio | reverse complement strand
ACGAATGTGTGTGTGTGTGTGTGTGTGTGTGTGTGTGTGTGTGTGTGTGTGTGTGTGTGTGTGTGTGTGTGTGTGTGTGTGTGTACAAAGGCGTCTAGACAAAACACAGAACAGCCAAATAACTTCCGCACAATAAAATCAGGTCAAATGAAAGACAAAACAAATGATACTCGAGACATTAAGTTAAAAAAACAAAAAAAACCTGGGCTAAAACGAACAAAAATATCGCATCAAAATATACCGTAAATCCTACTCCGCTTGATACATAAGAAAAATGAAAGAGGAGGAAATAAACGTATGAAATAGATCAAACTTTTGTTACAGGGACGAAAACTTTGTTGATTTACTAATTATATTCATGTTTACTCGGAACGAATCTGAGTAATCTCTCTCTCTCTCTCTCTCTCTCTCTCTCTCTCTCTCTCTCTCTCTCTCTCTCTCTCTCTCTCTCTCTCTCTCTCTCTCTCTCTCTCTCTCTCTCTCTCTCTCTCTCTCTCTCTCTCTCTCTCTCTCTCTCCTAAAGGTCGAAACCAAAGATCTCAGAAGAACGGAAAGAAAGTGTAGTAATAATTCCGGAAAAGAAAAGGGATTGGAAAGGGAGACGTAGGAGGGAGGAGGAGGAGGAGGAGGAGGAGGAAGAGGAGGAGGAGGAGGAGGAGGAGGAGGAGGAGGAGGAGGAGGAGGAGGAGGAGGAGGAGGAGGAAGAATAAGAGATGAGGGGAAGAAGTTGAAAGGCGAAAAATCAGGAAAGGAAAAGTAATCTGAAATCGAAAAAATTGCTTTGTGGTAGTGACAATAAATAAAATATATTATTTCTTACGATGCGAACAGTAGGAATCTATATATTTTGTATTTATCATTGTTGCTGCTTTTATCATTATTACTATTATTAATATTTGTATTATTATTATTATCATAGTTAGTATTATATAACCATCCAACAATATAATCTCTCTCTGTCTCTCTCTCTCACTCTTTCTCTCACTGACTGACTGACTGACTGACTGACTGACTGACTGACTCACTCACTCACTCATTCACTCACTCACTCACTCAGTCTCTCTCTCTCTCTCTCTCTCTCTCTCTCTCTCTCTCTCTCTCTCTCTCTCTCTCTCTCTCTCTCTCTCTCTCTCTCTCTCTCTCTCTCTCTCTCTCTCTCTCTCTCTCTCTCTCTCTCTCTCTCTCTCTCTCTCTCTGTATTAAGATGAAAAAATAAGAATTCCTCTCTCTCTCTCTAATTACCTGAAGCCGCATATTTTCTCTTATTATCAAGGTCATTTGTCATACCTGTCTGATTACCTCCTTTAAGAAGTCATAGTCTCATTAATTTTATTCCTCCTATTCCTCTCTTTTTCTTCACTTTTCTTTTCTTCGCCCTTTTATCATTCCTTTCTCTTCCTTTTTCTGACTTACTATCTCTCCTTCGGGATTTCTTTTCTTATCTTTCTCTTCTGTTCCTTTACTTTGTTGTCGTGTATACTAACTACCCTTTTTCTTTCTTCTTCTTTTATCCTACGTTACTTTTTGTTCTATACTTCTATCCAGCTGAGTCAGTTTTATATTGACTTGTTTTTTATTCTCTTTTGTTTTCTTTCCCTCGAGCTTCTTCTCTCCTACTTTCTTAACTCCCTTTCCTCAACTCTTTATCTCTGTTTATTTTCACCAGTATTATTAATTTTCACTATCCATTACTTCGGAAAATAATGTTCGAAAATTTAATACAGATAATTTTCATCAATGACCTTTTCTTTTTCTCTATCTTTAATTTCATTTCCGTCATTATGTATTTTTTGGCATTTTATTTTTTCCCTTTCTTACCATATAATATTTTTCTTCAGATTCTTTCCACTGCTCTCTCTCTCTCTCTCTCTCTCTCTCTCTCTCTCTCTCTCTCTCTCTCTCTCTCTCTCTCTCTCTCTCTCTCTCTCTCTCTCTCTCTCTCTCTCTCTCTCTCTCTCTCTCTCTCTCTCTCTCTCTTAGTGTTCTCAGATTCATAACCACTTTAACCAAAACTTCTGATTCGCCGAGAATAAAAAGAAAAAGAAATATAGATGAGAAAACAACATCAATTTTGCGGCTAAGAAATGTATAAAGTAAATATGGTGTTTGTCAAAAAAAAATCCCTCCGTTCGTGTCTCCCTCTCGTCTTCCCTCACACGGAAAGCTGAAGACTCTACCACTTTAATCTCTCTCTCTCTCTCTCTCTCTCTCTCTCTCTCTCTCTCTCTCTCTCTCTCTCTTCTCTCTCTCTCTCCTCTCTCTCTCTCTCTCTCTCTCTCTCTCTCTCTCTCTCTCTCTCTCTCTCTCTCTCTCTCTCTCTCTCTCTCTCTCACACACGCTCTCTCTCACTCCCTCTCTCTCTCTATTAAGATGAAAAAATAAGAAATCTTGCCTTTTTTCACTGGTACACGTCAAGGGCGATGCCGTAATTAAGGTGTACGGTGAATACAGGACCTCTTAGGGGGGAGAAAAATGACGATGAATTCTGAACACACACAATAAGAGGGAAGAAAAAGATCGTCTACTATGAGGGAAAGCAGTAGAAAAATTATAAAAGTTAAGAAGGGAAGAAAAAAAACGGTAAGGAGGTATGATTAAGAAAAAGCATAAAAAAATAGTAATACACACGCACACACACACACACACACACACGTACACACACACACACACACACACGCACACACACACACACACACACACACACACACACACACACACACACACACACACACACCAATAAAGTAGCTTCTCATAAACGAAATTACCGAAGAAAAAAATTAATACATAGTTTCCAAAAATAAAAAAATAAAATGAAAGGACCCACTAACGAGGAATCCAATGAATAAAGAAATGTTAAGTTCCTTTTTAATTTTTTTTAATGTATTTTTTTCTTTTCTAACCTGCCGTGAATGCTGTGGTATAAAGCATTTCTGAACTAATCCCTAAGTCACTGTGTATATTCCTTTTACCCAGCCGACACACAAACCACAGCACTTAAGCTATATGAATACTGCAACACCTCAATTAGGAGAGCTACAAGAATACGTCCCCAACTGTACTTTGACACCACAGGATTGGCTCACCCCCCTTGCTATATTCTCATACTCTCTACTTTATATTTCTTCACTACTTCTTTTTAGCCGATTGGTCAGTCACTTATATGATGTAAAGAAAATACATTCATTTTCGTTTCAATACTTTGATTCTACACTCTTAGAAAAAAAGGGTAGGAAAAGAGTAGAAAAAGGGTATTTGTAGTGATGAAATACTGCTACCCTTTTTCTACCCTTACAAATATACCCTTTCGGATCGACGCAAATATACCCTTTTCCAACCCTCTCGTCTAAAAAGAGTAGATAAAGGGTAGATGAAGGGTATAATCGGCAGCATCTACCCTCCAGCCTGGACATAGGGTTTAAAAAGGGTAGTGATGGTGCGATGTAACAATTCTACCCTTAATATACCCCTTATTTCTGAGAGTATAGACGATACTGATGTCTAATACTATATACTACACTACGTAATAATGATATACCGTGCTTTAAGTGAGTGTAAAGGCGATAGCATAACACAGGTTGAAGAAGGACTACTAAATCATTGGCGTTTCAAGATAACTTTAACCTTTTGCAGCAATTTAGAGCACCATAGGAAAATTGCCTTGTTAAATAAATATACATAAAATCATAAAACCATAACATAAAAGGTTCTGTACGATGTCACTGCTGGCCTGATGTTGACATTTAATTCAGTTCAATAGAATAATAAATAAGAAATACATTCCCTTTAAATACAGAAGCTAGAGAATACTGCAACACCTAATTGAGGTGTTGCAGTATTCATATAGTTTAAGTGCTGTGGTTTGTGTGTCGGCCGGGTAAGAGGAATATACACAGTGACTTAGGGATTAGTTCAGAAATGCTTTATACCACAGCATTCACGGCATGTTAGAAAAGAAAAAAAGCATTAAAAAAATGTATTACCAGCGATAGCACCCGATTACTAAAACCCACCTCCTTCTTATTCCCTGTATTACGTTACTTTACACCGCCAGAAGACACTAATAAACTATAAAATTCACTAGAAAATAGACAAATAAATAGTTCAATAGAAAAAAAAAACTGTTCTTCGTTCAGACTCAAATCGTTATGACCGTACTGCTAGAGAAAGATATTGCAGTAGTAGTGTTAAGACGGACATTTAAAGATACGACGGTGTTATATGCAGAGAGATACGGATACGGTATAGATATAGATACGGTGTTATATGCAGAAGGCAATTATATTATGAAGGCGACTCTTTATACCGTCATTTCTATAGGGTGGAAGTTTGTGAGGAAGGAGAGGCAAAGGCAACGGTCAAATATCACGGTAAAAAAGCAATGTAAAGCAGGAAGAAAAGAACACATTGCTTATCCAAATTAAACATGAGTAATTTAACAATCTCGACGATGCTGTATATACATTTTGCCTCATAAGGTACAGCGAGTAATTTTCATTTTTATTTTTATTTGTGTGTGTGTCTTGGTCTTACATGGAAGAAAATAAAACTCAACCAAGCATCAAGACCTCTCCCTTCCTCCTCCTCCTCCTCTCCTCCTCCTCCTCCTCCTCCTCCTCCTCCTCCTCCTCCTCCTCCTCCTCCTCCTCCTTTATCCTTCTTTTCCCAACCCTTACCTCGTCTAGAGAACGCTTGGGGCTTGACGTGAGATGGAGAGAGAGAGAGAGAGAGAGAGAGAGAGAGAGAGAGAGAGAGGGAGAGAGAGAGAGAGAGGAGAGAGAGAAGAGAGAGAGAGGAGAGAGAGAGAGAGAAGAGAGAGAGAGAGAGAGAGAGAAAAAGGATGTACTCTTTACACACTTAATTTTTCTCTCTTCTACCTTGTCCATGTGTCGGTTCCACTCTCTCTCTCTCTCTCTCTCTCTCTCTCTCTCTCTCTCTCTCTCTCTCTCTCTCTCTCTCTCTCTCCTCTCTCTCTCTCTCTCTCTCTCTCTCTCTCTCTCTCTCTCTCTCTCTTTCATGCTTCTTAGTAAATTCTTTCTTCACTTTCAAACTTCTTTCATTGTATTCAGTTATTTTTCTTCTTTTTCTTTTCCATCATCTTTATTGGATCTCCCTTCTTCCTTTGTAGCTTTGTTCTTTCTTGCCTTTTGTTTCCACGTGTCCCTTGTTCTACTTTCTCTTCTTTTGCTTCTTCTTGAACTCCTTCATCTTTTTCTTCTTCTTTATCTCTTGCACCTTTTTCTCTCCTCTTGTCTTTTATCTTACTTGTGTTTCTCTTCATTTTTCAATCCATCTATGCTTCATATCTCTCTCTCTCTCTCACACACACACACACACACACACACACACACACACACACACACACACACACACACACACACACACACACACACACACACACACACACACACACACACACACACACACACACACACACAGGGGGAACTCCGTAGTGTAAGGGTTAGCACGCTCGGCTCACAACCGAGAAGTCCCGGGTTCGATCCCCGGGCGGAGTGAAGACAATCGGGCGGTCTTCTTAAAACCCGAGCCCCTGTCCACCCAGCAGTGAATGGGTACCGGGTGTTAGCCGGGGGTTTGTGACCCGCCTCCCGGGATGGTGGCTTCGGCCAACACTAAGAACTAAGGATGAATGATAAAAATGTTAATATGGAGACGGGGCCACACGAGCGTTGCTCAGGCCCTGTAAAATACAACTAGATGAATACAACTAGATGAATACACACACACACACACACACACTACACACACACACACACACACACACACACACACACACACACACACACACACACACACACACAAACATGCACACACACACGTTATTTTTTTATCTTTCTTTCTTTTCGGGGTTACATTTATACCAGTTCTGATGCACATAGAAAAATAAATAAAAAAATCGTCGCTGCCAAAATAACCTTCCCCGAGCACTATTTTTCTCGCCATATCGTCCAGTTTTCTATTTGGGAAACACGAAACTATTATATGCAGAGTCAAAGTCAGTATGTGCATCACCCTTTGGATCTCAACTGTCGGGCGTAATCAAGACTCGATGTTACCTGACTCGACTTATGACCTATGAAAACAAAGCTACACAGGACACAGCATTAGGATGTAAAAACAGGATATAGGCATATAATAGCGACAAAACGTATAGGCATAGAAAAAGGCATAAGATACAAACACACGACATAGACACAAGACAAAGGTGTATGCTAATAATGGTTACATAAAAAATAATACAAATTGAAATTTTTTAGAATTAAATTTAGAAAGAAAAATAGAAATTCAATGTCAGTGGTTTCGTACGTCTATTAAGAAAGCCATATCCGTTATTATTCGCAACTTATCGACAAAGAAAAAACGTAATGAGCTTAACTATTCAAAACATTATGAGGAAGTACCTATGAATGCCTATGTACAGTACAGTAGAAACACTAAATTGTAAAAAAAATACTCAAATTCCTCATATTAACTTGTGGTATTTTGTAATAAATTAGATAGATTGAAGCAGGAAAGCTATTTATAGGAACTTTATAACTATTACTAGGATGAAGCTGTTCTTATACCGCTGCACACGGGACTTTAGTGGAACAAGACGAGTATAACGCCTCACAACGGGTCCCAGTGGCGTGGAATCCAGTAGTAGGAAGTAACTGTAGTAGCAAAGATGTAATAACAGGATCTTAATCACCGCAGGGAATACTGGTGGGAGAGGAGAGACGTGTGAGCCCTGGAATGCTACTAAATACACATCCAAAATTAAGTTCTTTTAGACTAGAATAGGTGGTATAATATTTTGAACAATGCAACCTTTACATAAAGAAGTATATATGTGTATTCATTTATTATGTATTTAGCCAGTCCCTTGAGATGTAATAAACAAAAATAATCAAAAAATCATTACTACTTTTTTGTTTTAAATTCATTGAATGTTTTGCATTATTCTGTGAGGTGGGATAAGGAATGTTCCCCTTCAACCAGTAGTAATGGGACGGTGGTGCGTTATAAGATGCATTTTCTTTGCAACTAAATAAGATACACACAACTTCTTTTTGACCAATTAAAATCACCTAAATTTGAAAATGTGTATAATTTAATTCTTGTTCAATGCACGTTCACAAATTAATGCTTGTTCACAAATTCATGTCTTCTAATCATTTAACTTGTTATTCTAATTGTATTCCACGATTATAGATCCATTCATTAACTCATAGATTTAAAAGCTCAATTCACTTAGATTAATTTTTACTACTACGGAGAGGTTGATGGCTGTGTGTGTGTATGTGTGTGTGTGTGTGTGTATGTGTGTGTGTGTATGTGTGTATGTGTGTGTGTGTGTGTGTGTTGTGTGTGGTGTGTGTGTGTGTTGTGTGTGTGTGTGTGTGTGTGTGTGTGTGTGTGTGTGTGTGTGTGTGTGTGTATGTACGTATGTGTGTGCGTGCGTGTGTGTGTGTGTGCGTGAAAAGCGAGAAAGAACAAATAATAACAAGGCCCAAAAGCTCTCCAAGCGAGGTTTTGGGGAAGTTATACAGCTGTGCAAACCTTTTCCTCCCCCTCCTACACCTCTTATTTTTTCCCATTTGGCCCGACCTCCATCCTCCTCCTCCTCCTCCTCCTCCTCCTCCTCCTCCTCCTCCTCCTCCTCCTCCTCCTCCTCCTCCTCAGGGGCACGGCTCTCCCTTCGTCACCCAGGTTGGCTTCGATCACAATGTCTCACTAAAGCTCACGTACCAGTCCCGCCGTACCTCGCACCCCTTTCTCTTCCTCGGACGGCCACCCTTCCACGGTCTTAGGTTACGTGCACCTGTATATAACTTGCCGTACACTCCCTCTTACTCCTACTCCACCTCTTTGTTTATAACTTGCCGTACACTCCCTCGGCCGTGCACCTTCCACTGTTATAGCTGTCCCACTGTTTTATGTTACGTGCACCTGTATATTAACTTGCCGTACACTCCCTCGGCCGTGCACCTTCCACTGTTATGGCCGTTACACTGTCTTATATTACGTGCACCTGTATATAACTTACCGTACACTCCCTCGGACGTGCACCTTCCACTGTTATGGCCGTTACACTGTCTTATATTACGTGCACCTGTATATAACTTGCCGTACACTTCCTCTTACTCCTCCTCCACCTCTTTACCTCATGTGCACCCTCTAATTTAGGTCATTTTCCGGTTCAGGGCATCCCGCGATTTGCAGTCAACTATATAATGAAGGCACAAATGAAGGGACCCTCTCTCTATGCGTAGGAGTGAAGGGCATTGAGAACTAAACGTAACCCCGCATTATAACCTCCTAACTTGATAGTAACCAAGCCCCTTATAATGGTAACCCGAATAGACCCCCACGAAGGGATGTCCTCAGCCGTAATAAAACCCTTAATTATTCTTCCCTCACGCATTTATCTGCACTCAAACTGATGTACACCTCTTCCTATCTCCTTTTCCCCCTCCTCTCTTTATCTTTCCATGTGCATACCACCCCTTTTCCTCCCTCTTCATCCATTACCTCATCCTTCCTCTCCGTTGATTTCTCTCTCTCTCTCTCTCTCTCTCTCTCTCTCTCCTCTCTCTCTCTCTCTCTCTCTCTCTCTCTCTCTCTCTCTCTCTCTCTCTCTCTCTCTCTCTCTCTCTCTCTCTCTCTCTCTCTCTCTCTCTCTCTCTCTCTCTCTCTCTCTCTTCTCCGTTTGTTTCCTTTCCCCTTAAGCCCTTTTCCCTTATATTTTCTTTTTCTTCCCCTTTTCTCCACTTTTCCATTTCCCTCCTTCCATTGAACTTCACTTTTTTTACACTTTTTTTTCTAACACCGTGCTATTTCATTTCATCATACTTTCCACTACTTCTATTCGGGTATGTCTCCCCCATCCCTTGGCCACCCCTACAAACTTTCCACTCCTTCATGAAGACCCATTATCGTCCACTTAAGACTAATCACTGTCCTTCCCATTAATTAAGTACGGTCAGTTTCCCCCCTTAAGAAAATTTCCTCCTCGTCTCCTCTATACGTAACAGCAGCGCTCTCTCTCTCTCTCTCTCTCTCTCTCTCTCTCTCTCTCTCTCTCTCTCTCTCTCTCTCTCTCTCTCTCTCTCTCTCTCTCTCTCTCTCTCTCTCTCTCTCTCTCTCTCTCTCTCCTCCAAAAACACACCGCTCCTCTCCCTTATAGGCCGATAAAAGCCCTGTCTACTATCTGATTAAAGTCTCGTCTTTCTCTAGTAAAAGTCCTGTTCCTTCCTTTTAAAATCTCGTTCTCTTCCACGGCAAACAAACCCTGTCTTTCTATCCCATACATTTATTTCCCTTTCCTTGTGTCTAATACATACACCGTTTCTTTCTGCGATGTATAAAAAAGCGCCGTTTCTTCCCAAATTAAAGTTTGAAGCCTTCTCTAAAAAAAACTTTTTTTTTCTCCCATTAAAGTCACGTTTTTTCTTTCTGACAAAAGCCTCGTTTATATTCTGGAAAAAAGCCCTGTTTCTTTCCAATAAAAGCTGGCTGTTTCTTTTTCGATAAATGTCTAACTTTTCCCAATAAAATCAGGGTTTCTTTCCAATAGCAGTTCAGTCTCTTTCCCGATAAATGTTTCGTCTCCTTTAAATAAGTTTCCCGTTTCATTCCAATAAATGCCCGTTTCTTTTTGATAAAAGCCTATTTCTTCCCGATAAAAGCCAGTTTCTTCCTGATGAGCCGTGTTACTTCCTGATAAGCCCGCCTCTTCCAGATAAAAGCCAGATTTTTCCCGATAAAGACAGTTTCTTTTCATTTAAAAGTCCGTTTCATCCCGATAAAAGCCAGTTTCTTCCCTATAAAATAAGTTTTTCCCCTATATAAATCTGTTTCTTTTCGATAAAAGCCAGTTTCTTCCTAAAAAGGCGCATTTATTTTGGAAAACAGTCCATTCCTTCCCTAGAATAAAAAAAAACACGTTTCTTCCCGATAAAAACCAGTTCAGTATCGATAAACCCCATTTCGTCTCCCC
>JACEEZ010001431.1:0-2500 GCA_016584305.1 Chionoecetes opilio | reverse complement strand
CAGGGTAAAGACTGAAGGGGTGAAGGAAGTAATGGGTAAATGGCAAGGCTGTGTACTTGTAGTTTAAAAATGTAGGAAAGAAAATAACAAGGAAATAAAGTATCAGAAGTCAGATAACAGAATACCCTAACCTAAACTAACCTAAACCTAACCTAAACTAACCTAACCTTAACTAACCTAACCTAAACTAACCTAACCTAAACTAACCTAACCTAAACTAACCTAACCTAAACTAACCTAACCATAACTATCCTAACCTAAACTAACCTAACCTAAACTAACCTAACCTAAACTAACCTAACCTAAACTAAACTAACCTAAACTAAACTAACCTTAACTAACCTAACCTAAACTAACCTAACCTAAACTAACCTAACCTAAACTAACGTAACCTAAGCTAAACTAACCTATTTTTTTCTCCGTTACTCTTTTTCTCGTTAATGTCTTCCCGATGATCTTGTGGTTTAAATAGGAACTACATAAGAACATAAGAATATAAGGAAGCTACAAGAGGCCGTGAGACCTACACGAGGTAGTTCCTGTTACTTAACACTACCTACATCCACCTTTCATCCCCATCCATGAATTTATCTAGCCTTCTACTCCGCTGTAACCACCTGACGACTGAGTCCATTCCAATCATTTACCACCCTATTTGTGAACCAGTTTTTCCTTCTTTTTTTTTTAAATCTACGCTTTTCCAGCTTGAATCCGTTACTTCTTGTTCTACCCTAGTTAATAATAGCCGTAAGAACTTTTCCTACATCTCATTTATTGTATCCCTTTATCCATTTAAAAACTTCTATCAGATCGCCCCTTACTCTACGCCTCTCGAAGGAGTGTAATTTAGCTTCAATCTCTTCTCATAACTAAAGTTATGCATCCCATGAATCATTTTGGTCATCCTTCTCTGCACTGATAGGTGCAGAGAAGGATGTACCAAGAACATACATAAGAAAATATAGAGAAAAACATAGCACTACGAAGGCAATATCCATCTTGTAATACGGAGACCAAAACTGAACCGCATAGTCTAGGTGAGGTCTGACTAGAGCCAAATAAAGCTTTAGAATAACCTCAGCACTTCCACTTTTAACACTCGGTTTAACACTCGGAATTGGTTTAGGACTTTAGGTGATGTTGAAATAGAATATAAAATGAAGAGTCCCCAACAGTCCTCAGAGAGAGAGAGAAAGAGAGAGAGAGAGAGAGAGAGAGAGAGAGAGAGAGAGAGAGAGAGAGAGAGAGAGAGAGAGAGAGAGAGAGAGAGAGAGAGAGAGAGAGAGAGAGCCCAGCGCGCCCTTCGAGGAGGCAATGAACACCTGGAGAGGATTTCGATCGCGGACGAACAGTTATTCAGGTTTGACGGCATAGCGAGTGAGAGACTGACACCACCACTTTTTTTTTTCTCTCTCTCTCTCTCTCTCTCTCTCTCTCTCTCTCTCTCTCTCTCTCTCTCTCTCTCTCTCTCTCTCTCTCTCTCTCTCTCTCTCTCTCTCTCTCTCTCTCTCTCTCTCTCTCTCTCTCTCTCTCTCTCTCTTCTTCCTCTCTCTCTCTCTCTCTATCTCTCTCTTCTCTCTCTCTTTCTCTCTCTTTCTCTCTCCTCTCTCTCTCTCTCATCTCTCTCTCTCTCTCTCTCTCTCTCTCTCCTCTCTCTCTCTCTTTCTCTCTCTCGCTCTCTCTCTTTCTTTTTTCCACCACCGCCACCACTACCACATACCACCACACACCACCACACACCACCACATACCACCACCACCATCACCACCACATACCACCACATACCACTAACACCACTACCTTGCGTTCCTCATGCCCTGTTACCTGTTTTGTGGACTTAGCGGTAGATAAGGGAAAGGAAAAAGGGAGAGGGTGTTATTTAAGGGAAGGGTGAAGCTAGAAGAGATGGGAAGGGAGAGGGGAAGAAGAGGGAATGTTACTTAGGGGAAGGGGGAAGTAGGAGCGATGGAAAGGGAATGTTATTTAAGGGAAGGGGGAAGTAGGAGAGATGGGAAGGGAGAGGGGAAGGGGAGGGAATGTTATTTAGGGGAAGGGAGGGAATGTTATTTAGGGGAAGGGGGAAATGGGAAGGGATGGGAAGGGAGAGGGGATGAAGAAGGAATGTTATTTAGTTGAAGGGGGAAGCTGACAAAAATGGGAAGGGATGGAAGGAGTAGTGAGAATGCTATGAAGGCGAAGGGGAAAGGTGGAAAAGAAATGGGAAAGGGAGAAAAAACCCTAAAAAGTCATAAAAAGGGAGATAAAGTTATGATTTATAATAAACATAAGGTAGCGAGTGGAAGGGAGAAAGGAAAGCCTACAAAAAAACATGTAAAGGAAAGAAAAATACATGAATCATAATAATTAAAGATAGGAACAAGAGAGAGACGTATACAAAAAAAAACCTAAGAGTCAAGAGTCTCTCTCTCTCTCTCTCTACCCGCTCAGGGTGGCTCGGTTGGTAGAGCTGCGGGATCGTATCCGATCAGTGGTCGAGCCA
>JACEEZ010001430.1:0-14956 GCA_016584305.1 Chionoecetes opilio | reverse complement strand
CCCCATAAAAAAAAGAGCGAAAGCCGGTTTCCCACGGCTTTTTCAAACCAAAATTGCCTCCATATGAGTATTTTTGGGTTGGGTAAACGGGTCGAGGGGTTTTTACGTAATTTATAAGTTTTTTTAGTGCCAAAGTTTCGAGTGGACAATTCTAAAAACGATTTAAATATATATATATTTTATATATATATGACACTGTGAGGTTTTAATTAATAATGTCCGCAGTTCGTTAAGAAACCCCAAAAGAAACTAAGTTAATACGGGGCCGGGGAACATTTAATGAGTAAAAAGGTATCCACACCCCCGGGTTTGGGGGTAACAAAACCGGGGAGGTGTTGAAGGGCGCAAGGAAACACGTTCCGGGTGATCTCTGGTTCTTTGCCCCCTCTCCCCATTTGCGCTAAAAGGGAAAGGGGGGCCGGAACCCGTTGTTCGGTAGCCATGAGCGAGGTTTTACGTTTTGGGTTTCCCCAAAAGCCAGGTTTCCACGTCATCATGATGGGGGCGTGGCTTGGGTAACTGTGTTCTCGTGAGGGGAGGGGAAGACCTTTTGCCTTTTTTGCCTTTTGTTTTTGTTTGCGGGTTTTTAAGTTTTCTGTCATAGGCTCTTTGTCGTGACGAGCAATGTGTATTTTTAGTCGGGAGCTTTGCTAAAGGGGGAAATAAAAAGTGAAAGCTGATTTTTTCAGGAGCTCCAAAATTTGAAATAATCGCCCTTAAATGCAAAGTTCTGAAAATTAAACCTCGTGGCATTTTCATAATTAAAAAAGGGCCCCCTCAAAATTAAAACGTAAAAAAAAAAGTCATGATCATCCATCCGAGTTCGTAGTTAAGTTTTTGTGTGTAATCATGTTTTAGAGGTGCTGAAACAATGGAGCCAAAAAAAATTTTTTGATTGAAAAAATTTACAAAAATTAAATAAGGTAAAGAAAAAAAAAAAAAATAAAAAAAATTTTAATAATCCCAAAAACTTGTTATTTATTTCTTTTATAATAGCCAACATGTTTATTGTACAAACACCAATTAAAAACCCACAAATACCAAAACCATAGTTAAAGGGAATGCCTAATCAGGGTATCCCCTTCCCCTTGCACATCAAAAACAGCAATTTTTAAAATTTGTACCCACTGCAACCAGTGCACTTTGGGTACACTCCATCCTGCCTTGAAAACAACGACTGATTTTCCACCCCTCCCTTGCAGCCGCAAGAACCATTTTCGTACCTTCTGGGGAGCAACAGCCTATCGGTATGTTTGGAAAACAAGTATCCCCCCCTTGTACTCCCCCCCCACTCATTTGGTGGTAGTCTTTTCCCTGCCATTGCTGAACAGCTTTTTGTTCTTACTAGGGAATTTGGCACTGCTGAATTGGAGGGTTTGTTTTCAAATTGAACCAATGAGGTAAGGAGTCTACGTGTAATCGGAAGAAAACATAGCGATGCTTGCCCTAAATTTGACCGGACAGCCCCAACGTTTTGTGAAACAACTCTCAGCGTGCATTATCATGAGGGGCTGTCAGACTGAGAGAAAACACTCAAACATTCCCAATTGTCTCCTATCGAACACTGAAGGCCCTTTTTTTTTGATTGTAATGGAAACACAGTACACATCCATTATTGCATGTACAAACTCAGGTGTTGTTTGATGCTAGAAAAAGTTTTCCGGATTTCACTTACTGTCACGCAAAGGGTTTCCTTCCACAGGCATAAAAGATTCTGTTTGGGGTGGCTTGTGCGACCATCATCACCAGCAAGTCAGTATCTTTCCCACGAAAACGACAGGCGAATTTTGAGTTGGGGCACCATCGGGCATTTAAATGAACAGGCACTTGAGAAATCACCCTCGCATCTGCAACACTCTTTTTTAAAATTTTAACCCACACCTCATTTTCTCCTTTTAATTTTTGGGATTAATGGGTCTTTTACCCAAAAACCCTTTTTTTGATTTTTGGGGTTTTCTTTTCCAACTAAAAGAAAATTTTCGGGATGTTCTTTGGCTTTCGCGCTGTTCCGCAGTTTTTTTTTGAGGAAACCCCCCAATCCGTCAAACCTACTATACTACCTGGCCCATAGTGACAAGAACAGGGGGAAATAGGCCAAAAGGTTGTATTGGGTCCGGGCCAGGGCAAGCTTTAAAAAGAGCCCCCATCAAGGACGAAACTGCTTCGGGAAGTTCTAGGGACATCATTTGGGGCTTGAAAAACCTAGAAAGGGACACTCTTAGTGTTCTTCCCAGATCCCTTTTTATCGAATAGGGAGGGTGGTTTTTGGAAAAACTCGTGAAGCAATATTCCTCCACTCAGAACTCTCCCGGATCAACATGTGACCCCCATAACAAAACTGTTTATTTTACCTCCACCTCAACCCTCGCACAGTGACCGATTTTTGTCCCACTAGCTGGTCCAAAGGGCTTTTTGTTTTAATTTTTCTCAGCATGTTTCGCCAGTCATTCAGAAGCACCCTTTACACAAAATCAAAGCTTTATTGCATTTACAACCCTTTCCCCAACAAAACCGCTTGCTACACAGACCAGAGCATCATGGTCTCCATAGAAAAGGAAGTGTACTTTGAGCCGTTTAGGGGTTCATAGTCTTTGCATCTCTGGGTGACTGCTAGCCGCAGATTAGTGCTGGTCAGATGTGTGCTGTGGACGCAGGAAAAATTCCAGGCATCGATATTGGGATGCTCTGGGGGTAGCATGCACCCATTTATTAGGTGTTCTGTAATTCCTGACCCCGACCCTTATTTTTAAAAACTATTAATTTTAAAATTTGCTAAATTTTCCTCACTATTATTATTATATAGTAATTTCACTTTATCTAATTATTTTTCTCAAAAGAAAAATGGATGGGTCCCTTTAAAAAGTTGCCCGTTATGCCCATTTTGTATTTTAACCTTTATGCAAATTGTTAAGCGGGCCCTTTCAATTTTTAAATCCCCAGGTTGAATTTGCAGAACTTTCACAGTGGAAGCTTATGGTTTTTTTGGGCCCGGAAAAAATCACTTTCTCTTTTTTTTAGGTTTTGTTTAAAATTTTTTCTAATGCTCTGTACTACTTTGGTACCCAAAATACCGAAAAGAAGTGGTGTTGGGTAGGGGGTGTGTATGTGAGTGTGTGTGGCTTTGTGTGTTGTGTGTATGTGAGTGTGAGAATAAAAATGAGAGAGGAGAGAGAGAGAGAAAAGAGAGAGAGAGAAGAGAGAGGGGGAGAAAGGAGAGGGAGAGGGGGAAAAGGAGAGAGAGAAAGAAGGGGAGGAGAGGGATTTTTTTTCTCTGTCGTTTACCTTGTTTTTTGCGTTTATGTTTTTTTATAATCTTAAAAATATAAGCGAAAATGTGTGGTCTGTTGTCTGTCTTCGTCTGTTTTTGTCCTGTCCGCGATAGGTGCCCCCCCAGTGCCCCAATCCCCTCATATGGGACAGTTTTGGAACCAGCTCGACCAGGGGAAGGTTTTTAAGCCCCCCTTATAGATGATCCGATCACTTTTTTTTTTTTTTTTTTTTTTGCACCTATTAGCGAGAATTGTGAAAAAAAATGGGGTTTCGAGAATTTTAGGAAACCTTTTAAGGGTTGGGGTAATGGGTGAGTGAATGGGTGAGTGAGGGTAATGGGTGTGGGGGGGATGGGTGATGAATGGGGGGGGTGTGGGGTGATGGTGAGGGAAAAGAGGGGGGTGAGGGAAATGGGTGATGAAAGGGTGTTGGTGAGGTAATGGGTGATGAATGGGGGGGGGTGATGGGTAAAGGGGAAATGAATGGGTGTTTGGGATGGGAATGGGTGGGGGGTGATGGGTAATGGGGAGTGAATGGGTGGGGGGTGGGTAAAGGGTGAGTGAATGGGTTGCGGGTGATGTGAATGGGTTGGCGTTAATACATACAATAATGATTCGAAAGTTAGAAGGGGCTATCTGGAGCGTCTGTGTTGGTGGGGCCGAACCTTGATGTAGGGTGAATGGTAATGGGTGAGTGAATGGTTGGGGTGAGGGGTAATGGGTGAGGTGGTGATGGGTGAAGTGAATGGGATGGGGGGTGATGGGTGATGGGTGAGGGAATAGATGGGGGTGACGGGAAATGGGGATGTGAAAGGTGTGTGTGGTGATGGGTTGAATGAATGGGTGTGTGGTGATGGGTAATGGGTGAGTGAATGGGTGAGGGGCGTGATGGGTAATGGTGAGTGAATGGGTGTGTGGTGATGGGTAATGGGTGAGGGAATGGGCGGGGGTGATGGGTATGGGTGAGTGAATGGGTGGGGGGTGATGGGTAAGGGTGAGTTAAGGGTTGGGGTGCATGTGAATGGGTGGCGTTAATACATACAATCATGTGATTTCAGGAAAGCTATAGAAGGGGGCTATCTGGAGCGTCTGTGTTTGTGGTTCGAAGGCCAACACCAAAACACAGGTGGTGCGGCCGAAGGCCACCAATAGCCCTCCGGCAGGGGGGGGGGGAGCTAGCCAAACAAGTCCGCCTGGAGGGCGGCTGTGCGGCTAGTGTTATATAAATGCTTGTTCATGAGAGGTAGGACTAAACGTTATGCTTCTTAAAACGTCATGAAAAAAAAAGCCGTCAAGTCTAGCGGATGTATGAGGGGAAGAAATCCACGGTGCCAAAATTTCACAAAGAAGTCGATTTAGTTGTTTGTGGAAATAGCGTTAATACAACAAATAAGGTTACAGAATTCACCGATATGATCCGGCTGCCACTCTCTTGTGTTGCGATAAGGAGGCTAAGGGGGCGAGAGATAATCAAACCGCACTTGATAGAAAGATCTTCAAACACTACTAACGACCGAAAGCTTGATCGCCATGTACCTTCCAGCCCAGCGTAGAGCCCCCTATTCCTCGCCAGCATCTGTTTTCGTATCCCCAGCCTAGTTCCCCCGTGTACCTTCCCAGCCTCAATCCACCCAGCATGTCCCACCCAGCGCTTGTTCCCCCTGTACCTCCCAGTATCAGTCCCCCCTGTACCTTCCCCTGTATGTTCCCACAGCCTTCGGTCCCCCTGCTAGCCTAACCTCCTAGTTATGTCTCCCCCTACCTTCGTGTAGAGTAAAAAACATACCACCCAGACGCTTTATGCCACTGCGGTTCACGACTATTCACAGTACTCAATATCACTCTCCTCATGCGTCTTCTCACATTAGTTATAATAGAATACGGAGTTATGGAAGAGGCAGGTTTAGTTCTCGAATCTATTTCGGATTCCATAACAGCCGGCAAGAGATAGATTATGTTCGCATAACTTTTATACCGACAGCACTGGTCCCATGTTCCCCCAGTGTTAGGTCCCCACATACTCCCCCTTGTGGAATCCTACGCGTCTTCACTCGGCGACGACCACCACTCACTCCCCACACTCAGATCCGTAGTGTCGTTGTCGCGTGCGTGTCCTCTCAGGTTAGTTATCAAATCATATCGAAACCGCGTGGTACCGTGGTGGGCAGTTAGTTGGGTATAATCTGTTCTATTTCGGGTTTCAAAATGATAAATGGTTATAATATAAGGCGTAATATAAGGTAATATAAGAGGGAAGAGAAGGAGCGAGTGAATTGAAAAAGTGTTGGTTGCTCTGGTGTTTTTAGGTCTGTTTTGTTCTCGGATTCAAACAGATAAATGGTAACAACATGAGAGTAATTAAAGGTAAATAAGAGAGGAAGGAAACTGTAAGGGAAACGTAGGAAGAAAGGATAAGAAAGGAGTTGAAGATGGAGGGTAGTAGTTTGTAGTGAGTTGACGGGCCGGGTGGCATGAAAAGGACAGGATTGACAGCCGCGTAAAGTACAAACCTACAAACCCTCACATTCACTCACTCACTTTTTATATTCCTTCATAGGCTCCTTTCTCCCTCAAATCTGATCTGATATCAGCACTCACTTATTTATTCCGTTCATGCTTACTTTTTCGTCATTATAATCTGTCGAATATCAGCAACACAAACTTAGTAATATGAGATGCGAGACCTTTAAAAGCAAACCCCCAAAGCAGAGGCCTATATCGCGTCCGTATGCCTCACGAAAACAAGCGTTGCAGCCTCTTCAAATACATTACCGACGTAGTACTATAGTATTGTAAGTTGAGAGTAAGTAAGTTATATAGTGATTAAACTTTAAAGGCTAGTAACCTTAACCTCAACAGTGCTTCACGTTCAGCGTATCCCCCGAAAACATCACACCAACCGCAGTGTCAGTGAATCAAATATCAGTACCAAGTTCTTGATTATCTCGCGTTCTCCATGGCACCCTAGCGTGCGTTGTGCTCCACGGTACGTTGTGCGTGTGCGTGTGTCATCTCGCATGCCTAGTCTTGCCTGTGTGTTGTGCTTGATTCCTCTCTTCCTGCGACCGTGGCGGGACATGAGAGGCAAGGATGTGAACCCTAGTGATAGGTGGGACGTCTGGGGCAGAGTAAGGTAGTATATATTATTGCCCGTTTTTTTTTTGGAGTAAGGTTTCATTTGGAATTACTATTTACTCTTATTTGGTTTAACATTCACCCATTTAATAAACATTTACTCAATTTGATTCATGTACTTCTCCAACTAAATTTTGTTCTGTTTATTAATTTGATTTACCTCACTGCTATTGTTTTATCTGGAGTGCAAGGTTCCATTTGATATTATGTACATGTCCAGCTAGGACTTTTCTATATTATATTGAAGAATTGGAGGTAATTTGAGTTAGGGTTATTCATTGTTTACTGACAGGCACTGCTGATTAAGTGGATGACAAAATGCGTCCCTTTACTCTTTTAATATTCTCGTGTGGGGTTTAGGGTTTTAATGGGTCGAAGCAGCAAGACCAAGCGGGTCTTGGCGTTACCGAGAATGCTGGTTATTATTAAAGGAGAACTGGCTTTCTGGTTTTTGGGTACGAACTATATTTTCTTTGCACGTTAGTAAACATCGCATTTGTTATCCTGGACCGCGACAGTCCTTTTGTTTTTGTAGAGGGAGGGAAACATGCACTTCTGCACCTGATAAAGATTACCACGAGGAGGCCTTATTTATCCCTATTTCCTCGTCTTCTTTATTATGTATTATTTTGTGAAGGTTGTAGCGATCTGAAGATCCAATGGGCGCGGCGTGTTGGTGGCAGCATTCACCAAACATGCAACATACTTGCTCAAGGCTGCATTTATCTTCGTCTCCACACCACTCTCTTCTCTCTCCTCTTTCTCCTCTCTCTCTCTCTAGAGCTATCTGCTCAGCTAGCAGCTGCTCTCGCGCTCGCTCGCTATCTTCTCGAGATAGCGAGCTCTCCTCTGCTGATCTCTCTACTCTCAGCTCGACTCCTCTTATCTCTCTACCAGATCTCTCTACTCTTCTCATATCCGGATGATGACTATCCCCATCTCTCTCTCTAGCCTTATCTGGTCTCGTATCTCTCATCTCTCTATCGCGCTATCGATATCTCTCTCTCGCTCCTCTCTCTCTGTCGTCTATCTCTCCTCTCTCTCTCTCTCTCTCTCGCTCTATCGCTCTCTCGCATCTCTCCTCTCTCTCTCTCTCTATCTCTCTCTCTCTCTCTCTCTCGCTCTCTCTCTCTCTCTCGTCTCTCGCTCTCTCTCTATCTCTCTCTCTCTCTCTCTCTCTCTCTCTTCTCTCGTCTCTCTCCTCTCCTTCGTTTACCACTAGCCTATCGTCATGCCATATTTCACCACCACGTTGAAACCCTTCACCTCTTAATTCCCGTATCTTCTTCCAACCTTTATCCCGTTCTATTTTTCCTTCTTACTTTTTCTATGTCACCCCTTTTGTGGTCTCATTCCTCCTCTCTTTATTTTCGTGCCATGTTTTTATGGTCCTTTCCCTTTTATCCTTATTCCACCATTTTTTAAAACCTTGGTCGACTTCCCCCTCGTTCCTTCACCCCTGTGTTTTAGGTTCCTTTCCCGCATATCTCTTCTGGTACTGAATCCATTTACATGTTCTCCTTTTTTTCTCTTTTGCCCTTTCCTTTCCTCTTCTTTTTTTAACGATCTTTTCCCCCGTGGAAAAAAATTTTGTAAGTAGGTGAGGTTTTAAAAATTTGGCTTACAGGGTTTTATCCCCTTAAAATTTAGGGGGCGCAAATGAAATACGAAAAATTTCCCTGTTTTTTTTATCGCGGTTTATGAGATGCAACAAATTATTCTTCAAAATGGCGAATAATTTTTGGTCCCCTCCCCAACGTCCATGTTCGGTTGTCTTAGATAAGGACGTAATCCACTCCTCTAAAGGACACGTAAATTTGGCGTGTGACTCGCTGCTTAACAATTCGACCAAATTGTATGACTTCTCGGGGTCTTATTATTTTTATTTTTCCTCGACCCCCGTATTAATTTTTTTTTTCCTAATCCCCCTTTTTGCCCCCTTTCCCCCTCCTCCCCCCCTCCTCCTCCCTCCTCCTCCGCCCCCTCCTCCTCCCTTTTCCCTTGTCTCTACTTTATCCACTTCTTTTATAGTTTTTTTTTCTTTCCCCTTTTTTATCATCATTTTCCCACCTTTTAATTTTGGGCCGTGCTATATAATTCTCTTTTTTGTTCTTCACAATTTTCACTTCATTTCTCTATATAACTCTATTCTCGTCTTAACCCTTTCCCTTTTTTCTTCACCCTTTTTCTTCCCCCCCTTTTTTTTTGTCTTTCTTTTCCCCTTTCATCATTCCCCTCCTATTTCTCTTCCTCTCGTTCCCTTCGCTGCACATCTGCCCCCAATCTTCCTCCACATTATCTGTTCTTTCCCCCCTTCCCCCTCTGATCTCACTCATCTTATTCACCCATTCCCCACCTCCCTTTCCCTTCTTCCACGTCATCCATCGCAGTCTAGATGCTTTCCTTACCTTCAGGGGAGCGTCACACCAATATTTCCGAAATAATAGAAATATTCGAGAAAAAAATTGAAAATAATAAATCATTGAAAATAATGGCAAATACATTTACGAGATCCAAACAAAAAAATTCTTAACATTTGAGAAGAAAGGAAATTAAAATTTTCTTAAAAAAATTAATCGTTTGGATATTTGTAATGCATATTTTGGTCTTTTTTTTCATCAGTGCAAGTCCCATTGGATAAGAACGTTCGTTATTAAGAGTTAAATTTCTTAAAAAAAAAAAAAAAATATGTATCGAGCTATGGATCTAAAAATGAGCTAGGATTATTTCGGCATTAGCATACTTTTGACATAAAAAAAATCATGACAAATACACTGATAATTAAGAAATGGTGTGACGCTCCCTGCAGTCCTTCACCCTCCTCACTTCAGCTCCTTCCCAGACTCCAGCTCCCCCCTTCTGCCCGCCTCCTAAGGCCCGGTCACACAGGCACTTTGCGTCTGCAGCGCGAGTAAATTCCCCCCAAAAATTTTTACCCGCTGTTCCACGGGGTGGAAAATGGCTTACCGTGGGTAACCCGGGTAAGCCCGCGGAACAGACGCTGGCGGCTGTTCCGCGTCTGTCCGCGGGTGAAGCGCGGCGGGGAGCGCGTGAAAAGCGCGGGAAAGCTCCCACGTGGTCACAGGCATTGGGGGTAACCGCGGTGCATCACGCCTGAACCACGGGTGATCACGTGTACATCGCGGCTGGTCCACGTGTGAAGGGCGGCCGTTTCGCGGGCAAATCACGGGTAGTGCGCGTGGGTACCACGGCCCCACCACGGGTATATAAGGAGCCAGGGCAGGGGGTTTAGAACTCATACTCGCTCCAGACACCACACAGATACACACTCTCAAGACTCCCAGACTTTGACAAGATGGCTCCCAAGAAGTTCCCCCCAGGAAAACCGCCACCAAGGGCAAGAGGCCAAAGGTGTCCCTGCGCGGTGCATCCAGCTACTACTTCAGATGCTACTTCAGAGGTGGAGGCCAGTCCTGCTGCACTTCATCAGGAGGGGGAAAACATCTTTTGAAGGTGATGCCACAGCTGCCACTGCCACAGCTGCCACTCCAGCAGATGAGGAGGAGGAGGAGGAGCCTCGGGTGCCTTGATCCCTCTCATTCCCCCCCACATGAGGAGGAGGAGGAGGAGCAGCAGCAGAAACCCGGCCCCCAAAGACGAAGGGCAAGGGGAAGAAGAAGGTGATGCTGCTCCGAAGCAAGGCTGGAGTCTCCCGACCCCAACGGAGCAGGATCTGGTTGGAGTGGCTTCAGTCAACACCTACCTGTGGCTCCGCAGTACCAAAGACTACCACGGGAAGAAGGCTTCGTGGGAGATGAAGGCCAAGGAGCTGGGGATCAGCCTGAAACACCTCCAGAACTGGTGGAAAAAAAACGTCAAGGACGGGATTTTAAGCTGTCCAAGAGGACCAGTGCCAGGCAACCAAGATGTTGACGGAGAGGGACAAGTGGGTGTTGAAGATTATCGCCTTCTACAAAAGTAAGTACATCTCATTATTTTCACAACTTGTAAGAATCTCAAATATTGTACAAAATTGGAAGAATTTCAAGCCAGAGGATATAATTAATGCCAAATTTTGCTTAAAAGAGGTTCAGTAATACAATGCTGTTACATAAATTTTTTAAATTTAAGATAGTTACTGTGATACTACCCTTTACGTTTTCCCTTATTTATTAATTTGCGTTTAAAAAATTATTGTTTTAGATTTATTTTAGTAAGTTTTACTTTTAATTCAGAAATATATAAATATGTAATTGTCTATGCCATTATATTAAAAAAATGTTTAATCTGTAAATTTTTAATCTGTTCAGGTTCCTGCCCACTGATGTCCCGGACAGCCTTGTAAAACCTGCCCCGTGACCCATCTCCTGACGCCCAGACCCCCCGGCACAGTACCCACATGACTCCGGGGAAGCCAACATCCTGGAGGACATGGAGGTGGCAGCAGCGGCGGAGCAGGCCTAAACCCCGCCGTAAGAGGAAGACCCCAGCCACTGAGAGGCAAGAAGAGGAATGGATGGTGGACCTCCGATCCACCATGAAGGCCAACCAGGCACTGCTGGAGGGCTGCTGGAGGAGAGGTCTCAGCCCCAGTCACGTAGGGAGGCCTTTATAAGGTTTGTGTCCGACACCCTGCGTTCTGCCCCTGAGGAGGAGTACCAGGTGATGCACGACCAAATAGTCGACATTGTGCTCGGGCGACACACGGGGTCCTCTACATCGGGGGCTGGACCGGGCCCCTTCAACAGCACCACAACCCAGCAGGCCCTCTACCTTCCCAAAACAGTCCGCCATAACACCACCCACCTACACCCAGCAGTATTTTCACATGCCAGGTTGCCCGAGTCCCAACTGGCAGTATGGTGGTGGCCAGCATCCCCAGCAGTCCCCGTCCCTCCAGCCACTCACGCACCTGTCCGGTCTAGGGACTCGGCGGAATCATCGGAAAGGTTCTGGGCTCCAGCATTGCGGGGACTGGAACGTATCCCCATACCCTCCAAGACTAAATGATGACCTGTGATGACCTGTATATTAAATGTATAATTTATATGTATTTTTTTGTATATTTTTTTTATATGTATATTAATGTATTTTTTTTGTTTTTTTATTAGTTATTAGTTTTTTTTGCAAATAAGTATTATTTATTTTATTTTGCAATAAATAAATTGTATAATATTCCATATGCTTTTCCATTCCTTAACTTTTCTGTCTTTCATAGGTTTTCTAATATAATAATAATAATATCTTAATATTAACCCTGAACGGTACCGCTACAAAATTTTAATTTTACCTAGAAGGATAATGAAGATTGAATTATATTTTATATGTTTAATGAATGAATTTAAAAAAAAAAAAATAAAACCTTTTAAGAAAAAAAATAACCCCGGAACGGTAAACCCCTACAAAATTTTAATTTTACCTAGAAGGATAATGAAGATTGAATTTTATTTTTGATGTTTAATGAAGAATTAAAAAAAATAAAATAAACCTTGTTTAGCAAAAAAAATGATTTGTGCAACACGCGAGGACACTTTTGTCTAGCGGTCCTCTCCAGGGTTAAATACTCACAATAATAAGAAATGAATAATAACAATAATATTATAATAATAAAGCCTGAGAGAAAATAGGACTAAAGTAAACAACAAGTGAGGCGACTATTAAATATTTATTATGCCACAAACACAATATACACTGCTATTTATTTGGCCCTCGCTGGGGGGGGGAGGAGCATGTCATCCTGCCATGGAACACTCCAGCAGTTGAGTTTCACCATTCCATGAGGAGGTTCCCCTGAGCCTTGGCTATCTTGAAGTCTCTGTTTTTCCCCGGTAATCGGTCGGGTTTCGTGTCCCAAGGTTCATGCCGGCACGCAGGCAAACCCGGCCACCCCCACTCCATTTGGTCGCTTTCCCCATCCACCAGTCGGTTCTGCATCACCGGGTAACGTGACCTCATAAGGTTGGGAGGATTACACATGTCTTGAACCAGGAGCCTCACAGGGGTCCGCTTCATGCAAAAATGGTCGACAGGAGAACTTTAAAGCGATTCGCTAGTATGCCAAACGCATTCTCCACCACCCTTCTGGCTCGCGAGAGTCTATAGTTGAAGATCCTCTGCTTCTGTCACTCCTTGTTACTGTACGGCTTCATCATGTAGGCCGGAGTGCGAAAGCATTATCTCCCACCAGAAAATAAGGGACCATCCTCTGTGTCACCTGGGATAGGATCAGGCTGTGGGAATCCAACAATGTCGTTTTTCTCGAGAGCCTCTCTCAAAAAAACTTGCATTGTAAAGGTGGGCATCAGGGCGTTGAACCCCTTTCCGCTGGACGTCTATCCACCTGAACTTGTAGTCAGATGTGACGACCGCCAGGAGGATGATACTGAAGAATCCCTTGTAGTTGTAGTAGTCGGAAAACCCGTGTTTGGGAGGAGCTTTACAGGCAAAAAGGCTTGCCGTCTATTGCACCAATGACATGTGGAAAGTTCCACCTTCTCATCCAATTATCGGTGATCTGACGCCAATCTTCATCGTTCTGTGGTGGCTTGAGCAGCTCCTCACGGTACTCGTCGACGATGGCCATAAAAACCTCACGCCACCACTATACTGATGGTGTTGTGAGGCACCCTCCGCCATACTGCATGTCACGGTACTTGGCGCCCGAAGCAAGTGCCTCAGGGTGAGGGCAACCTTCAGGCCTGGATCAAGGGCTGCTCGCCAGTGGGTGGTCTTCTTGGTAAGGGCTGGTCTCAGTCTCTCCACAACTTCATCGAACATGTCAGGTGGCATTCTCATGAAATTCTGGAAGGCCCTTGGATCTTCATTTCGGAGCCCCCACCATGAGACAATCATACAGGCCATGCCCCAGGTCTCCTGCTAATCCAGTTACGCACCCATATGCTCCGGGCCGCCCTCCTCCTCAGCCGTCTTCTTCTTCGTCTATCAACGATGTACTGATGGGCATGTAACGCCTGGTTCATATGCTGTTGCATCAGCATCAAGACGAGGTCAATACGGTCCATGTTCACCAAACCACGTCAGGAACAGGAGTGATGAATGCTTGGCAAATCGACCCCAATATATAGGTCCCAGAGTACCCGCGCTACACACGCAAATGCACGTGAAAACACGCGGAACAGACCCCGGTACAGCCGTGCTATGGACCGTCATTAAACCGCGATTACCCGCTAAAGGTTAGGGGTAATCGCGTGTAACCACGCACTTACCGCGGCCGTAGCACGTCTGTACCCCGTCTAAACGCGTCTTAACCACGTTTTTTATCACGTGTGCCCCGAGGTCACCCGCGCTCTCGATTTTGGGAAATCCAAAACCGTATGCCGCGGTGATTGTTCTAGCCGTGTGGGCGCGGCTGGATCACGTCCATATCACGACCCAGATGCGTCCAACAGCGCTTGCTTCACGTTCACACATTTTTCGCCGTGAGACGTGCGCGATGCGCCCGCGAAGGCCAGTGTGACCGGGCCTTTAGTTATTATGGGACCAGAGCTAAACAAATATTTGCTCAATGAGAGATATTTGTCTACTGGTCTTAAGGGCACAGCCCAATTGCCTATCCTCTCTCGCTTGTCTCCTGCTTCTGTATATTTCTTGTTTCCAGTGTGCCTTTTCTTTTTTCTCTTATTTTTCTTTCTTTCTTCTCTATTTTTTCTTATAATCAGTGGAGTTTTTGTCCATTTACATAATTCTACGTCAATGACAAGTTAATGCTAATGTTGAACCCACGATCTCTGTTCTAATTTTGGTTTCCTGCGTCCTTTGAGATTTTCGTGGTTTATTCACTTCATTATCCGCACCATTGTACCACCACCACCACATCCTCCACGTTGCCACATTTACCACAGCTCGGGTATCGATCTGCCCTGTGAGGTTGGGTGGACAGGACGCCACATGTCCAATCCTGTCCTGATTCAAATTAGATTTTTTTTTTTTTTTTTTTTTTACATTTGTGCCTATAGCGCCTGTAGACAGTGGTGACCCAGGGCTCGGATGGTAGGCTCTGGAGGTTCACTTGAGGGCTCTGATGATGGTTGGTCCTCGTCCGTGGTGGCGCAGGCAGGATTCTTATAGTGACGCCTGTGATTAGAGGCTCATGCCGCCCCCCTGTTTCCTCCGATGCACTCGCAATCCAGTGTCCTCGATCTGTGTCCTCAAGATTAGGACACAGATCGACAAGCCAACACTTCACACTGGCATGTTAGATAAGCGACTTGATGTAAATTTAAGTGTTCCGACAATTAATACTTTGAGACCCAGAACTTAATTTCCATTGTAATTTGGCTACCATTAGACGATTTTTAGTGAATATAAGCTGTATTAAATATATATGACTTGTTTAGTATCCTTGTCGACTAACTTTTTTGGTATATTTAGTTACTTTTCGTAATTTTATGGCTAACAACATACGATTTTTTATAGCAAAGGAAAGATCTGGGCGTGAAGGGGTTAATACTGTAGTCGGGCACAGTCAGTCACTCATCTCACCTCAGCTTCAAACCAAATACAGGTGTCTCAAGAAAGCATCCCTGAACCTTGTGGATCACCTCGTAACGTTATCACCCGGGCTCCGTGCA
>JACEEZ010001429.1:0-2500 GCA_016584305.1 Chionoecetes opilio | reverse complement strand
CATCACTACTACCATGCCCTGAAATCCGTGAACATCAACTACAACTCATACCTGAGATAGGTGAGATAGGTCAAATTTATGTATCCTACTGTTGTGTGAAGCTGCAGTCCCCCCTTTTATTTTATCACGAGCCGCCACTGACTACTACCACCATTACTACTACTACTCTACTACTACTACTTCTACTAATAATAATGATACTACCACCACCACCACCACCACCACCACCACCACTACCACTGCCACTACCACTACCACTACCACTACTATCACCACTACAACTACTACTACTACTACTACTACTTTTCCTATTACTACTACTACCACTACTACTACTACTATACTACTACTACTACCGATACCTCCACCCTATGTTTATTTATGAAATATACGAGGGCTCCACGAATTGGAGGTCAGTAGCCCCAACTCCGGTCGCTACTGACTGTGGCATCCAACCATACTGCTACTACTTATCTACTATTTACTTAATTCCAATCCTTATTTACCTCTCTATACTATCTACACGAATATGCCGCTCTCCACTACAGTAGCCTGGTAGTCCAGGCCAGCTATATCGGTGGTTGTGGGGGCTACTACTACTACTACTACTACTACTACTACTACTACTACTACTACTACTACTACTACTACTACCACTACTACTACTACTACTACTACTACTACTACTACTACTACATCATTACATCATTACCCATAACCCTTTAGCTTGGACACAAAGCAAAGAGGAAAAAAATAGCAACCTGCAGGAAGTATTTTGAAACCTCCATTACTGAGGAGGAGGAGGAGGAGGAGGAGGAGGAGGAGGAGGAGGAGGAGGAGAGGAAAAAAATAATACAGGAAACATGTCTCCTTCAAGTCTGCTTTTAAGACAGACTAAAAAAATGTCCTCTCTCTCTCTCTCTCTCTCTCTCTCTCTCTCTCTCTCTCTCTCTCTCTCTCTCTCTCTCTCTCTCTCTCTCTCTCTCTCTCTCTCTCTCTCTCTCTCTCTCTCTCTCTCTGAATGTGGTCACCGTTTTTTCTTTTACCTATTGACCGATTGTAAAGAGAGAGAGAGAGAGAGAGAGAGAGAGAGAGAGAGAGAGAGAGAGAGAGAGAGAGAGAGAGAGAGAGACGATCCTATTATAATGCTTCCATAAACAAACAAAAAACCAGCTAAAATCCTCGCTCTAAATAACACAACACTATTGGTCGATATGCAACACAAAAACTTCGATATAACGAACCCCTTCCTCCAAACCCATTCTTTACTTCAACTTACCAAAAACTCTTTCATTCTTAGAAAATGTCAATCTTTCTGAACCGAATTCCTCTCGTGACTTCTGGCATCTAGCTAATAACATCTCTAATAATTTATCTTCTTCATCTTTCCCTCCTATGCTTCACCCAGATGGCTCCACAGCTGTCTCATCTATTTCTAAAGCGGAACTTTTTACTCAAACCTTTGCTGAAAATTCCACTCTGGTTGATGAAGGGCTTGTTCCTCCTTCTCGTTCACCCTCTGATTATATTATGCCTTTTATTAAGATCCTTCGTAATGATGTTTTCTTTGCCCTTTCTGGCCTAGATCCTCGGAAGGCTTACGGTCCTGACGGAGTCCCTCCTATTGTTCTCAAAAATTGTGCTTTTGTGCTTGCACCCTGCCTGGTCAAACTTTTCCGTCTTTGTCTATCTACTTCCACCTTTCCTTCTTGCTGGAAGTTTGCTCACATCCAACCTGTTCCTAAGAAGGGTGACCGTTCTAATCCTTCAAACTACCGTCCTATAGCTGACTTCCTGCCTTTCTAAAGTTTTGAATCATACTTAATAAGAAGATCTTAAGCATCTATCTGCTCACACTCTTCTATCTGATCGTCAGTACGGTTTCCGTTAAAGGGCGATTTTCAGCTTTCCTAACTGAATCTTGGTCATCCTCCTTTAGGGGTTTCGGTAAAACTTTGCTGTTGCCCTGACATATCAAAAGATTTTGATAGAGTCTGGCACAAATTTTTAATTCCAAACTACCTCATTCGGTTCTCTCCTTCTCTCTGTACCTTCACTTAAGTGTCCTTTTAAAACCGTTCTATTGCAGCTACTGTAGACGGACATTGTTCTTCTCCTAAATCTATCAATAGTGGTGTTCCCCAGGGTTCTGTCCTATCACCCACTCTCTTTCTATTATTCATTAATGATCTTCTAAGTCTAACTCAAAGCCCTATCCACTCCTACGCTGATGATTCTACCCTGCATTTTTCAACGTCGTTTATTAGACGTCCAACTCAACAGGAGCTAAGTGATTCACGGAGAGATGCCACCGAGGGCCTAACTTCTGATCTTTCTATAATTTCTGACTGGGGCAAAGCAAACCTTGTTTTGTTCAATGCCTCAAAAACCCGATTTCTTCACCTATCTATTCGACAAAACCTACCAGATAACTATCCCCTCTTCTTCAATGACACTCAACTGTCGCCTTCTTCTACAATGAACATTCTTGGGGCATCCC
>JACEEZ010001427.1:0-19644 GCA_016584305.1 Chionoecetes opilio | reverse complement strand
CGAATTGATGCAGTTGGCGCGACCTTTGGACTGAGGAAGGAACCAAAAAGGGGGATATTTTTGGGAAACGAAGAGCACCACGAAGTCGGCACGAAGGACACGGGGGTACCCGTGTCTTCGTGCCGATCTTCGACCGTCGTCGCTGCTCTTCGTCCGAAAAATATCCCTTTTATGGTAGCCTTCCCTCAGTCGACGAAGGTCGTCGCTCAACCTTCATCAGGGACTCTCGGTACGGGCACACACACAAAACACAACACACACAAAACACACACACCCAAAACACACACAAAACACCACAAAACACCAACCACACACACCCCTACACACACCACACACAAAACCCACACAACGACACACACACACACACCACACACCCACACACACACACAGTTAGGCAAATAATTAAGTTTTTTTTTTTTTCTGGTGTTACTTAACAAATGGTTGTATTTTAATCAAACTTATTTTTCTTATATATAAGTTTTTATTTAAACCGTTTGTGGTTTTACTTACATCTGGCATGTAGAACAACTGGATATACGTCAGCCCCGAGCTGTAAGGCAAAAAATTCACTAATATATTCCCAGGGTTTATACAGAAGACACTTATTACCGAAGCAGTTAATATATTTTAAAACCAATTACAGGTATATCACTCGGTCACCGTTACGTATAAGTTGACACGTAATAAGTTTTAGTACTCCGATTGTTATTCACGTACTATCATTTGATATATTTAGACACTTTATGTGTATATCACTCGTTCATCGTTACGTATAAGTTGGGGGGCGTAATAATTGTTAGTACTGTCGAGTGTTTATTCACGTATTAAAGTGCGGCACTTTACAGATAAAATCACTCGTTCACTGTTGGGGTATAAGTTGAGACGTAATGAGTGTTAGTATACGATCGTTTTTTTCAGTACTACTCAAGTTCACACACACACACACACACCATTAATATAAACTTGCGGGAATTGCAGGGACGGTCAACGATATAGACCCGAAGAATATAACAGTATCCCGCATTCCTCTTGGAGGAGTTTAACGGAGTACACCTCGGGGGCAAGGGGCGTGACATGAGTCACCCGCCATCTTTTCAGGTATCACGGTTGGCTACGCAGCCATTCTGCATCTAGGGTGGGTCTGGATATTGTGCTGATTCAGAATTTCTACGATATGCCAGCTACAATCCTTTAAATATCCCGTTCTTTATGACTATATATAAGAGAAAAAGAATTACACAATTTTCATGAAAAATTAAGAAAAAATAAGTTACTGATAGGTACATATAAAATAGCCTGTTTTAATAAGACTACAAACCATTATATGATGTAAGGGGTTGAGTCTGAATAGACACTACATGAGTATTGCTTTCCCATCACTTATTTACGTGATTATTGCTCAATGCACATACACCACAAACATACAAAAACATACGGATTTATGAAAAGGAATTATTAACCAGCCGCCTCCTAAAACCACACGAAACACACACACACACACACACACACACACACACACAAACACACACCACACACACACACACACACACACACACACACACACACACACACACACAACACACACACACACACACCACACACATGCACACACAACGGACACAAACACACACACACACATACACTAACACAAAACACACTTCGTACCCCTTACTGTAGTGGTTAGCCACTCAGTTCAAAAACCGGGAAAAAGTCCCGGGTTTGATCCCCGGATGGAGCGGAGAAAGATGAATGGTTTCCTGGAAACCCAAGCCCATGTCCACCCAACAGTGAATGGGTACCGGGTATTAGCCGGGGGTTTGTGACCTGCCTCCCGGAGTGATGGTTTCGGCCAAAAGAAAACACTAAAGATGAATGATAAAATATGAAGTTGGAGATGGCCATACGACTGTAGCCAGGCCCTGTGAAAATACAAATAGATGAATGATGAAAATAATGAATACACACACACACAAACATACACATGCACATGCCCCACACACACACACACACACACACTCCGGGCGGAGCAAAGACAAAACGGGGGGTTTCTTCTTAAAAACCCTTCTTAAAAACCCTGTCCACCCCAGCAGTGAGTGGGTACCGGGTGTTAGCCAGGGTTTGTGACCCGCCTCCTGGGGTAGTGGCTTCGGCCAACACTAAAAAAACTTAGGATGAATGATAAAAATGAAGATATGGAGACGGGCATAAGAGTGTAGCTCGGGCCCTGTATAATACAAATAGGTGAATACAACTAGGTGGGAAAACACACAACACACAAACACACACACAACTCTTGGGTTTTTAATTGAGGAACCTTGCACCTCTGTGGTATAGTGGTTTAGCGCGCCTACAAAGCTTTGGGACCCTGGATCAAATCCGGACCCGGGCCGTTGACGGGCAGCCCCAAAAACTGTTGTTCCTTTCTTTCGGGGTTTGGTCGATAAATGGGTACCTGGGAATGTAACTGTGGTAACCCGAATGTCAAAACTAGTCCAATGTCCCCCGGGGGTAGCGGGTGTCACCCATTTCAAGCTCAATGGCTAATGCGACGGAGATGAGCACCGAAGCCGCGCGCAAAAATAGCGCATGCCCCCATCTTTACCTTTAACAGCTCTATGCAGGCACACCTATTTAGATTGGCAACAGGCATATTGTAACCTCGAAGCTGCCACTCCTCCACCTGCCAGGCAGTAAGGAAAGTTGCAAGGTTCATGGGAAAATGTATTTTCAGGGCCCATAACTTTTAGAGATTTAGGATTCGTCTTAGACCGCCCGAGTCTTAAAAATGGCGGCCGGCGTCCCTAAATCATTTCGAGGCGCGTCCTAAATCGCTAAGACTCGTCCTAACTTCGATGTTTGGCTAGGGCTGGGTGTGAGGGGTGTCCAGCGAGAGGGCCGGGGGGGCTCAGACTCGTCCTAAAGTAAACAGGAGTGCTCCACCCAAAGGGGGAGCCAGAGGGGGGGCCAATGGGGCCATGGGCCCCCCCCCCCCCCCCCAATTCAAACCCCTACTTTATGGTGTTAGATTTAATTTCACAATTTTAATTATTTTAAAATCATCCAAAGAACCAATTAATGACCCCCCCCAGGGCCCCAATATGCCCCCCCCTTAAGTAATATCTTCAAAAAAATTTTCCCGGGGGGCTACAGCGCCTCCCCGACCCCCAGCGATAAGGCTGCTTCGTCGCCACCCACCCCTCAACCCATCATTGGGAGGGGGCCCCCCCCCCAAATTATTTTTCTTTTTGGGTACGCCCTTTGGGTCCACCCACTCCCGGGAAATTTTCGTGACAGGAGAGATGTAGGACGAGCTTTTTGATACATAACTAATCAAACGATACCGCTTGGAAAAGAAGGGATTATATATGTGACAGAAATGTGCGAATTAAAACAAGCAACACTGAAAAAAATACGGGGGGACATGCTGACTCAAGAATTTACACCCGGGGGTTTTTTTATTCACTCTTTGGGGGGCATGTTCCCCTGGATGTCTCTGTAGGAGACAGTGGCACGGTATAGTGAGAGGGGGGAGTTGACCCCCTATCACGCCCTCAGCCAGGTCCAAAAACCCTACAATAATAAGTATTTTTAAAGATCCCCTTGGTTCTGTCATGCTGATGAAATATAAATTTACGGCATGTGGAGAATATAAGGCCCCGTCCTACCCCCTGATTTCCTCGCGGTCCCGTTGCCAAATATTTTTCTTCTCTAAAGTCACATGCAGTGTTACCACGCGGGGCGAGTAGTCCCCCCCTCCCCCCCTCTTTTCCCTCTCTCTCTCTCCTCTCTCTTTTCTCTCTCTCTCTTCTCTCTCTTCTCTCTCTCTCTCTCTCTCTCTCTCTCCCCTCTCTCTCTCTCCCCCTCTCTCTCCTTTCTCTCCCCTCCTTCTCTCTCTCTCTCTCTCTTCTTCTCTCTCTCCCCTTCCTCCTCTCCCCCCTTCCCCCTTCTCTCTCACATACACACACACTACACATACCCTCACCTCATCGACCAGAAAAGTCAAGTCACACACGCACACACACACAACACATAGCCAGTATGTGATATTATCGGAATTTTTTCATGTGAGGAGGATGAAGGGGGAGAAGGAAGAGGCAGTAATGACATAAAAAACCAGTATATGGTATTAGGGACCCCCAAACAACATAGGATTGATGTAAGGATGTAGTGGTCATTAAGAAAAAATTAAAAACCATTTGCCCGTTAAGGGGAAGGAGGTATGATTAGTAATTTCCGCTTTTTCTTTACAGGCCTAACACTACAAGGTGTTTAAAATCTTTCAATAAGGAAGGTTCATTTTTTATCAAGGGGGGGCCAGCTAGTACCTCATTAAATTTGAAAAAAAAAAACCTCATGAGTCCCAAATGCTACAAATAGCTGGGGCTGACTGGTATTTGTGCCCAAAAATTTTATTTTTTTTTTTTTAAAATAACAAAACACCTTTTTCCGGGGGCCTAAGCTTACCGTAAAATTTTTTTTTTTTATTAAAAACACAACCCGTGGCTGCCGGGCCCTAAGCTTCGTCAAATTTTTTTATTTTTTATAAAAAACCCAAACACCCGGGGGGCTGCCTGGCCTAAGTTTACCGTCTTTTTTTATTTATCTAAATAACCAACAGTGGGGCTGCCGGGGCCCAAAAGTTTTACCAAAAAAAAAATTATCTTTTAAATTTAACACACCAAAATAAAACCAAAACCTACCTATTATTATATAAAAATCCTAATTTTTGGTTTCCACGTAAATAAAACTGCACAATATACTGAGCGAAAATAGAGAAAAAGTAACGGTAAGGTAATCAACCACATACTCGGGGGAAATTTTAACCCCAATTATTTTTTTTTTCTATTGGGAGGAATTGATCTGACCTTTATTGAAATTCATCTCACATTACAGAGATCACAAGAAAACAAAAAGTGTTGTGGAGGGGTGATTGGGCGGGAAGCGGGTTTCATACCTCCCCAGTGGAAAATACCAAGTTCCACTCCCCTAAGTATTAACAACTGCCTCCCCGTAAACTAACCCAAAATTTTGCCCCCGCTAAAAAGAGAACGGAGAAGAAAAAATTAATATTGATTTCTTAAAACTGAAATATATGCTACAAATTAGGGTGATTTTCTATACGTGTACTGTCAAATTCCTTTTTAGTAAAGCTGGGGGGAAGTAAAGGTCAAAAATTTTATAACGTTTAATTTTCTAAATTTTGTTTTTCTTTTTGCCCTTTTTTTTAAGGAGAGAAACCTCCCTGAGCTTTCTCTGTAAAAGCCTTGCTATTGCGCTTCTGCGTTGGCCCTCTCTGTCCTCCTCTTTGCTTTTTCGCACGAGAGCTCTTTCCCTTGAGTATTTGTAGCTTGAGCTACCCCTTTCCCAGGGCTTGGCCTGCCTTCGTTAACCAGAAGGAAGGGTTTAGCAGTTGGGATGGTGGTTCAATATGTGTTGACCCAGCAGTGGGGCACCACCTCTTCCAGCTGCTGTAGTGATTGAATGCATCCTCCCCAAAATGTGATGAAAAATGGACATGTTGAGAATAAAAGCAATTTAGAGTAGGTCACTAAAAATAAACTTTGAAAAATTTAAAAAGTCGGACTTATTAAGCCATGGAACAATTCCATTAAAATCTATTTCTCTTCCCCCTGCCGTAGTCTTGAAATTTTTTTTTTTCTTGATACATCTGTTTTAAAATACCAACCCCCCTCTAACCTAACCAAAAATAATCTGATTTAACCTAACTTAAAAAAGGGGGGGGTTTTTTTGAAACAAAATGATTCTGTAGTATATGTACGCTTTTATTCAATCGTCTGGGGGAAAATTTGGGGTTAAAAGATCAGAAAGAAGAAATCTCACTTGAAAACAGGGTTTGAATTGTCAGGCTCGAGGAAAGACCTATACCAAACGGTAAATTTCCGCAGGGGGTTGGCGGCGCCAACCACCCCCACAATCGCGCACCACAAATTTGTTTTTTTTAACCCAAATAAATCCACATAACCCAATCCAAAACAAACCCAAACCTAACCTAACCTTAACTAACCTAAAACTAAAACCCAACCTAAAAACTAACCTAACTCAGCAATTTTTAATAAAGACGGGATTCGTGGCGTTTTCAGAACACCCACAATTTTTTTTCCCCTGGTCTTAATAGGGGCTTTTCTAATGGGGTAGTTTTATTTTTCCCGACCCAAAAGTTTAAAAAGAAAATAATAATACCGAGTTTTATGGTATGTTTCCATTTTAAACACTGTATCTCCACAGAAAAAACACTTTAAACTTGGCCGGGAGGGAAATTAGTCAGGGTTTGTATGGGTTTTTTAAAGAAACCCAACCTAACCTTTTAGGGGGTTTGTGGGAAAATTATCCACAACCACCCCCTCATAATTGTAAGGGGGTGGTTTTTTTTCACCCCCCCTTGGAGTGAGGTATTTTTCCCTCGCATAGGGGGGGTGCGTATAGGGGTTTATATAATTATAATGGTAAGGGTAAATTAAGGTAATTTTAAATAAATATTAGTATGGGATAGGATAAATTAAAATTCGGTGGGATTAACCATTTGACCTTTTTACCCCCTTAAATTGAAACGGTGGTCTTTGGCCGCCGACTTTAGATTCTCCCACCGAGGGCTTGACACGTATATATCTCACGGCTGGGGGGGCCCCGGGGTAGAGAGAGATCATAATTAGACACCCGGGGGAAAGAAACTTTAAAAACGTGTTGTCTACAAGTAAATTTACGCTCCACCCCCCCGTGAGGATAGGACGTGCTTGTAGAATAAGTACAAGTAAAAGTAAATTCCAGCCCTCAGGGGACAAATCTTTCTTGTTTTAAATGAAGAGATTTGTACATATTTAATTGTACATAAAATGATAAACCCAATAGGATTTGTCTTGGGAACCATATAACAATCCGCCGTGCTAAAGGGTTTAAAGGGGGGAAAAACCCACTTGACGTCCACAATAACGCTCCACCCCCACCGCCTCTGTCATTCACGGCGGTCTGATCACGCGTACCACGCGGATCAAAAGACCTGCAGTATTTAATCAAACCCTGACCCGCATTTCAACCCACTATCCACCGAAAGTATCCTAGTTAGTTGATTAGCTAGGAAAATTGTGGGTTTAATAGCCGGGGTTTGATTGTTTAGGTAAAAACCCTCTTTTTATATATGTATGTGAAAAAAATTTCCCCAAATTTGGGGGCCCCCGAGAGGAATTTTTGATGTTCATGTGTTTCAAAGGGGTCGTTAATTGTGAGGTATTATGAGCCTACCACAATTGCGGGGTTTGGGCTGGAGGAGGCTATTTCGGGGCCCCGTCAATAATGATCAGCTGTTAAACTACCATTGCCATCCCCCTGTGGAGTAGATACATCAGAGGTTACGTACTACTTAGTTGAATAACTAAAGTGGGGATTGGTCATAGGCCTGGTTTGCCCCCTTCTTGGGCAGCCAACAGCGTTTCCGCCTTAGATAAAAAATTTCTTATAACTAATAATTTATATAGTAACTAATTTGCTTTAATATTTTATTTGAGTTAATTAACTAAACATGGCGAAGTTAGCTAAGCTTTCTTTTATCAGCTAAGTTACAATGTCAAAAGGGTTTTATAAAAAATGGAGGACGCAATTAAGGAAATTCCCTTTGTTAATTAATTTAAAGACGGTCAAAATTGCTAAATGAGCAATGGGAAAAATAGAGGGGTTACGTCTATATGAAGTTAAATTAAGACAAGCTGGGGATAAAGAAATTATTCAATGGTTATAAAATCATAAACCGAATGTAAAAGATATCCGATAAAGTAATTAAATATAGGCATTAGGATGTGCTCATTTTCCATAAACAGCGATAGTTCTTTAAACCCCAAAGCTGAAAGGGTATTAAGCAAGCCCCCCCCCCCCCCCCCCCCCCCCCCCCCCCCCCGGGAGATCACGATTATTACCCTGAGGGAAATCACATATCACCCCCAGAGTTTTAAAGACCCCCTCGTTAGTGGGTATTTGCCTCGTCGTACGCAAATCAAACGCCTATAATTACGATTCAAACTTTCAGCCTACCAGAAAACCATTTAGACCTACTCAAAAAATAGTACAACCCCCCCCCCTACATCAAGGGCGACTTCTATAAAGTACGAAAAATAAATTGTGTCTAGTGAGGGGGAACAACGCCCTCCACATGTAATATTATTCAGATTGTTACCGAGAGTTAAAAGGGTTAATCCTTGGTAATTGCCAAAACCTGTCTCCGTGGAAAACATGCTTTCAAATGCATCCCCTAAACTTAAGAATTTTGTAGGAAATGTAAACAATTGTTCAAAACATCGTCTTTGTCCTAACAGGATAATAACTCAGCCCTAAGTATTAAAATGGGAGTCACTAATAAGATAGTTTAGCAGCGTTCCATTGGGGGATTTTAAAAGTGAGCCATAATGGGCATTCGCATGTAAGACAATGTTTTACAGGGTCACAAAGATCCTTTATAAGCAGGGAGTAGTTGAATTTTTTACAACTACCGATAATTAAAAAAAAGGAACTTACCAAAGGTTTTTTTGCCAATAAAGGGGGCTCAAACCCTTTTACATAGTACAACCCTAGTCCAATTGGGGAAATATAAAGTAGGGTAGCTGCTGTAGTTAAAAATATTTTTTCATTTTTAACTGTTAAAGGACTAAAAGACACGCTGAAAGCTGAGGGTAATGGTGTTTAAACTATTTGTAATACCTTAAAGCGTTGTGGTCCCCTTTCCCAAATTTAAAAAAGAGCCCATTTTTTTTGGGGGGTTACCCCAAAGGGAAAGGGATCAAAATAAAAATAACCGTCTCAATGTTCACCTGGGTGGTTTTGGTAATAAGGGAAACCATCCCCCCATACCATACAGACGAACAACAGGAGAGTATTTTAGTCATGCAAATCCATTAATTACCAGAATTTGGGAACCCCTTTTCCCAACCAATAAGGAGGTATTTGAGGAAAAAATGATATTCCCTTTTATAATCATTCATCGCCATAAGGGAAAAACCATAATATGTTCGCGAGGGGGTTAAAAAAACCCCAAATTGAACACAGGGGTTTGGTTTTTAAAGGGCCCCCCCTGGCTGAAAGAGTGAAATTGATCCCTTTCAGGTTTCCATCAGCCGACAATCGTAAATAATAAGGGAACCTGAAATTTATCTCAGATCCTGTGATAGGCATAGTAAGTTTTTCCTTTCTGGCAAACTAATTAAAAACTACTAAATTTAGTCTTCCAATCCCTTTAAAAAGGGGTAGGGCTTGATTTTTTGAAGTTTTTGGGGGAAACAATACAAAAGCAGGTATTTCCTGAGGGAAAACAGCTCTTGGCCCCCCCAGCCCCCCTAGGAAACAAATTGCCAATTATTTGGTCCGTACCTTATCATGAGGGCATAATTAGGTATCGAGGTCGAAATTTGAAAACTGATCTTCCAAATACCACCTGCCATCCCCTACTAATTCCCAAACGCCATCATCTTTTCTAAATGTTGGAGGAAAATTCTAGGAACCCTTTAAAATGGGGGAATGGGTAAAATTAGCCGATTCAGGTGTCAATTTTGGTAAATCAGGTAGACAGGCAGTCAAAAATTTCCTCAAATCTCTCAATAATAAAAAGATTGAGTTTTGGGGCTAGTTCCCCCATCTAGGGGCCCCTGAACTTCCCGCTGATAATGAGCTCTAAAAACCCTTTGAGGGAAATGGTGAGACTAACTGGGATACTATAACATCAGGAGATACTCTTCCCCCCATCAAATATATGTCGCATATTCACTGGTACCTCTACAAAACTATTAATTTTTTTAAAAAAGCCAAAGACCACAGTGCCCAAAAAAAATATTTAAAATGTTCCGGGCATGTGGCCCGGGGGGACGTCACATGAAGCGGACCTTAGTTTTTCCCCGGGCCCCCAGTGGGAGATTTCCACAACCACCCTCATAATTAGTAGAGTGGTGGTTTTGTTTCCCCCTCCCCGGTGAAAAGAGGTATTTTCCGCTCGTCTAGGGAGGCGTATGGGATGTATATAAATTTTAATGGGAATGGGTAATATTAAAATAATTTTAAATAAATGATTGTACTGGGATAGGATAAATAATAATTTGGTGGTATTAACCATTTGCCCTTATTAGACCTTTAATTGAAACGGCTGGTCATTTTGGGCCCGACTCTTAGATTCTCGCCACCGCCTTGACACGATTATACACGGCTGGCCCGGGTCGCGGTAAGAGAGATCAGTACACTTAGACATCGAGGGAGTAACATTAAAAAAACGTGCTGTTTTTAAAAAGTACAAGAAAATCCACCCCCCCGGAGGATAAGACGTGCTGTAGTATTAAGTACAATAAAGACATTCCAGCCCTCATGGGACTAAATCTTTTCTTGATTAATATAAGAGATTTGTACTATTTAATTTTTCATATAAATGATAAAACCAATAGGATTGTCTGGCGACACATATAACAATCCGCCCCGGGGTCAAGGTAACAGGGGGTGAAAACCCACTTGACGCCCACAATAACGCTCCAGCCCACCCCCTCTGTCATTCAGGGGCGGCTCTGATCACGCGCTACCACTGCGGATCACAAGACCATGCAGTATTAATAAAAACCTGATCCGCTTTTTCAACCCCCCTATCCACCGATAAGTATCCTAGTTATTTTGATTAGCTAGGATAATGTGGTCAGGATGATAGCCATGGGTTTGATTGATTAGGTAGAACCTCATTTTATATATGTATGTGACATAATTTCCCAGTTTTAATGAAACCAAACCCTAACCTGGAAAATCGAAAAGAACAAGGACTCCACGCTAAGCTGACCCAAATGTTGGCTCTATGTATTATAGTTTACTGTCCTTAACACATCGGTATATTTTAATGATTTTGCCGATCCTTACTTGCCTCAGGGCGATATTAAATTTCAGGTTCTTGAGAAAAACTAAGTCAGCCCAGATGCCAATGGACGACAAGTTTGAGAAAGTAGTTTCGAATCTAAGTAGTAGGTATAACCTAGGGGGTGGTCGAGGGGGGGGCGGAGCCCCCCCGTTATGTTAGTTTAAGGCCGTGTCACACGGACACTTTTTCCGGCATCTTTTGGTATTTTGCTACCAAAACGTGCCCGTAGTGGTGGCAAAAAAATGCGCGTTCGTCACATGGCGTTTTGGCTACGAGCATCTTCTTGCACGATTAATAAGTCTTGAATTGAAGAATACGATTGAATTGATTACGATTGAAGTTTTTCTTTGGGACGATCCATAATGTTATATTATTTAGTTTTGGTTGCGGGTCCCGGGAAGATGCCAGTAGAAGATGCTCCCTAGCCGAAAAAAGCCGCGTGACGAACGCGCATATTTTTTTGCCACCACTACGGGCATCTTTTGGTAGCAAAATACCAAAAGATGCCGGAAAAAGTGTCCGTTTTGACACAGCCTTTAGGTTACGTTAGGGCAGGTTAGGTTAGGTTAGGTTAGGTTAGTGCAAAAGCACGAGGGGCTCGAAAGAGGGGTGCTAGGTTAGGGTTTTTAGAGTTTGTCATCTTTAGAATAAGGGCTCAACCTCTATCTTCTTCTTCTTATAGCCAACAAACTTTGGGACATGGTGGGACACCTGGGTTTTTGGGTGGGGGAGCACACACATAAGGGAAATATGGCCCCCCACAAAAAACATTCCTTAAACTAGGGAAATGTCCCTAGTTTTATGGACTTTATCGGGGAAATATTTCCCTTATATGTGTGCTCCCCCACAAAAGGAGCACACTCATAAGGGGAAAAATGGCTCCCCACAAAAAAATCCCTAAACTAGGAAAACTTCCCTAGTACATAGATTAAATGGGGGAAAATTTTTTCCCCGAAAATAGAGACAAAGAAAGCTGAAAAGCCTGTGAGCCCCCCAACTTTGGGGAATAAAACCCCCATATTTTACTTAGATAAGAGCACATGTAGGTCGATATATTGACTTTGCCACCGATTTCAAAACCCATTGCCACCTTTGGGATCTGGAGTCCATGACTTATCTTCGCTAGGGAAAGGGCTGCGATCATGGGGGTGGGAGGCCTTCAGGCATCTCCCTTGCTCTTCGCCGATCAACTGGGCAGGGAAAATTTTTCCCCTCGCAGGAAATGGGCCCTTTTTTTCCTTGTTTGAAAAGAGCTGGCCAAGGTGAAGGTTTCCCCCTAAAAACAATTATTTTCCTCGTCGATAAGCGAAGACCCTGTCAAATTTTTTGTCTTTTGAAATCGTTTCCTATCTGGTAAATTATCCCTTTAGAGAATTCTTCGTTTTTTAGTCTTAAGCAATTATCATAGAAATATTAAACTTTTTGTTTTTCGATATTTTTTATACCTTTTTTATGACTTTAGTAGTGATATTTCATGAAATCCAAATTGGACTTTGTATATGTCGGCTCAGCGCTTCGCCTAAAAAGCGTCTTAGACGGTCTTTAAATTTCCTCGAACCTTAGGACCAGGGTTGAAAGAATCTAGAACGAACCCCAAATCTCTATAAATATGGGGCCCCGGATCCAACCCCCACTTTTTCATAGAATTTTGGAGATAGATTCGAGAAGGCATTTAATAGGGGGATAGACCCCTGTATACCGGACTTTCACGCGACAATGTTTTGAAATTACAAACTGATACCCGACAAAAAAAATATAGGGGCTATGGGCTATCATAAGGGTTTATCAGTATATATTTAAAATTTAAATTTTTCTTAAAGCTTGTTTTAAAATTTATCAAAAAAAAAATCAGTAAAAACGCTAAAGAAATGCCAAATGAGTAGAAAAAAAATAGCATGAACTTAAATTCACTTAACTCTTTGCCCTTTTTTAAAATTTGCGAGTCAAAGTTTATAGAGGATATCAATAGAATCGGGAATTTTATTAGCTTTCCCTTATATTTCCTTTTCTGATAAAGAATTTAAAACCCTGCTAAATTAGCGTTAAATAAATAAATAAAATCATCAAACGGGTACTTTTCCCGATTGATGTGTATTTATTTACTTATAAAAATTTTGTTTTTTGATAAAAAAAATTAGCACCCTGTATAAATTAGCGTTTTCTAAATAAATAAAACCCCATCAATCGGGAAAAAATTTGCCGATTTATGTTTTTTATTATTAACGTAATTTATGCATAGGGGTAATTTATTTTTCAAAAACGAAAAAAATCAATGGAAAGCTAATAAAATTGCGTTTTATTGATACCCTTTATGTAAAAGTAGATCGCAAAGTTTTAAAAGGCGAAGAGTTGAAATGAATATAAAATTTAGATATTTCTTCAGTTCCCTAATGGCATTTTTTAGCGGTTTTTCTGTTTTTTTTTAAATATTATAAAACAAAAATTTACGAAGGTTACAGTATATCTTTATATACTGATAAACCAGTCTAAAATGATGCGTTTTATAAAATATATATATATATATATATATAATAAAAATTTTTATCTATATTTTTAATAAAATAATATATATATAATGTATTATTATATATTTTAATATAGTATATATATATATATATAAAATTTAATAATATATAATATATATATTAATATAATATATAAATATATATATTTTATAAATATATAATATAAATTTCCGAGCGGCCCCCCGGGCTTCGGGGAAAATTCGGGCCCCATGTGCAACGGGCCCAAATTCCGGGGCGCAGTCCGGTATGCAGTGGTCTAGGGCAGGTCCCTTACACAGCACCAGTTTTTTTCATATCAGTTTGGGAAATAAAAAAAAAAAATACTGCGGGCATTTTTTAATAAAACTTTTTCTGCTGCTGTTTTTTTTCCCTTAACATAAGTAGGTTATTTCACCCATGTTTTTTTTTCCCAAAACAAAGATAAATTTTTAAATTGTAATTTTAAAAATTAGTAAAAATTTAAAATTTTAACAGCACGCCTCAATATCTTTGATTTTTTGGGGACCCCCCAAAGCCCTAAAAATAAAAAACTTGTCCCTGACAAGAGAACCTTTTTGATTATTATTTTTCCAGTAGGAGACATAATTCATGTTTTGGGATATTGCAATATATTGGAAAAAAATTTGATTATTTTGGAGAAAAGGGACCAAATTTGTTTATTCTTATGGTTTTTTTTTATATAATAAAAAAATTTAGTTCCCGGGAAATTGATAAAAAAGTTTGTTCTATAAAAAAAAAACTTTAAAAAAGAAAATTTTTCCCCATGGTGCCCCGAAACTAGAAAAAGGGAGAAAATTAAAATTTTACTAGTAAATGGAAACTGGGCCCCCTTTTGAGTCTATTCCCCCTACAAAAACCCTTCCCAAAGCGATTTTTTAAAATGCATTTTTAAAGGCTTAAGCCGGACCAGCGCATGTGAGGGGGCCCCCAACGCTTTTTCGCCACCGAGGAGGGGCCCAACCTCCCGGTGAGGGTCACTTTTACAAAATGTCAGGGCCTCAGCTGTGTAAGTGCGAGCTGCAGGCATTTTGGCCCCGAAAGGGGCCCGGATATAAAAACTGAAAATAGAAGCCCCCGAATAAATTTTCCCGCAAGTGAGCGTATTTGGGGGAAAAAAAAAAAAAAAATTCCCAGGACACCGTGAAAACAGGGGAAAACCTAATGGTGTGATATTTTTGGGGGTGGGGCCCTTTGACCCCCAAAATATTACGGGCAACACTTTCTTTGGCATTACAGCCCGAGGGATTCGTGAAATTTAAAGGGTGACTTATTTTACTGTCATGTCCCTATTTTGGACGGGAGGGGTACAGATTTCCCGGGGTTTCCGACCGTTCAAGGGGCCGCCCAGACTGACATGTAAATATGAAAAGCGTTGATTTTACAGGGGCCCTACCGACGACTGATGACTGATGATCATAAAATCCTGTGGAGCAAAGTTAAAATTTTTTCTGACAAGCCAATGAGCAGGTCCAATTTTTAAAACCAAAGACACAGGGTTCCAAGGACTCTTTTAAGAAACCAGGGGGGCGTAAAAACTGTGAAAACCCTTTAAAAAAAGGGTCCTCCCTTTTGAAAAACATTTTTCAGCAGGGTGGGGGCCCCCTTTTTGTAAGGTGGGGCCAAATTGAGGGTTTTCCCTTTCAGACGGACGATAAGTGGACTGTTTCCCATATGAGGGGTTAAAAGGGATACTGTCAAAAGGGACGGGACTTTGAAGAACCTAAGGGTAAACATGCAAGGCACGACCCCTTTCTAAAAAAAATTCCCCCTTGGCAACGAAAATGATTTTCCCAAAAAGGGGAAAGTATTTGTTGTGAAAAAATTTTACGATTGACAAAACCCCTTTCGGCAAAAGGGGCGATGTTCCAAATTTCAAAAGGGGTTGAACATTTTTTTTTTGCTTTTTCAACTGGGAAAATGCCCCCCCCAAACTGATGTGCCAACAAGAAAAAAAAGAACTCCAAATTTGGCCACCAAGCAGAGGGACCAGTGGTGTTTCTGGGGTGCAAGAAATTTTTAAGGATCTTAAAAGACGCATTTGGTTTAGACAAAAAAGAAGAAAAACAATCGCAAATTTAGCCTAGGGAAAATAGTTTCCAACCCCCAAAAAGTTTGGGTTCCCCCCAAATGGATAAACCCCCCCACAGATACCCCCATCAAAGGAAGGATACCGGATATCCCATCCCAAAGATTGAAATTAAAATACTATGAATTTAAAAAAAAAGAAAAAGGGGGAAAAATATATATTGGGAAAAGTGGGGGAAAGTTTTTTTTTTAAAAAAAAAAGATCGACAAAAAAAGGTTGGGAGAAAATCAATAAAAAATTCCCCCCCCCCCCCCTGCCAAGCATGGCAATTTACATAAAAAATAATACCCTTTGGGTGCTGGGAAAGCAATAGAATCCTTTGGGAAAATGGAAATTTTGGGGTTTAATTTCCAAACAGGTGGGGTGAGCATATGACAAAGAAACTCATTAATTTTGAAAAAAACAGCATGAGTTCACGCTGCGTGCCCGTGTTTTGGGCCCAAATAAAAAAAACAAAAACTAAACATGGAAATATGGGACCCCACGCGTGTGGGCACAACTTTACAAACACGTCCTGATCCCAGCTATGGCAAGGGGCATGCTTATTTTTTGTGTCTTAGTCTATCCCCATAGCAACCCTAAAACTGGCCCGTGTTTTGGGGGAAAAGGGGGGCAATTTTTTTTCAATTTCGGTTGTTAAAAAGGGCTTAGGTTTTACTCCCCCTACTCTATTTATTTGACCATTTCCTTTCAAAAGGGGAATACAGAACCCTATAAAAACTTAAAAATTTTTCCAGAACCCGCAGCTTTTTGCTTTTGTGGAAAATTTCCCCCTCAAGGACCAGAGTCAGATGGAAGATTCGGGGGCACCGAATATAATCAAAAAAATGAGGAAGCTTTCCAAATTAAATTTTTTTTTAGCATAATTTCTTAAGCAATGAAAACCCGGTTTTTCATAAATTTAAAGCAAGAAAAAAGTTTTTCTACACCTCCCCTCGGTTCTGTTTGGGGTTTGAGCTTTTTTAAAGGGGATGGGGTTTCATTTAAACTTGACATATTTTTCATTTCATTTTTTACATTTTTTAAAAACGACAAATAAAATCTGAGGCAGTTTTGGAAAAGGATAAATCATATATAAGCTGCACGGCCCGGGAAAATAAAACCCCTTTGCCCAACATCAAGGTTTTTGGGCTAGGGTTTCCCAATTTTTAAATGGAGTTTTTTTGAAAACATATTCAGTGTCCCCGCCATTATGGATTTTATCCTTTTCGAATATAAATCTCTTTCAACTTGTTGGCAATTTTAAATTTTGTCGTGGGTAAGGAATAATAATGATTGGGAACCCTTAACTGTCTTTCTCCATTTTTAATAAGGGAATATTTATTTTTTTTTGACCACGAATAACAAAATAATAAACAGCAATGACAAAACCTCGCTTAAAACAAAAATCAAAAACCACCGGCCCTTTAAACGTTTGCAGTGAGCAGACCGCAGCTCGGCGCCACCCCCAAACCTGTATCATGGTCCCTGGGAAAACAGAAACCATTAGATCCCCTGTCGTCTTTTGCTTTTGTCTAAGGTCTCTGCATCTTTCATCTTTTATAAAAGGCAAACCAGGAAGTCGAGGCTATTTTCCTTCAGTTAATTAGTGTGTACTTTGGGAAATAAATCATGGACACACTTTTATTCATGAAAAAAGTGCAAAAAGGGAAAAAATAGTGACAATTTTTCTAAAGTGGCGAAAAAATGAAGTAAATGTTAAAAACTGGTAGGGGCTCGGCCACCAAGACAGTCTTGATATTTTAAACAACGGGTTGGAGAGATCTTGAAAATTATGAACCCATGATTTTAAAGGGGGATCGTCCGAAGGTATTTTATTTTTTGGCGGTTTTTTGAATTCTTATATTTTAGCATACTTAGGTGAAATTTGGTGTAGCAAATTTTTTCCAAGTCATTCGATCCCTTACTTTTTTTGGTTTTAAAAAAAATTTTCATTTTTTGGAAAAAAAAAGAACTCCATATAATGAATTTATTTCTTTACAAATTTTTAATAAAAAAAAAAATCATTTTATAGTTTACCAATTTTACTAAAAATACTCAGAAATAATTGTAAATTTTTTGAAATTTTTACAGGATATTTTTTTATATATGCCTTGTCTAGAAAGTATTCTAAATCGTAAGATAATTTTCCTTAATTAAAAAAAAGCGTTTTAACCAAAAAATATGTTTTCTTTTGTCTTTTTAATGTGCCCATTAAATTCCCCCAAAAGATTGACGGAGATATTGGAGAAATTCAGAGTTTATTGGTTATGAGATATTGGTTTTTGAATCGTTTTTTTTCTTTTTTGACTTTGTGCCACATTAGGACCCCAAATGCCCCGTATTATTTTTTATGCATCAATAAGATGCATTCTATTGCATTCCCATGGCATTCAAAAAGTCTAAAAAGTTTCTGGTACCTCCCCCATCTTTTTAAAGGGTATTTTTTTGCCCGACGAAAAAAATGTAAAGTCACCACTTTTCTCATTTTCTCAGTTTTCATTTTTAAAACACCGGGTAACGATTTCCCCAAATTCCCCATAATAGTAAGGCGGAAGGTAGTAAGAGCTAGGTACAAAAAAAAAAATAAAAACTGAGATTTTTCCACCAGTCAACATTTATACCCCTTCACCTGTTCCCGGGGAGTCCCCTAGATACCATGAATTCTTTTGGGAGCATTTTTTCTCATTTGTAGTAAAAAATAAAAATCCTTTCGTGGTCTAGATGCCCGGGGAAACCCCGTTATGAAAGCGTATCGGGGGGGGGGGGTATAGGGTTCAGGAAAAAAAGCTTAACTCAATATTTTTTGTGATTTTTTCGGTAACATTTATTCACGTACAAAGGAAAGGTGTGGAGCCTGGTAATATTTTTTTAAAATTTCATATAAAAAAAATACTCGAAAAAAATTTATGGTGGACTCCCTTCGGTAATGGTTGTTGTTCCCCTCATGGGGGAAGTAGAACCAAGGGCACTAAGGTGACTGAGATCCACAGCTGCAATCGCGGAGCCCCTCGAGCTAGGGTCTTTTTGTTCCCTTAAATATAAAAATATTTACAAAGATTCGAACCAAAATTGCATAGCGTCCCATCACATACACACTAACGCGTTATCGTTGTTTGCAGTAATATTAACTTTATTTTGCGGTTACGCTCCCGAGTTGTATTCTGGTGTATTTTCCACCACTGGAAATTTGTATTCTAACTTACATATTTCTTGAAACCGGTATCTAAAATTTCCTGACACAATCATGCAACCAATATATCATTATTTGCCCAGTTATAGTTTTAAAATAATTTTATATATATCTTTAAAATGAAAAATTGATGTACCACTGCTGTATTTCTTGTAGTCAGCTATTTTTATTTGAGTTTCTCATTTACTGATTATATGATTTAGCAAGACAAAGTAGTCCCAAAAAGTATCCATTTAGGTTTATGTTTTGATACCCAATTTTGGGGGGCACGGGGACCTGACCATCAACGGCCGAACAACCTCAAACAAGCCAAAAAAACTTCACGTTCTATTTTACCCAACATTGGGTTTGTGACGCCGGCCAAAGCCAGGTGTGTGTGTGTGTGGTTTTGGGTTTTTTCCCGTATGGTATCCTGGCTTCAAAAGCGGTAGCGAAGCCAAGGTTAAAACCGAGGTTGTAGATCAACTGACTTAAAAAAAATTTATTGATTTTTGGGGGCCAGTAACAAATTTCAAACTTAATTAAGCGGAAAACGAATTAGTCCCCAAACTGTTTTCAAAAACTAGCGGAATGTTTTTCCCCAACTACATTTGTTTCGTTTAAATTTTATTTTCAAATTTCAGAATAGTAATCAGTGTTCTTAACTTTGCTGTATGGTTTACGTGTACGTTTGTATATCGGACAGATGCCGCTTCATGAACAAAAGCTGCACCTTTTTTATTGAAAAAAAAAACATTGAGTGGCACTTTTTTGAAAATAATGTATTCAGGGATCTCAATCCGCAGTTGAAAATAAAATATAACCAACTAATGGGAGCGTTTTTTTACGTTGGCTTTTCCTGGGAATTCCCAAGCTTCCACATTTCACAACCCTAACCCTGTTTTGTATATCAGTTTATTTTTCCCTCAATAAAGAATTTTTAAAAAAGTCTGTAATATTTTAATTTTTATAAAGCTTACAGTGTTATCAATGTTTTTTT
>JACEEZ010001425.1:0-48278 GCA_016584305.1 Chionoecetes opilio | reverse complement strand
CTCCCCCCCACCCCCTTTCCCCCCCCAACCCAGGATGGACTCCATGGGGCGCCGGGCACCCCCTCCCGGGTTTTTGTAGCCCCCCTTCTCGGGGGCGGGGTTTATAGGTTTGGTGCTTTTTTTCGGGGCATTTTAGGAGGGGCATGGCTCCCCCCTTTCGGGGTAAAATGCTTTCCCCCCAAAGGCCTTGTAGCATGGAAACCCTCCCTCAATGCAGGCCTTGTAGCATGGCATCCTCCCTCATGCAGGCCTTGTAGCATGGCATCCTCCCTCATGCAGGCCCTTGTAGCATGGCATCCTCCCTCATGCAGGCCTTGTAGCATGGCATCCTCCCTCATGCAGGCCTTGTACATGGCATCCTCCCTCATGCAGGCCTTGTAGCATGGCATCCTCCCTCATGCAGGCCTTGTTAGCATGGCATCCTCCCTCATGCAGGCCTTGTAGCATGGCATCCTCCCTCATGCAGGCCTTGTAGAAATGGCATCCTCCTCATGAGGCCTTGTAGCATGGCATCCCCCTCATGCAGGCCTTGTAGCATGGCATCCTCCCTCATGCAGGCCTTGTAGCATGGCATCCTCCCTCATGCGGGCCTCGTAGCATGGCATCCTCCCTCATGCAGGCCTTGTAGCATGGCATCCCCCCTCATGCAGGCCTTTGTAGCATGGCATCCTCCCTCATGCGGGCCCCTCGTAGCATGGCATCCTCCCTCATGCAGGCCTCGTAGCATGGCATCCTCCCTCATGCAGGCCTTGTAGCATGGCATCCTCCCTCATGCAGGCCTCGTAGCATGGCATCCTCCCTCATGCAGGCCTTGTAGCATGGCATCCTCCCTCATGCAGGCCTCGTAGCACACAGACGGCCGTGTTGGAAACCCCAGCCACCCACCCACCACAGATCCCACGCTTCTTTTTGAAAACTTTTTCAAGTGTTAAAACAAATTTTTTTTTACGTTTTTTGGGAAGCATTACTCTGAATATTTGTTAAACGAGGCTCCCATTAATCAGGGCATAGGTGTACACATCTATGTAGAGTATAGCATTTAATTTCCTATGTGCACAGTTGCTGAGAAGCAAAACAAAAGGAAATATACTTACAAGTGGATTTTGGGGTTGAGTGTCATCATTATTTTCCTGAATACTGAAAGGAAAAAAATTATAAATCTTCACTTTTAAAGTCAAGAATCTGCAAGGACAATCCTTCCTGACAAACATTTGTCTGGAAAATCACATTAGACTCATTTAAAATCAGCATCAATGAGATACAAGTTTACTTGACTTCAATGAGGATACATCCTCTTATCTATGAGACCTTGAAACAAGGCTCCATGCCTGCTGCTGATGGAAAAAAGGGTAAACAAACATGAAAAAAATACTAATCAGTATGCACTGCCACCTCCCTCCATGCAAAACGTTATGTATAAACTAGGCATTATACGTACAACTTAGTGTATTATACTTATTTTAAGTACTTGGTAGTGTGACTCTGACACCCAATCAATGAAAAGTATTACTATGTATGGTAGGGTAGCTTGTATTACTAAGCAAATGCTATACCAGATAGTTGTGTAAGCAACAATTAAAGTGATGCAGAACATGTGCTCCTAACGAGAGGCAACACAAGCGGTGGTTGACTAGGACTGCCTTTGAGACAAGGAGGGCAGCGTGTGTGTGGCTGGCCCTTTGAAGCGAACATTAGTACTTGTCCTGCATCTTTTAGTTTTGATTTTTATTGTCTTAAACTTTCTTTTATCAGTCACCTGGTTGAGAGTTACTGAATCCCACAGGTGCCAGTTTTCTGGAAAAGTATTAATTCATCTGATTATTATTAGGCATTATACTATCAAAACACCATTCTTGCCCTTTTACTCTATCATCTGAACTTGTAGTATGTTCATAATGAAGAACTATAACAATTACCTTTTCAACAATCCATTTTCCATCCTCCACAGCCCTGTCAATGATCTGCTCACCCGCTCTGGATCAGCTTCGTCAGAAGTGCTGGGTGAAGCCTGCAGGGGAAGGTAGGTGCTACATGAAATGGACAATGATAGGTCATCCTTGTCGCTAACATTCCTTGTTTATTCCTCAATTCAATAAAGTCAAGTTAAATATTTGAAAAGTTGCAAAATAATTAGCTATTGCCACATCAGATGCACAAAAGATACCTTATATAAATATACATAAATGTACGAGTGAAAGTCAGATAGTAGCAATACTCGGAAGGAGTTATATTCATCACATTCAAAAGAAGTCTGCTGCCTGATAAATTTAATCCTTAACACAACAGGTTTTTTAATCTGTTTATAATGGAGTTGAGTTATTATATTATTGCACTACCTTCATGTCCCATAAAATCACCTATCTTTTGTGAGAAGCTATGCTATGATCCCAGAATTTAGTATAATCAATTTGTTTTATAAAAACAATATCTATGTCAATATGCAATCCCTCTTGTAAATCACTACCATGGTTGTTCTGCACGAAAAAAAAATGTAATAGCTTTGTTCAGCTTCCTAAGCCAGCTAAATTCATGCCAGATACATGATCTATATAATTTTTTTTTATGTAGTTACATTAGAAGATTATTTTGTAACATACTTTTTCAAAACTTGAATCGTTAGTCTTTATGCTACATCATTGGACGGAAACGGGGACCATGATCAGATCAGTATAATGAGCTATTCATATTCAGGGTTAATGACAGGTAATGGAAATTTGCAATTTCCCTTTGAAAAGGCAAGTTTACAGTGGTCTTTATAAAGTAAAAGAACCTTTTTTGTTTTTTATCTTAAAACTATCATAAGGCAAAAGTCATGTAAATGTTCAGTTAGTTTGACTGCATACCTGAAATGTGATACAATGAGAATCCTTCTGAACTTTATGAAATTATAAAGTGGATTAAGCATCATTACATTTATCATCACAAAAAAACAACAACAACAAACGATCTGCTATTCTTTACCTGTCGTACAGAATGGCGATAATAATTCTGGATTCTTTAGGAAGCTTTTTGCATTCTTAAGTAGTGTTTATATAAACTGTTCGATGTCTTTACGGAGGGTCCAAGTGCAAGCTTGCCAAGATGAACCATTATTTACTTCTCAGGCCTAAAATAAGTAGGAAACACCATAAGATTTGGTGCTGTATTACAAACTTATTTTTTACCATAAAAAAAAATTGAAAAGTAATTTTTTTTTTTTTTTAGTAGCTTTTTAAAATAAATAAAGCTAAATTTGTTTTATCAAACAATATTTAGTCAATATGCAATCCCTCTTGTAAATCACGAAATAGATATTAATAAAAAATAGATAAGAATGTAAATCGGAAATAGACGAATTACAGCCTTGGGTATGAATATTATATAAACCAAAGTCATAGGCATAGAATATAAAAAAGAAGGAGGTATAGAGATTGAGTATAGACATTATTGTGATGAGGAACATTTTGATTTTTCAAAAAAAAATTCATGCAAATTTGACCAAACCTTCAATTATCTCTACATACCTAATAATGAACATAACAAAACTGTGTTAAGATGTTGAAACAAAAATCTGGTTTAAGAGTAAGAGTTGGAGAGTCCCCTTAATGATTCACGCTGGGAGTATGTTTCAAGCCAAACATTCCATTGAAGTCATTGTGTGTGTAATACGTGGTGGTGATGCATTGCGTACATTTGGAGTACAACATAATAATGTAATTTTACACTCACTCGAGAGGCATAGAGTAAAGGGTGATCTGATAGAAGTTTACAAGGGGCCCAAAAGGGGAATAATAAAAGAGATGTAGGAAAAGTTATGGTTAGTAATCAGGGTAAGGAGAGAAGTAAAGATTCAAACTGAAAAAAAACGTAGGTAAATTTCCAGATGAACACCGAATTCCTTTGGTGGACGAAACTGTTTTTTTCTGGTGAGTTTTGATGTGTTTTGAATTAATCGCTAACCTTTTCTGTGGCAAATCACTTTTTTTTTTTAGTGATTTGGAACAAAACGACAAAAAAACTATTTGAACCTAACCGAACCTATACCTAACCTAACCTTGGTAAATTTTTACACTAGGACCGAAATTCCTTACGCAATTGGCAATGTGGTTTCTGTTCACCTTAATAGATCCTAAGAAACATTTTCCCTATGAACTTCCGTCGCAAATCACTACTTTCGTAGATATAAGACGTTTTTAATAGGAAAAAGTGTTGTACTTATATGACATATGAAAATTAAAACTAACCTAACCCCACCTTTAGACTCACTAATCTAATCTAACCTGACCTAATCTAATCCCACGCTTTAACGTCCTAACTAAATCCAAATCTGCATTAAAAAAGTGTCTGCGGCAAGGGAAGAACAGAAGTGATGCAGGTCACAAGAGGAGAAAAGTGTGGTGGACGTAAACACTTGTCTCTCGCCTCCCTATAAACATGTCATATCTCCAAAAGTAATGATTTGCGCCGGAAGCTCATGGATAATGTTTCCTAGAATCCAATAAGGTAAACAGAAACCACTCCCCATTGTGTAGGGAATTTCGATCATAGTGTAAAATAAGTTATTATTTGTTGAATAATACCTTATAGGCATGTTGTTTATAGGGAGGCGAGAGACCAAGTGTTTACGAGACGCCTTACTCTTCTTCCTCTTGTGACCTGCATCGCCTCTGTTCTTCCCTTGCTTCTGACACTTTTTAATGAGGACTTTGCCCTAGTTAGGAGGTTAAAGCGTGGGGTTAGGTTAGGTTAGGTTAGGTTCGTGAGACAAAAGGTGGGGTTTGGTTAGTTTAATTTTCATATTTCTTATACTACACTCCTACCTACTAAAAACATATTATATCTCAGAAAGTAGTGATTTGTGACGGAAACTCATAGAGTGAACGTTTCTTAGAATCCATTAAGGTGAACAGAACCCATACTCCCAATTGTGTAGGAATTTCGGTCCTTGTGTAAAAAATTTACCTAAAATAATACCAACGAAATTTTAAAAAGAAATATGGAGAATCTGGTTCGCAAATAGGTAGTATATGATTGGCCCAATCATTGCATGATTGGGATGGACTCAGCAGTCGTCAGGTAGTAGTGGCAGAGTCAATAGGGATCTTTAAAATGAGGCTAGATATTCCATGGAATCATGATCATGGATGGAGATGAAAGGTGGATGTATCATGTAGGTACGTACCTAGTGTTAAGTAACAGGATCTACCACGCGTAGGTCCCACGGCCTCTTGTAGCTTCCTTATTTATGTTCTTAATATCTTTGAGTGATTGGTTGTCACCTTATTTGTTGTTGCTATTGTGTTGTTGTTTTAGGGCTGCGAGGATGCCTTGGGAAGTATAAGAGCTGCGAGTCCACAGCAGGCGTAGAGCGTAGACGAAGTGTTGACAGTTGTTGTTTTCACAGCACTCAATTCAGCCTTTAGATCGGCTGCCGGTGAAGCAATCTCAGTCATCTACAGAATTTGTGTTTTTTCAATGCCAAACAGACTGCCAAAATGGGAAAATTTGGCATCGAAACATGTCAGTGGGCAATTTTATCCAAGTGAGTTGGGCTGTGTTCTTTATTGCGAATGTGTACGTGTGTATGTAACGGAATGATGCTGTACGTCAACTATTATATATCCAGACAGCACAAAATAAATGATTAAAAAATTCCGGTAGATTAGGGAAAAATAAAGAAAAATAAGACATAAGAAATAGACAGAAAAGCAGATGAGATCATGAGAACCAGTTTAGGGCGTGCCGTTAGCAACAAGGCAAGACTCCCGCACAGCAACTGTGCAGCGCATTGAACCGTTTGAACGCAAGGCAAAGAAGGTGTAGAAGACCCGCTCTGCAGCTGCCACTATTATAGCAGATCTAGGAGGTAAGATGTGATGACAGCACTTGTAATTACGGTTCCAAAGAGGGTTCCTAGGGAGGTAAAAGTTAAACCCTAATGCTTTGTTAGAAGATAAGAAGGATAAGAATACTGGTGCTCTGAAATAGTGCTCTCCTCCGCGCCTTATCCTGAGGCAAGGGGGCGAGGGGTCGGCTATTATGTATAACATGATGGGTCTGGATTTAAGTATTTTTCTCCTTTCTACTGTTTCTATAGATCAAAACGAGTGTGAAAGTAACAATGAAATGTGCAAACAAATTTTTTCTTTGGTTAGGTTAGTTGATGGTTTGATATGGTTATTTATTATTTGATGCTTTTTCAAATGGAGATAGACTACACCTTTTCACTCTCAAATTAAAACAACTGAACTTCAAATTAAAATAAGTGAATCTCAAATTAAAACAACTGAAGTTTAAATAAAACAACTGAAGTTTAAATTAAAACAACTGGAGTTTAAGTTAAAACAACTGAAGTTTGAATTAAAATAACTGAAGTTTATATTAAAACAACTGAAGTTTAAATTAAAATAAGTGAATCTCAAATTAAAACAACTGAAGTTTGAATTAAAACAACTGAAGTTTGAATTAAAACAACTGAAGTTTGAATTAAACAACTGAAGTTAAGTTAAAACAACTGAAGTTTGAATTAAAACAATAAGTTTAAATTACAAAAAACGAACTTTAAATTTAAAAAAAGTGAATCTCAAATTAAAACAACTGAAGTTTGAATTTTAAAAAAACTGGGAAATTTTTAATTAAAACAAATGAAGTTTAAGTTAAAAAAAACTGAAGTTTTTAATAAAAAAAACTGAAGTTTAATTACAAAATGAACTTCAAATTAAAAAATGAATTCAAATTAAAAAAAACGAAGTTTGAATTAAAACAACTGAATTTAAATTAAAAAACTGAATTTAAATTTAAAAAATAAATTTTTAAAATTAAAAAACCGAATTTTTAATTAAAAATAAAATTTTAAATTAAAAAAACTAAATTTAAATTAAAAAATGAATTTAAATTAAACAACTGAAGTTTGAATTAAAACAAACCTAAATTTTAAAATTCAACAACTGAATTTCCCAATTAAAATAAGTAAAATTCTAAAATTTAAAACAACTGAAGTTTAAAATTAAAACAACTAAATTTTAAAAATTAAAAAACTGAAGTTTAAATTAAAAAAAACTGAATTTTTTAAATTTAAAAATAACTGAATTAAATTAAAAAATGAATTTTCAAATTTAAAAAAATAGAATAAATCATCTATTAAAATTTTAAAATTCATTAATTTTATTTTAAATTCTTTTGGGTTCCCTAATTTGACTGAAAAAGGAAATTATAAAAACCCCCCCAGAAAAGTAATATATTTTTTTCCCCTGAAAACTTTTTTTCTTTTACCATGCTGCCACCCAAAGGGGAAAGAGACGGAAATTTTTTTTTTTTTAAAAAAGATATAAAATTTTCTTTTAAATTTTTTTACACACCCAAAACCCATAGAAAAAGAAACACAGGATGAAGAAACGAAATACCCTACCCCGTGTATGTTTGGGTACACATGCTGTAGTTTTAAAAAAGAATTTTTTTCGAAATTTTTTTTGGTACTCAAAATTTTTTTCCCCTCAAATATTTTTGCCCTCAAAAATTTTTTGGCACTCTAAAAATGTTGGACAAAAAAAATTTTTTTGGCCCCCAAAAATTTTTTTGGCACCCCAAATTTTTTGGCACTAAAATTTTTTTGGCACAAAAAAAAATTGGGCCATTTAAAATTTTGATGGCCTCAATTTTTTTTTGGCCTTTCCCAAATTTTTTGGGGCCTAAAACATTTTTAGCACTCAAAGATTTTTGGCACAAAAATTATTTGGCCTCAAGGGTTTATTGGCTCAAAAAAATTTTTGGGCACCCCAAACAAATTTGGCCCTAAAAAATTTTTAGGCCCCCCTTTTTTTTGGGCACAAAATTTTTTTTGGCCCCCCAAAACGGGATATTTTTTGGGGGCCAAAAAATTTTTTGGGGGGCATTTTATAGCTAGGGGGGGGGGCCCCGGGGGGACTACTATAAACCCCCCGGCCCCCCCCCCAAAAAAAGGGGAAAAGGGAAAAAAATTTTGGGGGAAAAAAAAATTTAAAAAAAATTTTGGGGGCCCAAAAAAACCAAAAAAATTTTTCCCCCAAAAAAAAACCCCCAAAAAAAAAGGGGGTTTTTTTTTTTTTAAAAAAAAAAAAAAAAAATTTTTTTTTAAAAAAAAAAATTTTTAAAAATTTTTTTTTTAAAAAGGGGGTTTTTTTTTTTTTTTTTTATTAAATTTTTTTTTAAAAAATTTTTTTTTTTTTTTTTTTTTTTCCCCCTTTTTTTTTTAAAATTAAAAAAAAACCGGGAAAAAAATTTTTTTTTTTCCCCCTTTTTTCCTTTTAAAAAAAAAAAAAAAAAAAATAAAAAAAAATTAAAATTTTTTTTTTTTTTTTTTTTTAAAATTTTTTTTTTTATTTTTTTAATTTAATTTTTTTTAAAAAAAATTTTAATTTTTAAAAAAAAAAAATTAAATTTTTTTTTTTTTTTTAATTTTTTTTTAAAAAATTTTTTTAAAATTTTTTTTTTAAGGGTTTTTTTTAATTTTTTTTAATTTTTTTTTTTTTTTTTTTTTTTTTTTTTTTTTTTTTTTAATTTAAAAAGGGGGAATTTGTTTTTTTTAAAAAAAAATTAAAAAAATTTTTTTTTTTAAAAGGAAAAAAACCCCTTTAAAAAAAAAAAAAAAAGGGGGAAAAATTTTTTTTAAAAAAAAAACCAAAATTTCCCCCTTTTTTTTTTTTTTAAAAAAAAATTTTTCCCGGGGGGTTTAAAAATTTTTCAAAATTTTTCCCCTTTTTTTCGGGGGTAAATTTTTTTTTTTTTTTGAAAATTTTTTTTTGGGGAAAAAATTTTTTTTTTTTTAAATTTTTTTTTTTTTTACCCCCCTTTTTTCCCTTTAAAATTTTTTAAAAATTTTTTTCCCCCCCCAAAAAGGGGGGGAAAAAAAAAAAAACCCCCCCCTTTTTCCCAAAAAAGAAAAAATCCCAAAACCCTTCCCCCCCTTTTTGGGGGCCCCCCCGGGGGGGCCCCCCCCCTTTTTTTTTCCCCCCCCTCCGGGGCCCCAATTTTTCCCCCTTTTTTCCCCCCCCCAAAGGGCTTAACCCTTTTGCCCTTTTCCCCCCCCCGGGGGGGCCCCCCCCAAAAAAAAAGGGGGGGGGGGGTTTTTTTTGGGGGGGGCCCTTTTTTTGGGGAAAAACCCTTTTTGGGGGGGTTTTTTCCCCCAGTTTTTTTGGGGGCCCCCCTTTTTTTAAAAGGGGGGGTTTTTCCTTTTTTTCCTTACAAAACCCCTTTTGGGGAACCCTTTTTTTTTATTTTTTTTAAAAAAATTTTTTTAAAAATTTTAAAAAAATTTTTTTAATTTTTTTTGGGGGGGGGGGGGGGAGGGGTTTTTAGGGTTTTTTAAAAAATTTTTTTAAAAATTTTTTTTTTTTTTTCCCCTTTTTAAAAAAACCAAATTTTTTTAAAAAATTTTTTTTTTAAAAAAAAATTTTAAAATTTTTTAATTTTTTAAAAAAACCCAAAAAAAAATTTTTTTTTAAAAACCCCAAAAAAAAAAAAAAAAGGGGCCCCTTTTGGAAAAAAATTTTTTTAAATTTGGGGGGGGGGGGGGGTTAATTTTCCCCGGGTTTTCCCCTTAAATTTTTTTTTTTTAAAAATTTTTTTTTTTTAAATTTTCCCCCCCATTTTCCCCCCTTTTTCCCGGGGGGGAAAAAAATTTTTTTTTTTTAAAAAAAAATTTTTTTTTTTTTTTAAAAAAAAGGTTACCCTTTTTGGGCCCGGCCCCTTTTAAAAAATTAAAACCCTTTTTTAAAAAAATTGGGGGGGTTTTTAAAAAATTTTTTTCAAAATTTTTTTTTTAAAAAACCCCAAAAAAATTTTTTTTTTAAAATTTTTTGTAAATTTTTACAGTTCCTTCCACATGGCGGCCGGCAAGCTGGCTGCTGCAGCTCTGTACTGTGGTAGGGGTGTTCTTTGTGGCCAAGGGGATCTTCAACCTCCTGTGGTGCCTGGTGACCCATTGCCGTGTGCTCTTTGCCACCTACGTTAGGAAGAGGGACTTGGCCACAGAATATGGAGGGAAGTGGGCAGGTGAGTCTTCCTTTGTGTTACTGATCTATTGTCATAACTTAAAATTGAAAGTGGAAAATATGTAAGCCGCCTAGCCTTAGTCAAAGATTGTTTATGATACTTCTTTCCTTGTCTATGTGTGTGTAGTAAAATTGATGACAATAATAATAACTCAAGTAGACCATCACATATCCGAGAATCTATGATACAATTTCATTACTATTTTAGACAGAATTTCTGTGAGAAAACTTTCAAAATACCCAAGATGGCACAACTGTATTTGAGACTTGTTGCTGCTATGTTGGTGGGGCAGGTAGCAGCATCTGACATAGACAGCATAGACATTAAGATAAAAGCTAGGTATTAGTGTTCGTTATTTAGAATTTATCGTAACAGGAGCTTCCCTGGTATTGACCATAATTAGTCACTAGGATTTCTATTTAACATGAAATGTATGTAAGGCCAACTTTATTCTTGTTGATACTGAAAACTGTACACAGCCTTGTAAAGATGTATGTGCAGTACAACTATACCCCAGTGATGCCCCACTATACAATATAGTACAATACATAAATGTTACTAGCCATGCGGGCAGCACTTATGTTTCCCATGTTTAGGCCCCTATATTTTTTATTTTTGATGTTATGGGTATACATACAGTATTTTTCATTGTGTAAGGCGCACCTTTGTATAAGATGCACCTGTATTTTCAAGACTAACTTAAGGGAAACAAATAATTTCAGTTGTTATATACTGTAAACACTCCAATTGGACCTCTTCTTTCCGGATATTGGATAAAGTGGTTGGTCTCTTTCAGGGCTCCGGACACCTATTTATGAATGGACATAAACCCTGGTTAAAAGGCGGGAATCTGGACACGTGTTCGATTCGGACCATTCATTCTTTAATACATTACATTACAATACAGTACTGTACTGTGATGGCCTTACACTAACATGTTTCCCTTGTACTATTTATACTTTCACTACTTAGTAACTTGACCCTTCTAGGTCAGAGCCATGCAGTGTCCATGCAAGTCCTCTCTTGCCTCCCTCCCTTGTGACCTCCCTCGAGACTGGCCACATTATCCTCTTTTCTGGCTTTGCATCGCTCTGGTTGGTGATATAGTTATAGTGGGATGGGCTTCATATGTAAATGAGGACCCTTTTAATAGGATTTGAGGTGTGTTAATCATTGAAAATGATTAAGATGTTCTTGCATAAATCAAGGATTTATAGAGGCATGTATTTTGTTTGTTTCACCCACGCCAACTGAGGCCTTACCTTGATTCAACACTAGATGTCCATGAGTGTCTCCTAGCTGGTATATGCACCATTTTATTCACTTCACTTTAGGGAAGAAGGGATGACTAATTAGTCATGGCTCAATATTTTGCTTTTAACTTGTTGGAATTTGGATAGGAGTAGGTTTCTCTCAGGTAAATAGTACAGAAAGCACAGGTCACATCATGCTGGGGAGAAATGAAGTGTTGTCATATCAAACCAGGCTATTTTCTGATATATACAATATGTGTATCAACATTAATTCCTTAATTGATATCAGTTGTTTCTTTTCTCGTTTTCTGTTTCACCATTGAAAAAAAAATGTAGTGATCCCTTTCTCAGTAATGCTCTCAGGCAGATAATGTATCTATGTACACATATATGTTTATGTTTATAAAGCATGAGTTCAGAGTTAACCTTCCTTTACAGTTGTAACAGGCAGCACTGATGGCATCGGCAAGGAATATGCATGGCAGTTGGCACAGAAAGGCATGAACATTGTGCTTATTTCCCGAACACTGGAAAAACTGAAGAAGGTGGAACAGGAAATCAGTGAGTCATGTCTTCATGTTCTTTACAATGATATTTTTTCTGAAATGGAAACAGATCTATACCAGTGTGATCTTTGCTGATTCACTTTTCTTGGGAACTCCATTGAAGGGATGGCGACAGCAGTCGTCTTCACTTGCACCTATCCATGCACCACATCCTTTCAGATTCTTGTCTCCCCCCCCCTCGCCCTCTCTCTCTCTCTTTATGTGTCCCCCACATAATTATGTCCAATTATTATATGTTTATGTCTTTAGGGTCCCTTTGCCTGGAATTGCAGGAAATTATGATATTATTGAAAACCCAACAAGTAAATACCAGCACCAGGTCTGGATGGAGTTTCAAAATGGATTTTGAAGGAATGTAGGGAGCAATTGGTGGACAAAGTACACAGTCTATTTACATGTTCCCTAAATGAAGGCAAAGTACCTCAAGTGTGGAAAAGAGCATCAATTGTCCCCATATATAAAGGGGCAAGCAAGGAGGAACCGCTGAATTACAGACCAGTCTCTTTAACTACAACATAAGAACATAAGAAAATAAGGAAGCTACAAGAGGCCGTGAGACCTACACGAGCTAGTTCCTGTTACTTAACTCTACCTACATCCACCTCTCTTCCCCATCCATGAATTTATCCAGACTCCTTTTAAAGACCCCAATAGACTCCGCATTGACCACCTGACGACTGAGTCCATTCCAATCATTCACCACCCTATTTGTGAACCAGTTTCTCCCAATTTCCTTTTTAAATCTACGCTTTTCCAGCTTGAATCCGTTACTTCTTGTTCTACCCTGATTACTAGCCTGTAAGAACTTTTCCTACATTGCCTTTATTGTATCCCTTTATCCACTTAATAACTTCTATCAGATCGCCCCTTACTCTACGCCTCTTGAGCGAGTGTAAATTTAATAGCTTCAATCTTTACTCATAACTTAAGTTATGCGTCCACAAGAATAATTTTGGTCATCCTTCTCTGGACTGATTCTAACAAGGCTATATCCATCCTGTAATACGGAGACCATAACTGAACCGCATAGTCTAGGTGAGGTCTGACTAGTGTAATAGGGAAGCTAAAATCCATGTAAGAAAGTAATCCCTGGTACAGGTTGATGTTCCCAAACTCGGCAACCTCGGGACCAGCGCCGAGCCGAGTAATGGAATTTTCCGACTTTTAGAACGTAGATATATTAAGGGGAAAAAAAGCATGAAAATCACATGAAAAAAATCACAGGAAAAAAATATTTGGATTCTAATGAAGTAATGAAGATGACCTGTAGAAGTACACAAAATAACAGTGTACACAACTCTACAGTCACAACACCACTGAACAATAACAGCAAACAAATCGGCGGGAGAAACCAAGCGGCCTAGTGTGGTGGCACCTAGTGGCCGACCCGGCAACTACGCGAAGGGTTTTGGGTGTTCTGCCGTGTTTTGGAAAATCCGGAACCATAGCCGAGTTTTGGGTGTTGCCGAGTCTTGGGATGCCGAGTTTGGGAACTTCAACCTGTAACAAGACACTTTGGATGATGGGAGTCAATTACTATATACATGATTATTATAAACATAATTTCCAATTTAGTTATACCTTTTTTGTTGTGAAATCTAAATGAAGTAGTTACCTAGTAGAGGGAAATAAGGTGGAAGCAGGAAGTCTTTGTATATAGATGATATGTGGCTCCTCAACAGTCACTTGCATCAGTTCATCACGTGTATCACCTCTTCACAATGTTGCAGGGAAGGAGTTTGGTGTGGACACCCACATCATTCAGGCAGACTTTGCTAATGGACATGAGATATATGAGGGAATTGCTGAAGGACTGAAGGATAAGGACATTGGCATCCTTGGTAAGATGCACTTTTATATTGAAATAGAGGATTAAGTTAGGTTATATGGATTAATGAATATTCCTTTCTGAAGGAGAACATTGTTAGTGTTTTGTTTTGTTCACATGAAGCATTTCAGATATTACAACAAAATGTTTGCATACCATGAATACCAAAGTTATATGTTCATTTCACTTATGGTTCTTGAGCCCCTTGCTGTGTCCACTGCAGGAAACATGATGTTTATAATATGTTATAATACTCTATTTCAGTAAATAATGTGGGCTACTTGGGACTACCTACAAAGTATGCTGGTGTGACGGAGGAAGCCATGTGGAGGTTTGTCCATGTGAACATTGTCTCCGTGTTGGCCATGACAAAGGTGGTGCTGCCGCAGATGATGGCCAGGAAATGCGGGGCCATCATCAACATCAGCTCCATCAGTGCCCTGTGTCCCTGGCCTTACTTTGCCATGTATGCAGCCACCAAGGTGGGTGTCAGATGGTGTCTAAATAGCTTGTATAGCTGGAAATGACGTTATTTTGATTTAATAACTTCATTCGTTTACTACAGTTACAGTAAACCCTTANTCATTATCTTCTTGTAGGTAAGTTCCTGTATTCAATTATGCTATTGATAGCAGCGTTTTTGATGACAAGATAGTAGGCCTCAGTTTTCTAAATATATCTGTTAGTTAATAAACCGACATACCTGTGTGATGTCAAGCTTCTCCCTCTAATGTGTAACTCAAACCACACAGTGTTAGGTGTCTGTTGTCCCAAGCTTAATCCCTGCTCAAGGGACTCTTCACTTTCAGTGAAGTCATTATTCTGAAGTCTGTTCTCCAGTTTTAGGAAGTTGATGTTGAATGCTTTCACTGGTGTCATTCACATGTCGATGCAGGAGAATGTTCAGGTTTCATGCAAAGGAATACAAGGGAAGAACAGACAGCAACAGCCCTACTGGCCAAACAAGGCTGCCTGTATGACCACTTTCTACCACTACAGTTTCTACATGTTTCTAAGAGGTAAAATAAAAGCAAAGTTGGAGGCTCCTCCCAGCCCACCACTCTCTCCGGCAAGGTCGACAGGGAAAAAGTGAGAGAAAAAAATCAATACAGTATTGAAAACTGCCATGGAATTGATAGGAAAAGCTGCTGAAGAAGAGACATACTAAAAAAAAAAAAAATTCATTCATTCATTTTTAAACTTAATAGGACCGAAGTAATCAAGTTGGACAGCTGATGCTAAGTATTTTTCTAGTTGTTTTAACGCTTCAACCGTGTTGCTATTAACTACTTGTGCTGGAAGAGAGTACCAAATATTAAACACAACTATTTAAGAAAAGGTGTTTAGCTTCATGTGACTGAAATCGTCAAAAATTGTTTAAAAACCATGAAACATTTTAATCAGCTGTATGCATTTTAAAGTCTCCTCGTAACCTACGTTTTGACAAACTGAACAAGTTAAGTTCCTTCAATCGCTCTTCGTATGACATGTTTTGCAAGCGCCAGAATCATATTAGTAACTTCTTTGTACTCTCTCCAGCTTGACTATTATATCTTTAACCATACTAGTGCTTGAAGTGTGGGGCAGGTGTATCCAGCTTCTTTCCTGTTAATACAGGAGTGAGGCAAGGGTGCGTCCTTGCCCATCACTTTTCAACGCTTGTATGGACTGGGTATTGGACAAGGTTGTAGATCAAAGTGATTGTGGAGCATCCGTCGGCAACACCAAGATCACTGATCTTGTTTTTGCCGAGATGCAGTAATCCTTGCCGGTCCCTGGAGGTCCTGGTGATGGCTCTCGAGGCACTGCACGAGGAGGCAAAGCCTTTGGGACTTGAGGTCTCCTGGCTTAAGACCAAGGTCCAGGGTTTGGAGACTTACTAGATGGAGCCGTACAGTCTGTTCATGCGTGCGGCGAGGACATTGAGATCTTGGAAAGTTTTACATACCTTGGTAGCGCAGCCCATAATAACGACGGGTCACGTCAAGAAGTCTTACGACGGATTGGCTTAGCCCACGGTGCTATGGACTCGCTCAGCGGGAATATTGGCGTTGTCGGTACCTGTGCAGGAGGACAAAGATCTTCAAGTCGCTTGTATCCCTGTCTTACTATATGGTTGTGATACATGGACACTAAATAGTGACTTGAAGAGACGAATCAATGCCTTTGGTAATAAGTGTCTTCGCAGAATCATGGGGTATCGCTGGGATGATTACGTGTCAAATCAGCGATTGCACCGCGAGACTGAATCGAGGCCTATTACCTGCATAGTCCGTCAACGCCAACTTCGGCTATATGGGCATGTGGTACGCTACCCTGAAACCGATCCTTCCCATCGGGTTGTATCTGTAAGAGACAATCTGGCATGGAGGAGGCCAAGGGGGCGCCCACAAGGCTCGTGGCTGGGGCAAGTTGATGTTTCTTGTCGAGAGCTGCTTGGTATGGGAAAGGAGCCTGCAGGGGGATTCGCGCGTGGTGACCCCCGGGAGTGGCGTCGTAGGGTGGGCGAGGCGACGCGCCCCCGGGCGTATGCCCCCAATGATTGAGTGATAAAGGGGAGAGGGGGGGTATGGTTGATTGTGACATTGGGGGGGGGAGAGGGTGCAGCTATGTGTTACATAACATTTTCATATTTCTTAATGAAAAACCTAAAGATAATAATTTGCAGGTACTTAGGCTAGACATATATTACTGTACTTGAAAAAATCCCGGAATTTTTTTTTGTGTGTGTGTGTGTGTGTGTGTGTGTGTGTGCTTATAGCGCCTGTAGGCAGTGACATCCAGGGCTCGGATGATAGGCCCTGGAGGTTGACTCAAGAGTTGTGATGGTTGGCCCTTGCCCGTGGTGCGCAGGCAGGATTTGTATAGTGACGCCTGTGATTAGAGGCTCATGCTACCGGACTACCGGACAGTAAATACTAGAGTAGGATAAACGTCCAGGGGTGGGTAATGGCCTCGGACTTTTGCGATTCCCAGACTTTTGCGGTTCCTGGACCAGTGCTCCCCACTATTAGTCCGGCAAGACGAGGGTTGTGTGTACCTTTGTATTCCAGTTTGATACCGAATTCACTTTGGTGGACGAAACAATTTTTTTCTGGTGAGTTTTGATGTTTTTAATTAATCTGCTAATCGTTTCTGTCGAAAATCACTTTTTCTTCTTTCTTGTTTTAAGGTAAAGGTTAGGTTAGGATAGGTAGAGATTAGGTTCGGTTAGGTTCAATTTGTTTTTCAATAATTTTTGTCGCAAATCACTAAAAATATTTATTTGTTACAGAAACGGCTAGCAGATTAATTCAAAACACATCAAAACTGATTAGAAAAAAATAGTTTCATCCACCAAAGGGAATTCGGTGTCAAACTGGAAATTTACCGTTTTTAGGGAAGAAAACCACAAAAAAGTGATCTTTTTTTCTATTCAAAGTCAATTAAATAAGCCAATCGCCATTGTTCAAGCTCGCTACTGGGCTATCATTGTACAGTAAACCCTCACTTTAACGAACCAATTGGGGGGAACGCGATGACGTTATATCCGAAAGTCCGTTATATCCGGTGAATCTGAACTTTTCGCATATAACAAATTTTGTTCGTTATATGAGGTGAAAGTTCGCTATTTCCGACCATTTCCCTGTCAGGCAACTTGTGAGGCACGGGAGGACGTGAGAGGAGGTGTTCACAATCGAGCCGACAAAACTACATAGACTAATCGGCGCGCAGCCGCGATCTGGCTATGATCTAAGCTATCGTGAGTGGCCTTGCCAAACTTAAAACAGTTTAGTTGCACCTAACTAGTTTGGGTTTAAAACTGACCTTGAAGAACAGGGATTTAAACCCTTGAAAAACAGGAATCTGCCTTGCAAATGATGTCTATGATTACTAAGTCCTCATTTATATATTTTTGTTGGTTATACTGTACAGTAGTAGTAAAGTATATGAATTTTTTCCATTTTATTTTTCTATGAAACTTTTTGTGCTGTTTTGTTATTATTGCCTGCTTGTTTTGTATCTCTTGTTTGTAAGTCTCCTGTCATTAGTCTGCTATTGTTGAGCTCTTTTCATAGCTTTTTTATTTCTTTTACAGCAATTTTAGAGCAATTTTCCTCATGATTTATCAGCTCTTGATTCAGTTGCTTAGCATTTTAAGTCTTGCATGCTGCGTGCAGTTAATGCTGCTGATGCTGATTTTGTGTACAGTGGATACATTCAATTCAGTTGTTGATTTCTAGCACACGAACACCAGAGTGCTTCATCAGCAAGTCACTTCAGTCCTGTGTGAACAGTAGAGAGAAGTCCTCTCCTCAGCACCATGAGTGACGCAGGTGAGGAGGGGAGGGGGCCCACTCATTCTTGGGTCTGTCTCTAATGAAAGAAAGTTTTCATCAGTAAGCACGGCATTGTTCAAGTATGATAAATAATATACTTCAAAACTTTTTGCTCATTTCATTCAATCAAAAGAGCACTCTTTTTATTATTTTTTTCATGATAGCAGACTAGCTGCAGAATGTCCTATTATATCTGTGATATTTATATTATTATACGTATTTACATTTTTTATGTATTCAACTTGTTTTCTAGACCCCTAGCTTCTGAGGTGGTATTAATTTATTTTACAAATTCAGACATGCACTAGCTGCAAAATGAATAGAGAAAAGGCCTATTCAATATTATTACAGAATATTTGTTTTACCATGTCAAATATATTTTTCAAGTACCTCAGCCTTATCTAATCTGATTGGAGCATCATCTTAAAAGAGTGATTAGGTCCTGGGGACACGTGTTCATTCCTTCCACCATGGCAGGCGCGGCAAGCTGGCTGCTGCAGCTCTGTACTGTGGTAGGGGTGTTCTTTGTGGCCAAGGGGATCTTCAACCTCCTGTGGTGCCTGGTGACCCATTGCCGTGTGCTCTTTGCCACCTACGTTAGGAAGAGGGACTTGGCCACAGAATATGGAGGGAAGTGGGCAGGTGAGTCTTCCTTTGTGTTACTGATCTATTGTCATAACTTAAAATTGAAAGTGGAAAATATGTAAGCCGCCTAGCCTTAGTCAAAGATTGTTTATGATACTTCTTTCCTTGTCTATGTGTGTGTAGTAAAATTGATGACAATAATAATAACTCAAGTAGGCTAGACCATCACATATCCGAGAATCTATGATACAATTTCATTACTATTTTAGACAGAATTTCTGTGAGAAAACTTTCAAAATACCAAGATGGCACAACGTATTGAGACTTGTTGCTGCTATGTTGGTGGGGCAGGTAGCAGCATCTGACATAGACAGCATAGACATTAAGATAAAGGCTAGGGATTAGTGTTCGTTATTTAGAATTTATCGTAACAGGAGCTTCCCTGGTATTGACATAATTAGTCACTAGGATTTCTATTTAACTTGAATGTATGTAAGGCCAACTTTATTCTTGTTTATACTGAAAACTGTACACAGCCTTGTAAAGATGTATGTGCAGTACAACTATACCCCAGTGATGCCCCCCCTATACAATATAGTATACAATACATAAATGTTACTAGCCATGCGGGCAGCACTTATGTTTCCCATGTTTAGGCCCCTATATTTTTTATTTTGATTTTAGGGTATACATACATATTTTTCATTGTGTAAGGCGCACCTTTGTATAAGATGCACCTGATTTTCAAGACTAACTTAAGGGAAACAAATAATTTCAGTTGTTATATACTGTAACACTCCAATTGGACCTTTCTTTCCGGATATTGGATTAAAAATGGTTGGTCTCTTTCAGGGCTCCGGACACCTATTTTTGAATGGACATAAACCCTGGTAAAAGGCGGGAATTGGACACGTGTTCGATTCGGGACCATTCATTCTTTAATACATTACAATACAGTACTGTACTGTGATGGCCTTACATAACATGTTTCCCTTGTTTCTATTTATACTTTCACTACTTAGTAACTTGACCCTTCTAGGGTCAGACAGCCCATTTCAGTGCCATGCAAGTCCTCTCTTGCCTCCCTCCCTTGTGACCTCCCTCGAGACTGGCCACATTATCCTCTTTTTTGCTTTGCATCGCTCTGGTTGGTGATATAGTTATAGTGGGATGGGCTTCATATGTAAATGGGACCCTTTTAATAGGATTTGAGGTGTGTTAATCATTGAAAATGATTAAGATTTTTCTTGCATAAAAACAAGGATTATAGAGGCATGTATTTTGTTTGTTTCACCCACGCCAACTGAGGCCTTACCTGATTCAACACTAGATGTCCATGAGTGTCTCCTAGCTGGTATATGCACCATTTTATTCACTTCACTTTAGGGAAGAAGGGATGACTAATTAGTCATGGCTCAATATTTTGCTTAACTTGTTGGAATTTGGATAGGAGTAGGTTTCTCTCAGGTAAAATAGTACAGAAAGCACAGGTCACATCATGCTGGGGAGAAATGAAGTGTTTTTCATATCAAACCAGGCTATTTTCTGATATATACAATATGTGTATCAACATTAAATTTCCCTTTATTGATATCATTGTTTCTTTCTCGTTTTCTGTTTCACCATTGAAAAAAAAAGGGAATGATCCCTTTCTCAGCAATGCTCTCAGGCAGATAATGTATCTATGTGCACATATATGTTTAGTTTATAAAGCATGAGTTCAGAGTTAACCTTCCTTTACAGTTGTAACAGGCAGCACTGATGGCTCGGCAAAAGGGAAAATGCATGGCAGTTGGCACAGAAAGGCATTTAACATTGTGCTTATTTCCCGAACACTGGAAAAACTGAAGAGGTGGAACAGGAAATCAGTGAGTCATGTCTTCATGTTCTTTACAATGATATTTTTTCCGACATGGAAACAGAAACTATACCAGTGTGATCTTGCTGATTCACTTTTCTTTGGGGAAATCCATTGAAGGGATGGCGACAGAAATCGTCTTCACTTGCACCTATCCATGCCCCATCCTTTCAGATTCTTGTGTCCCCCCTCGCCCCTTCTCTCTCTTTATGTGTCCCCCACATAATTTAGTCCAATTATTATATGTTTATGTCTTTAGGTCCCTTTGCCTGGAATTGCAGGAAAATTATGATATTATTGAAAACCCAACAAGTAAATACCAGCACAGGTCTGGATGGAGTTTCAAAATGGATTTTGAAGGAATGTAGGGAGCAATTGGTGGACAAAGTACACCGTCTATTTACATGTTCCCTAAATGAAGGCAAAGTACCTCAAGTGTGGAAAAGAGCATCAATTGTCCCCATATATAAAGGGGGAAGCAAGGAGGAACCGCTGATTTACAGACCAGTCTCTTCAACTAGAACATAAGAACATAAGAAAATAAGGAAGCTACAAGAGGCCGTGAGACCTACACGAGCTAGTTCCTGTTACTTAACTCTACCTATATCCACCTCTCTTCCCCATCCATGAATTTATCCAGACTCCTTTTAAAGACCCCAATAGACTCCGCATTGACCACCTGACGACTGAGTCCATTCCAATCATTCACCACCCTATTTGTGAACCAGTTTCTCCCAATTTCCTTTTTAAATCTATGCTTTTCCAGCTTGAATCCGTTACTTCTTGTTCTACCCTGATTACTAGCCTGTAAGAACTTTTCCTACATTGCCTTTATTGTATCCCTTTATCCACTAAATAACTTCTATCAGATCGCCCCTTACTCTACGCCTCTTGAGCGAGTGTAAATTTAATAGCTTCAATCTTTACTCATAACTTAAGTTACGCGTCCACAAGAATAATTTTGGTCATCCTTCTCTGGACTGATTCTAACAAGGCTATATCCATCCTGTAATACGGAGACCATAACTGAACCGCATAGTCTAGGTGAGGTCTGACTAGTGTAATAGGGAAGCTAAAATCCATGTAAGAAAGTAATCCCTGGTACAGGTTGAAGTTCCCAAACTCGGCAACCTCGGGACCAGCGCCGAGCCGAGTAATGGAATTTTCCGACTTTTAGAACGTAGATATATTAAGGGGAAAAAAAGCATGAAAATCACATGAAAAAAATCACAGGAAAAAAATATTTGGATTCTAATGAAGTAATGAAGATGACCTGTAGAAGTACACAAAATAACAGTGTACACAACTCTACAGTCACAACACCACTGAACAATAACAGCAAACAAATCGGCGGGAGAAACCAAGCAGCCTAGTGTGGTGGCACCTAGTGGCCGACCCAGCAACTACGCGCCGGGTTTTGGGTGTTCTGCCGTGTTTTGGAAAATCCGGAACCATAGCCGAGTTTTGGGTGTTGCCGAGTCTTGGGATGCCGAGTTTGGGAACTTCAACCTGTAACAAGACACTTTGGATGATGGGAGTCAATTACTATATACATGATTATTATAAACATACTTTCCAATTTAGTTATACCTATTTTGTTGTGAAATCTAAATGAAGTAGTTACCTAGTAGAGGGAAATAAGGTGGAAGCAGGAAGTCTTTGTATATAGATGATATGTGGCTCCTCAACAGTCACTTGCATCAGTTCATCACGTGTATCACCTCTTCACAATGTTGCAGGGAAGGAGTTTGGTGTGGACACCCACATCATTCAGGCAGACTTTGCTAATGGACATGAGATATATGAGGGAATTGCTGAAGGACTGAAGGATAAGGACATTGGCATCCTTGGTAAGATGCACTTTTATATTGAAATAGAGGATTAAGTTAGGTTATATGGATTAATGAATATTCCTTTCTGAAGGAGAACATTGTTAGTGTTTTGTTTTGTTCACATGAAGCATTTCAGATATTACAACAAAATGTTTGCATACCATGAATACCAAAGTTATATGTTCATTTCACTTATGGTTCTTGAGCCCCTTGCTGTGTCCACTGCAGGAAACATGATGTTATAATATGTTATAATACTCTATTTCAGTAAATAATGTGGGCTATTGGGACTACCTACAAAGATGCTGGTGTGACGGAGGAAGCCATGTGGAGGTTTGTCATGTGAACATTGCTCCGTGTTGGCATGACAAAGGTGGTGCTGCCGCAGATGATGGCACAAATGCGGGGCCATCATCAACATCAGCTCCATCAGTGCCCTGTGTCCCTGGCCTTACTTTGCCATGTATGCAGCCACCAAGGTGGGTGTCAGATGGTGTCTAAATAGCTTGTATAGCTGGAAATGACGTTATTTTGACTTATAACTCGGCACTTTTTTTTTTTTTTTTTTTTTTTTTTTTTTTTTTTTTTTTTTTTTTTTTTTTTTTTTTTTTTTTTTTTTTTTTTTTTTTTTTTTTCTTTCTTTCTTTCTTTCTTTCTTTCTTTCTTTCTTCTCCAGGGGTGGGATGGTAGGCCCTGGAGGCTCACTTGTTGGCCCTCGCCCGTGGTGGCGCAAGCAGGATTCTTATAGTGACGCCCGTGATTAGAGGCTCATGCCGCCCCCTGTGTCCTCCCATGCACTCGCAGTCGAAGGTAGAGTTAATGGACAGGGCATAGTGTTGCAGTAATTAAGTGCTCAAGTGATGTAAAATTAAGTTGTACAGGTACAGCACTATATGCAATACAGTACAGAGTTGTGATATAAGTGATTAAAGTGATACCAGTGTAAAATGCGACTGAAGTCCCCTAACATCTTCTACATGTTACAACAAGGCTCCCCTCTCCTTGGATTACATGGCTGCTGCTACCCGTTCACTGGTAAGTGTAGTTTTAATGCTTTTACAGTACGTATTTTTATATATATATATATATATATATATATATATATATATATATATATAACCCATATCAGAGGAAATTGATACTGCACATTGAATAACTCCAAGGCCAGAGCCCTATCGTGCCGGAGTTATAAGGGTTTTTTACTGTATTAGCATAAATATGTTGGAGCATAGTGATAAATATTGTGGTGTTATACATCATGGAAAGTAATTTGTTTATCACAGTGAGGACTCAGTTTTTGTCATTTTGTTTTTGTAGTTGTTTTTGACAAAAAAATTGCCTGGTTTATTTGAAATATCACAGTTAGGGTGCCAATAGGCATAGGGGTAATTTTCAAAGTCAATATTTTTTCACGTACTTTTGTGTATTCTCTTGTACATAAAACTTAAATCGGCACGATAGGGGCTCTGGCCATTGCCGAGTTATTCATGGCCGAGAGTTATTCAATGTCCTCCTCTGAAGGGTTAAAAAAAGAAAAAAAAAAAGAAGGAAATACAGTACTGTAAAAGCATAAAAAACTACACTACCAGTGAATGGTAGAATGTGCTGGATTTGATATCAAACTCAGCACAATAGCACACATGGACGCACCTGCATCCATCCTTGCCAGCACTTTCACCTTTTCCTGCAGGCTCAGGCTCTTCAATTTCATTCCCTTCCTGCTGGAGACACTCTTGCGTGATGGAGCTGACATCTTGATATACAGTACTGTATGATGTAATCCCAAAACACGTAAATAGGTGGCAAATTAAGCAAAGATCGGGACCAGTGCGTAGGCTGAGCCGTGTTTTGTTGTCCAAGCACCGTCTTGGATTACGAAACCCAATCCAATAACACTTGCTGAAATGTGTGTTAATACTACATCTGTGATATTGTTTGCAATGTTTGCATTGATTATTATTTCGGCTCCTACCAAGCTTGTGTGTTTTGAAGCAGAAACCAATCCTTTTCAATTTCGACAAAAAAACGGAATTCGTATCCAAGACGGTGCTTTGACGACATAAACACGGCTCAGCAGCTGACAGCCTACACGCTGGTTCCCGAACCTTTGCTTTACTTTGCACCTATTTTACGTGTTTTGGGATTACATCATACAGTACTGTATTTGAAGATGTCAGCTCCATCACGCAAGGGTGTCTCCAGCAGGAAGGGAATGAAATTGAAGAGCCTGAGCTTGCAGGGAAAGATCAAAAGGACAAAAATACGACTTTATGCGGACTGACGATATGCAGAGTGTAAGCGAAGAGATGCAGTTATAACAACAATATGCTGAGATACATTTTTTTTTGCCAACTTTCTGTTTACATGTTCACAGAAGAGGTGTGAGGGCATGATATGCCGGAGTGAAAACCATGAGATGCAGTTTAGGTGAGGCGGTAGCAGAGTGGTTAGCGTCACCGAGTGGCGTTCTCGAAGACCCGAGGTTCGATCCCGAGTGAGACCCATAAATCCACTTGAAATCTTTTTGCACCGTCGAGTGGCCTAAGAAACACCCACATGCCCTGTCCATTAACTCTACCTTCGACTGTGAGTGCATGGGAGGACACGGGGCGGCATGAGCCTCTAATCACAGGCGTCACTATAACAATCCTGCCTGCGCCACCACGGGCGAGGGCCAACCATCACAGCCCTCGAGTGAGCCTCCAGGGCCTATCATTCCACCCCTGGAGCTCACTGCCTACATGGCTATGGGCATAGGTGTGTGTGTGTGTGTGTGTGTGGGTGTGGGTGTGGGTGTGGGTGGGTGGGTGGGTGGGAGGGTGGGTGTTGTGTGTGTGTGTGTGTGTGTGTGTGTGTGTGTGTGTGTGTGTAAAAAAAAAAAAAAAAAAAAAAAAAAACATTAGTCTTTGCCATGCCGAGTTATATCAAATTCCGAGTTATACAGTGCCGAGTTATAAGGGTTTTACTGTACTTAGAAACTGTCGTGTGCAAAGTTTCAGGCTAATCGGTTGATATTTAGAGGTGGCGGATCGATCTTGAACATTTCCTCTTTTCGCCCTCAGGTCATGACCATGAGAAAGCAAACTTAAGTTTGGCTTCTTGGCCATAGTGTTCCTACTATCACAGGAGCAAAACTTCCCAGCCGTGGAGACGTTTTACGACGATTTTTCTACGCACACAAGGAAGAGAAGAAGACGGTGCAGCAGAGTGCAGCTGAGGCTGCAAAGGAGGTCCTCGACTTCTGGACACGAGCTAGGATCCCCACCATCGCAGAAACTAGCGTGAGGAGGAAGATTACTGGACTTTTCGACGAGGGGAAGATCCTGAGCAAAAGCAAGAATAACTCTGGAGTCACGCCTGCCGAAAAACAGAAGACCTTCCAAGAAAGTCTCCCAGACCTTTTGGACATCGCCCACTCCGACGCCCTCACTCTGATGACCATTCCTGAAGACAAGGAATTCCTTCTTGCCCAGCGGGAGAAGGGGAGGCGGGGTTCGATGGCTGGTCTGGACAAGAAGCTGAAAGAATCGGTTTGCCGACGTGAAAGCTCTCTCTCACGTAGCCGTCAACAGACGCCAAAAGGAGAAGAGATGGTGGAGCTGGAGTCGTCATCGTCTGAGTCATCAAGTCCAGCCAACGCTGCCAACACATCGACTTCTTCTTCCGACGCCGGGGTCGCTTCTCCACCAAAGCGATTGAGGACACGGGGCACGAAGTCCGTCCTATCCCCTGATCTCGTCGGAGCCCTTGACAGAACTGGGGTCAGTAGCCGCCAAGCCCTTCGAATTGTGGCGGCTACGGCAAGTAGCTTGGGCCACGATCCACAAGAGCTTGTGCTGAATCCTGAGTCCATTCGACAGGCAAGAGCGAAGTACAGGTCCACTTTGGCGAAGGACATCAAAGAGACTTTCAGTCCTCTTACCCCTCTTACCGTTCATTGGGACGGGAAGATCCTTCCTCAGGACGATGGCGCTCGCGCCGAAAGACTCGCCATCCTCGTCACAGGAGAAGGAGTGGAGAAGCTCCTAGGAGTCCCGAAACTGCACTCCGGAACTGGTGATGCCGCCGCTACAGCTGTGTTCGAGACTCTAGAAGACTGGGGGGTCCAGGAACGAGTCGTGGCGATGTGCTTCGACACAACCAGTGCCAACACTGGAGCCATCAATGGTGCATGCACCATCTTGCAACAGAAGATCGGCCGACCCCTCGTTTCACTTGCTTGCCGTCATCACGTCCACGAACTTGTCCTTGAGAAGGCCTTTTCTACGTGTTTGGGGTCATCTTCTGGTACTGAGATCACCATCTTCTCTCGCTTCAAGGACTACTGGTCTTACGTCAACCAGTCGGCAATAAACCCTTCCACCAACGAAGATCTGCCAGAGACTCTGGTCTTCAAGAGGGACGATCTCATTCAAGGTTTGAAACGTCTGCTTCAGACAAAGCAGCCCCGTGACGACTATAAGGAACTCGCTGAGCTGAGCATCCTTTTCCTCGGCGGCGCTCTTCCGAAGACCTCGATCCGTAGCCCCGGAGCGCTTCATCGAGCGCGTTGGATGGCGCGTATCATTTACGCTCTGAAGATGATCTTGTTTCGGGAGCAGCTGACTGGAGTCGTCACACCTCGAGAAATGTCAGCCCTCCAGCGGTTCTCATCGTTCGCAACCGAGATCTACGTCCTGCGATGGTTCGAATCGACGGTTCCATCCTACGCTCCCGCCAACGATCTTGGATTCGCTAAGGACATCCTTCAGTACCACGACGAAAGTATTTGGAAGGCCTGCATCACCACTCTGAGCCGCCATTTCTGGTACTTGAGCGAAGATCTTATTGGCCTGTCACTATTCGACTCACGTCTCCCTGTCTCCGACAAACAAGCAATTGTACAGGCCATTCTCTACGATGAAGGAGCCGAGGAACCCGCCAAGCGAATAAACCTCCCATCATCACGAGTTCCTGCGGCAACACTGCCCTCCTTCGCCACGAAAAATTCCCTCCGCCTCTTCGAAGCTCTTGATATCAAGACCGACTTCCTGTCCGCCAACCCTCGGAAGTGGCAGGAAGAGGAATCGTACGTCGAGGCCTGCCGCCGAATCGAGGGACTTCGCGTCGTCAACGACACAGCCGAGCGAGGAGTGGCGCTCATCCAGTCCTTCAACCTCCGGCTGACCAAAGACGAGGAACAGCGCCAGTTCCTCCTCCAAGTTGGGAGGCCCATCGCCATCAAACAGCCCGGGACCTCGAAGGCTTCCCTTCCCCGGCCAAGCCGGCCACAATGAGTGGGGTGGCTCCCCATGATACCCCCCCCACCGAGGGGCTAATAATCACCAAGAGGGGGACCAGCAGCCCTGCTGGGGAAGGGATGTCCGGCTTGTCCGCTTTCAAGAGATGACATCCCCTCCTTAATAGGCCAGTGCATAAGGGTAAATAACAAAGTTGTAATCCGCCACCCCTAAATATCAACCGATTGAGGTCAAACTTTGCATACGATGGTTTCTTGCATAGATGCACCATTACACCAAAGTAGGAAGAAAAATTCAAACTTTTGATTTTTATTGGCACCCTAATCACAGTATGTCGCTCACAAAGTGGAAACACTAAACACAATGCAAAAATGAAGACTAGTAAAATCAAACAAAAAAGTAACAATTTTTTTTACACAAGGCAATGGTGGTCACAGCAGGAATCAGCTCCCAATCCACCCTTTAAAAAATAATAAGTTGCCGTCGTCTTGGTTTTTTATTACCACTACTTTTTCTACCCAGATACACAATCATATTGTTCTAGGAGATGCCTAAACCATACAATACCCTTCTCAGAAATAGAGGCATAGGCAAAAGCAAAATATGTAGGCGATATGAGGGAATAAGTGATTGTCTCACCACTATGGCGAATCAAGGCCATACAGGAACTACCACGTGTAGGCCTCGCGGCCTCTTGTAGCTTCCTTATTTTCTTATGTTCTTATGTTCTTAAGGCTTCGCAAGGCTGCCAGCAGCGCCACTCACTCTTACATGCTGCACATGTTGCAGCCATCAGACCCTCCATCATCACCTATGTTATAAATCATGCATTGATTTGCCATAACTTGGATAACATGATAACTCAGTCAGCCTCACCCTCATATGGTCTGAGTTAGAGAGGTTCAACTGTACTTGCCAATAGACTACCTTAGTGAGCTCGATCTGACATCTGGTGGCCGTCTGGGAACTACACGCGGAGCTAGAACGTCGGGTCTCGGGGTGTCGGGCTCGACTTATTTTCTATTATTCCCTACCAAACCAGCTACAATTAAGTGTTGTCATGGTCAACATAGGCTTATGCAAAATGGAAATATACGAGTTTTACATTATTCATGGCGTTATAATGAGGATTGTTGGCAAAATAGAAACATTCGATCACAGGTGTCCTACAACATTCTACTAAATACTGCAAAGGAATGCTTCAAGGCAGGTGCATGGGTTAATATTACCTCCATGTATGCAAAGAGAAGGTAATATTAACCCATGCACCTGCCTTGAAGCATTCCTTTGCAGTATTTAGTAGAATGTTGTAGGACACCTGTGATCGAATGTTTCTATTTTGCCAACAATCCTCATTATAACGCCATGAATAATGTAAAACTCGTATATTTCCATTTTGCATTAGCCTATGTTGACCATGACAACACTTAATTGTAGCTGGTTTGGTAGGGAATAATAGAAAATAAGTCGAGCCCGACACCCCGAGACCCGACGTTCTAGCTCCGCGTGTAGTCCCCAGACGGCCACCAGATGACAGATCGAGCTCACTAAGGTAGTCTATTGGAAGAGAACTGAATTATTTATTCCTGTGAATTTTATATTGCATTATGTGCAAGTACAATGCATGTCGTTTTACAATTGTTGGAAAATTTAGGTAACAGGATGTTATTTTTCTCTCATTCCAGTCATTTGTCAGTTCTTTTTCCAAAGCCTTGGAACTGGAATGTCGTCAAAGTGGCATAACAGTGCAGACGGTGCAGCCAGGTCTTGTCTGCACCAACATGACATCTTACGCCAGCTCCTTTCGGCAACCAAGTCAGTAATCACGGACAAGATATTTTGTACCTTGTAATTTGATATACGTTTGTTTGATAAATGTCAACAGCTTTGTAGTTATAGTTTCATGCAATGATAGTTATTCAAAGACCTACTCACTACTCTTTATCTTTATTGCCCCTCACAGGTATGATTAATGCCAGTCCTGACGCCTATGTGTCTAATGCACTGACCACTCTTGGCTACAACAAGACTACTGCAGGAACCTGGAGTCATGCATTTCAGGTATGCACACACACACACACACACACACACACACACACACACACACACACACACACACACACACACACACACACACACACACACACACACACACACACACACACACACACACACACAAAAGGAGAAGGAATGGCAGAGGTGTTGAAGGTAGAGTTGGTGATGAAAAAAGGAAGAATAAGAGACTTAGTAATCGCATACGTTCCACCTAAGACAAATTCCTGGGGGAGAGAGGAGTACGGAGACATGATAAGAGACACAAGCAAATGTTTAAAGAATACGATGGAAAATAGTGAGAACATAATTTTGATGGGAGATTTTAACTGCAAAGAAGTTTGCTGGGAAGAATGGTATACTGAAGGAGGAGAAAACTCATGGGGTGGTATATTGTTGGATTTGGTAATGAATAACATCATGACTCAGTGGATTAAAGAGAACACAAGATTCAGAGGTAGCGAAGAACCATCAAGACTAGACCTACTATTGACGAAAGAACTGGAAGTAATTAGTAAAGTAAATTATCAGTGCCCACTTGGAAAGAGCGACCATGTACTTATTGAATTTGAAATAAATGATAGCAAAAAAGAGGGGAGAAGAGAAGAACATAAGAAGGGAAGATACAATTATGGAAAAGCAGACTTTGACGGATTAAGAACATTCTTCGGAGAGACAGACTGGAGTAGTTTCCATGCAGCAACGAGTACCCAGAAAAAATGGGATGAGTTCATCCGAATTTACACCGAAGGTATAAATAGTTATGTTCCAAGGATAGTTATCAGAGAAAAGAAAAAAAATTCATGGTTTAACAGAAAATGTGAATTAGCAAGACTAGAAAGAGAAAAACATGGAATAGTTGGAGGAAAAAAGGTGGCAGCAACCTTTGGGAGAAGTACAAAACAACTAGAAATGAATATGTAAGAATCCGAAGAGAAGAAGAAAGTAACTATGAGAGGAATATAATAGAAAAATGTAAGAATGAACTGAAACTTTTCTATAGATATATTAATGGAAAAATGAAAAACAAGGAAGGAATAGATAAGCTGAAGGTAGAAGGCATAGTGTATGAAGATGCATTACAACAGGCCGAGGTGATGAATAAGTGCTTACAGACTGTATTTACAAGAGAAAGTGAATTTAAAACGAAAAATATAATAGCAAAAGAAAATATAATGGAAGACATAAAAATAGACGTAATAGAAGTAAAAAGGCTAATGGAAAGTCAAGATGTGAGAAAAGCCCCGGGTCCAGATGGAGTGTCGAACGGGATAATGAAAGAGTGCAGTAACCAACTAGCAGGAAAATTACATAGTGTAATTGAGAGTCCACTCAAGGAGAGCAGTCCCGCTTGATTGGAAAAGAGCAAATATTGTGCCAATTCACAAAGGAGGTGACAAAGAAGAACCACTAAATTACAGGCCAGTATCATTAACAAGTGTAGTGGCAAAAATGTGTGAAAAAATTGTGAAGGACAGATGGTTGAAATATTTGGAAGAGACAAACACACTTGCAGGTGGCCAGTTTGGATTTAGAGGAGGAATGTCATGTACAACGAATTTATTGAGCTTTTACTCGAGAGTGATCGATGTGATACAGGAAAGAGAGGGGTGGGTCGATTGCATTTACTTGGACCTAAAGAAGGCATTTGACAAGGTACCTCATAAGAGACTGCTCTGGAAGCTAGAACATGTAGGAGGATTGAAGGGTGGTTTGCTGAAGTGGATGGAAAGAACTTTTGAGCAACAGAGAGATGAGAACAGTAATAAAAGATCAAAAGTCAGAATGGTGCAGAGTGATAAGTGGAGTTCCTCAAGGATCAGTATTGGCCCCAGTGATGTTCTTGGTCTATGTAAATGATATGACAGAAGGAGTAAACAGTTATATGAGTTTATTCGCTGATGATGCTAAATTACTAAGAAAAGTAGAAAGTAAAGAGGACTGTGAGGATTTACAAAAGGATCTAGATAAGATTTCAGATGGACGTCCAACTATGGGAAATGGAGTTTAATGCTAAAAAGTGTAAAGTGATGGAAGTGGGCAGTAACAAAAAGAGACAGAGAGGAAAGTATTCGATGGGAAATGAATGGATAATCAAAACAAAGGTCGAAAAAGATCTGGGAGTATGGATTACGGATAATTTGTCACCAGAGAAGCATATAAAGAAGATCACAGGAGATACATATCAGTTGCTGAGGAATATAAGAATGGCATTCAAATATCTGGATAAAGAGATGATTAAGAAATTGATAACATCTTTGATTCGACCAAGGTTGGAATATGCGGCAGTGATTTGGTCACCACATAAAAAGAAGGATATAAGGAAGATTGAGAGAATACAAAAAGCAGCCACAAAAATGGCTCCAAGCCTGAGAGATTTACCATATGAAGAAAGACTTTCAAGACTAAAACTCCCAACTCTTGAGAAAAGAAGAGAAAGGGGAGATTTTATAGCAATGTATAGAGCATCAATGGGTCTGGAAAAAATTGACAGAGAAGATCTGTTTGTGTGGGACGATAGAAGTGCAAGAGGTCATGAGAAGAAATTGAAAAGGACAACATGCAAGAGGGATATAAAAAAATACAGCTTTCCATATAGAAGCATAGAAGCCTGGAACAACCTTAATGCAAAAGTGATTAATGCAAGAAGTATTCAGGATTTCAAAGGCAAGCTGGATAATAGTAGATTTGGAGACGGGACAGTACGAGCATAGCTCTTTTCCTGTATGTTACAACTAGGTAAATACAACTAGGTAAATACACACACACACACTCCTAAAGGGTACTCCGCGGTGTAATGAAGCACGCTTGGTTCACAACCGAGAAGTCCCGGGTTCGATCCCCGGGCGGAGCGGAAACAGATGGGTTGTTTCCTTAAAACCCGAGCCCCTGTCCACCCAGCAGTGAATGGGTACCGGGTGTTAGCCGGGGTTTGTGACCTGCTCTCCGGGGTGGTGGCTTCGGCCAACACAAAGCACTTAGGATGAATGATAAAAATGTTGATATGGAGACGGGGCCACACGAGCATTGCTCTGACCCTGTAAAATACAACTAGATGAATACACACACACACACACACTGAAGAGAAAGAAAAGAGACTTAATAACAATTTATAAACTGATAACTAAGATGGAAGAAACAGACAATGAGAGACTACTGATTCGGGAGCAAAGAGAAGGTCGATACACAAGAGGGCATACACAAAAATTAAGAAAAGGGAGATGCCTGAACAGCATAAAGAACTACAGCTTCCCACATAGAAATGTAGAAGTTTGGAATGGACTAAATGAGGAGGTGATATCGGCAAAGAATGTGCACCAGTTGAAGGAAAGATTGGATAAATGTAAATATGGAGACGGGACCACACGAGTGTAGCTCAGGCCCTGTAAAACACAACTAGGTGAATACACTCTTTACAACTTTCAAGTATATCCAGTACCATGCCAGTACATATATGTCTTCCTGAACTACCACCACACCTATATCCACCTCACTTACCTCTACAAGAGGGATATGTCTACTCTCAGCAGTGGTAAAAACAGGCATGAAAGATGACCACCGCACAAGATGGTTCGTCTCCTTCTGACTGCTAACTCCCACGACCTAAATCCTCGCCAAATATTTCCAGAACAACGCGAGGTATTTCAAAAGATTCCCGAGTGAAATGCTTGTGTCAGGACCTCAATTTTGTATCATTACATTGGGAAAAAGGAACAGCTGAAATAGTTAAAATTAACTTATAAAATTGTAATATCATGGAAGAAGGATGAATATTAAGACATGATAAATAATACAACCAAGCAATTAAGTAAATTGATGGAGACAAGGAATAAGTTTATTTTGACGGGAGATTTTAACTGCAAGGAAGTGAATTGGGAGAAATATTATGCCCAAGTTAGTGAAGACTCCTCGAGAAATGTGTTATTGAATATAGTCTTGGATACTATGTGTTTTTTGAGGTGCCTCAGGCTGCCTGGCCGAACAGCCTCGTGAATAACATAAGAACATAAGGAAGCTACAAGAGGCCGCGAGACTCACACGAGATAGTTCCTGTTACTCAACACTCCCTACATCCACCTTTCATCCCCATCCATGAATTTATCCAGCATCCTTTTAAAGCTCCCTATTGACTCCGCACTGACCACCTGACGACCTAGTCCATTCCAATCATTTACCACCCTATTTGTAAACCAGTTTTTCCCTATTTCCTTTTTAAGTCTACATTATAATATTTTGATTTAGTGGGTGGCAAAAAAGACAAGGTTCCGAGATGAAGACACTCCTGCCAGACTAGATATAATACTCATGAAGGAGCCTTGACAAAATTAGCAATGTGAATTACCAGTGTTTGTTTGGAAAGAGTGACCACAAAGTATGTGAATTCACAATTGTTGAGAAAGCCAAGAAACCTAAAGATGAAAGATTTAGAGAAGGAAAATATAACTTTGCGATGGCTACATTTGCTGGTTTGTAGAATGTCTTTGCTGGTTGCAATTGGAGCCATTTAATCAGGCTGAAAGTGTAGAGGATAAATGGCATTGCTACTTGGAAAAAAATATGATACTACTGATGATACTGATGATACATAATACTGCCACTGGAAAAATTGTTGCAAAATGAACATAAAAGGAGAACTAGAAGGACTGCTGGGTTAATGATGGTGTGAAATAGCTGAAGGGAATATAAATGCTACCGGGAATAGCTGGAGAAGGAAGATGCATGTTGGAACAGGAAAATAATACAGGAGACTCAGAAATGACCATGTAAGAGTACGAAGGGAGGAAGAAAGGAACCTCAAAAATAAGCATTGCACATCTTTCATTATATGTAGGCCTACAGCAACCCACATTCTTCTTCTTTCTGTTTAATGTCAGTTTTTCCTGTAATATTTTATGAGGTCAGACGTCCGATGATACGCTTCCAACCTTTTTTTTATTTTTATACAATTGTCCCTAACTATCTAACTAACATAACTATCTATCTTTCTATCTATCTATATATACACACAAACACACATAAATCTAGCAATTCAATGCATAATTAATTTTTGCATTTGTTTATATATGGTTTATTTTTTAGTTTTACAGACTTTGTTAACTTTTAATTGTTTGTTTTACAGACTTTCGTGATGAACCAAAGCAACGAGCAGCTGCTCATGTCTCACCTTGCTAACCATATGGAGTCTATTATGGAAGAGGTTTCTGATAAGACTCAGTAACCACCAGGTAGATCTTTGGTTGTGACTCTAATGCATCATTGTCTCTACGACCATGATTGAATTTTCCAATGTCAATTGTAGCAAAATGATGACCTTGATTTGCTTGAATTTGCTTTTAATTTGCTGAGGGCAACTTTTATCTTAGCCAATTTCTCTTTGGCTGCTCGTACGAATCCTTATGCAATTTTTAGATCCATATCTGCATCCTGATCAACTTAAAAAATCTATCACTTTTAAATTGGGCCAACCTCCACCTCTAGTAAAATGTTCATGTAACTCTATAAGTATCTTTTTGCATAATCCTGCTAACAAACCGACAAACAAACAACCCGAACCGATCACATAACCCCCTGTAGCAGGGGTCATGAACCTCGGCTCTCAGTCAAGAGGTTGTGGGTTGGAAACTCGTTGGGCGGAGAATAGATGGGCATGTCTCCTTTCACGCTATTATACGCTATTACAGGGAGGTCCCGAAGATACGAGCAGTTAGGTTCCACCTGGCATACTCGTAAAGCAAAATCTCGTATATAACGAAACACATAACTAATGGTAAAATATAGGTTTGGTTCCAGGACCCCATAAATAAAAAAAATAAAAAAAAAAAAAAAATAAACCATGTTTTTCAAGCTAAAATAAACTATAGCAAACACAACAAACAAACAGCGTCTATATTACCCACACTGTACTACCTATTCTGTAGAAAAAGCATTCTGAAAGAGAAAATAGCACACAAAATAACATAACTGCACATTAATTAAACATAAAACATGCATAACAAGCAAAAAAGACTGTAATGTAGGGAACGCCACGTGATACAAGAGAAGGTAGTGTAGCGGTCCCAAGGTTGGGGCCGCACACCTGCTAATTACCCCTAAAGGTCAGGCCGCGCCATATGCTTAATTACCCTTCAGGTCACGCCTTGCTAGGGGTGACCTGACTGCGGTTCCAAGGTTGGACAAGGGTTGTACAAGGTTGGGGCCGCATACCTGCTTATTACCCCTAAATGTCAGGCCGCGCCATATGCTTAATTACCCTTCAGGTCACGGCTTGCTAGGGGTGATCTCACTGGGGTCAACCAAATCCCCCTTTGTCCAGCCTTTGGAGTGGTAGGGCGCGCATTTTGAACTTGATAATTTTACTCACCCCAGTTTGAATGTCGTATCATTGGATTTTCGATCTCGTATATTGAAAATAAACCCTAATTTACACCTCTCGTATCATCGGATTCTCGTATACCGAATGCTCGTATAACGGGACCTCCCTGTATATGAAATTTTATTATTTCACGCTAATTTAGTATAAGATGTAAAGTTAAGGACTAGTCATTCCTGAAAATATAGAAAAGAACAATAGTGTTCAACAGCAGCCAGATTAAAGTGACACTAGAGCAGGGTTCTTCAAAGTACGGGTCGCGACCCAATACTGGGTCCCAAGCCTTTGCTCAGTGGGTCGCCATATCGTAAACTGATCATTATTATATAATCAATATGTGAAATGCATTAATAAGAGAGAGAGAATGCTGATGGGAGAAGGCAGGACTTGTATGCATAATTTTCACGTGTCAATCAATTAATATTATTTTTCTCTACTTACGTAGTTACAATTCACAGAGCACTTCTACATATTTGTTTTTAAATACTTTTAATAGATCAAATTTACATTGGCACACACAAACATATGCAAATATTTTGAATACATAAATGCATGTACAGTGTGTATATAAGTATGCAGATTTTATGCATATGTATGTATGTAATTGTAACAAAAAATCACATGGGAAAGAGAAAGCAGCCACAGACGTACAATAGGGTCGTGAATGTAATGCATCAAATCAAACTGGGTTGCGATGAAAAAAGTTTGAAGAACACTGCACTAGAGTAATAAACTTGACGATCCAACTGATTATGCCTCCAGGGTCATGAACAAAAAAAGAATAGATTTGTGGTAGTAATACATTTTTCATACATACAGTAGTTGAGTACTAATAATACTCTAAGGCAATTCATTGCACAATAACTTGTTAGTTGGAGGGCGGGAGAATCTATGCAGGGGTGTCAAGGGTAAGTGTACGTCACTCATGGCTCCACAGACACTGCAATGATAGAGGCACCCAATCCTAATTAACTGCATGTTTACTGAAGAGTGTTAGCATACTTATGTGGTATTCGTTATTAATCAGTTGACTAGATAACTGTGGTATTTAATGTATGATGATCAACTGGTAGTCATTTTATGTAACAAATTTACCTTTCTCCCATCATTAAGGTACATAAAGGTAGAGATGGGGGCATACGCTATGCTGCGCGTGGCCTCTGTGCTCATCTTTGTCGCATTAACCCTTGAGCCTGCTGTTGTGGGTGAGAACCCGTTACCCCGGGACAGAGGACTAGTGTAACATCTGGGTTACCACAGTTACCTTCCCTAGGTTTCCCCAGGTACCCATTTATTGACCATTCCTGAAAGGAAGGATGAATAGCTGGGTGGGCTGTCCGCCAACTTGCCCTGACCCGGATTCGAACCAGGGCCCGCAGATTCATAGCTAGGCGAGCTAACCACTACACCACGGAGGCGACAATATCACGGTACATAGGTATTGCATATTATATGTCAGTGGTGGGTTGTTGACTGCATGCATTACATTTGTTTAATAGGTTACATGCTATCACACAAATAAGGCCAATATGAAGTGCATTAATACTTGGGTTGATTGATTACTAAGCTGGGTGAAGGAGACGTGTGGTGGAGCATGATGACCCAGGAAGGTAGTGTGGTGGACGTGAAGGAGACAATCAAACACAATAATGGTTATACAGTATACCATATGATTTCCTTGACTTAAAGGCAGTGGTGGGCACAGCTAACCTAAAAGTTAGCTTTGCTAACTGCTAATCGCTAACTAAAAACCTTAACTTCGCTAACACTAACAGCTAAACCGCTATACAAATTTGCGGAAGCTAATGCTGACCACTAACCGCTAACTTTTATTATCTGAATTTAGCTTTGGTTTGTTTCTTGACTCTAAAACCCTTAAAAATAGACCATTAGTTCACAATTACATTGTTTCAACATACATTGACTTAATTCACTGTAGAAAATGTATTAAAATTTAATAAGCGAAGAATTCCTTTTACTCTGGCTGGCCCTGCTCCATCGCCTTGACGTGATGCTAGATGCCCTTCATAAACATCCACCTCTCAAAATTGCCATCTGACAGGGTGGTTCTCTTGGGCCTCAAGATATCTTTGCCTATAGAGAATAGGCACTCAACTGCAGCACTGGATGGGATTGGGGTGTTGCACTTGTTGGAAAGGTTGATCAAGACCCACTCACCCAAGAAGGCGACTTCAGTGAGAACCACCTTCGACCCGGCCTCCAGCCAGGTGTTCCATAATTGCTGTGCTTTGGACTTGAGGGACCTGTGGTTCCTGCTCTCCCGAGACTGAGGGATGCTCAATGAAGAAGTCCGCTACCTCATCCTCAGTGCTGGTGGTGTTGCTGCCCTCCTCACTAGTCTCCATCAGGGCTTTCTCCACGACAGACTCCATGACATTCTTTACCCTGTTGAGCTGGCTGTTATTTAGCTGCTCCAGCCAGCCAGCCAATGTAACTGGCAGGTAACAGAGAGAAGAGGAAGTGGCATGATGTTAGAGAAGCAGGCCCGGACTTAGGGCAGGGCACAACGGACCTGTGCCCAGGGCCTGTGCTTTTAGGGGCCTCACTCATCTGGTAATTACGTACCAGAAATCAATTAAAATGATTTGTGTCCCACCAGGATTGTCTGAATAAAAACAATACTTCATTGTAATATGGGCTATGTTTAAGAAAAATAAATAGTTTTGTTATACATAATACAATATCTTAGTCCCGGCGATTCCACTTATTTCCCGCCTCGGCGATCCACTGTCAGATGGACAAGGTTTACTTTATTGTCATTTTTGACCACCTGCATATTTGTGTATTGGTACGTGTCATATACCAACATCATCGAAAAAGTGTGCTGATTCCGAGACAGTGGGTGAACATTCAATGCAAGCAAAATTGTAAGAATAATAGCGAGTTGAAGCAAAGAAAGTGAGAGAAATTGTTTATGCACCATTTTATTTTGCTCATTATCTTCTTGTAGGTATAGCTTCCTGTATTCAATTTATGCTATTGATATGCAGCAGTGTCTGGTGAACAAGATAGTAGGCTCAGTTTTCCTAAATATCATCTGTTAGCTTAATAATACCGGACATACCTGTGTGATGTCAAGCTTCTCCCTCTAATGTGTAACTCAAACCACACAGTGTTAGGTGTCTGTTGTCCCAAGCTTAATCCCTGCTCAAGGGACTCTTCACTTTCAGTGAAGTCATTATTCTGAAGTCTGTTCTCCAGTTTTAGGAAGTTGATGTTGAATGCTTTCACTGGTGTCATTCACATGTCGATGGAGGAGAATTGTTCAGGTTTCATGCAAAGGAATACAAGGGAAGAACAGACAGCAACAGCCCTACTGGGCCAAACAAGGCTGCCTGTATGACCACTTTCTACCACTACAGTTTCTACATGTTTCTAAGAGGTAAAATAAAAGCAAAGTTGGAGGCTCCTCCCAGCCCACCACTCTCTCCGGCCAAGGCCGACAGGGAAAAAGTGAGAGAAAAAATCAATACAGTATTGAAAACTGCCATGGAATTTGATAGGAAAAGCTGCTGAAGAAGAGACGTACTAAAAAATAAAAAAAATTCATTCATTCATTTTTTAAACTTACATAGGACCGAAGTAATCAAGTTGGACAGCTGATGCTAAGTATTTTTCTAGTTTGTTTTAAACGCTTCAACCGTGTTGTTATTAACTACTTGTGCTGGAAGAGATTACCAAATATTAACACAACTATTTAAGAAAAGGTGTTTAGCTTCATGTGACTGAAATCGTCAAAAATTGTTTAAAACCATGAAACATTTTAATCAGCTGTATGCATTTTAAAGTCTCCTCGTAACCTACGTTTTGACAAACTGAACAAGTTAAGTTCCTTCAATCGCTCTTCGTATGACATGTTTTGCAAGCGCAGAATCATATTAGTAACTTCTTTGTACTCTCTCCAGCTTGACTATTATATCTTTAACCATACTAGTGCTATGAAGTGTGGGGCAGGTGTATCCAGCTTCTTTCCTGTTAATACAGGAGTGAGGCAAGGGTGCGTCCTTGCCCCATCACTTTTCAACGCTTGTATGGACTGGGTATTGGACAAGGTTGTAGATCAAAGTGATTGTGGAGCATCCGTCGGCAACACCAAGATCACTGATCTTGTTTTTGCCGATGATGCAGTAATCCTTGCCGAGTCCCTGGAGGTCCTGGTGATGGCTCTCGAGGCACTGCACGAGGAGGCAAAGCCTTTGGGACTTGAGGTCTCCTGGCTTAAGACCAAGGTCCAGGTGTTTGGAGACTTACTAGATGGAGCCGTACAGTCTGTTCATGCGTGCGGCGAGGACATTGAGATCTTGGAAAGTTTTACATACCTTGGTAGCGCAGCCCATAATAACGACGGGTCACGTCAAGAAGTCTTACGACGGATTGGCTTAGCCCACGGTGCTATGGACTCGCTCAGCGGGAATATTTGGCGTTGTCGGTACCTGTGCAGGAGGACAAAGATCTTCAAGTCGCTTGTTATCCCTGTCTTACTATATGGTTGTGATACATGGACACTAAATAGTGACTTGAAGAGACGAATCAATGCCTTTGGTAATAAGTGTCTTCGCAGAATCATGGGGTATCGCTGGGATGATTACGTGTCAAATCAGCGATTGCACCGCGAGACTGAATCGAGGCCTATTACCTGCATAGTCCGTCAACGCCAACTTCGGCTATATGGGCATGTGGTACGCTACCCTGAAACCGATCCTTCCCATCGGGTTGTATCTGTAAGAGACAATCTGGCATGGAGGAGGCCAAGGGGGCGCCCACAAGGCTCGTGGCTGGGGCAAGTTGATGTTTCTTGTCGAGAGCTGCTTGGTATGGGAAAGGAGCCTGCAGGGGGATTCGCGCGTGGTGACCCCCGGGAGTGGCGTCGTAGGGTGGGCGAGGCGACGCGCCCCCGGGCGTATGCCCCCAAGATGAGTGATAAAGGGGAGAGGGGGGGTATGGTTGATTGTGACATTGGGGGGGGGAGAGTGCAGCTATGTGTTAAAATAACATTTTCATATTTCTTAATGAAAAAACCTAAAGATAATAATTTGCAGGTACTTAGGCTAGACAAAATATTACTGTACTGAAAAATCCCGGAATTTTTTTTTTTTTTTGTGTGTGTGTGTGTGTGTGTGTGTTTGTGTGTGTGTGTGTGTGCTATAGCGCTGTAGGCAGTGACATCCAGGCTCGGATGATAGGCCCTGGAGGTTGACTCAGAGTTGTGAGGGTTTGGGCCCCTTGCCCGTGGTGCGCAGGCAGGATTTGTATAGTGACGCCTGTGATTAGAGGCTCATGCTCCCGGACTACCGGACAGTAAATACTAGAGTAGGATAAACGTCCAGGGGTGGGTAATGGCCTCGGACTTTTGCGATTCCCAGACTTTTGCGGTTCCCGGACCAGTGCTCCCCACTATTAGTCCGGGAAGACGAGGGTTGTGTGTACCTTTGTATTCCAGTTTGACACCGAATTCACTTTGGTGGACGAAACAATTTTTTTCTGGTGAGTTTTGATGTTTTTAATTAATCTGCTAATCGTTTCTGTCGAAAATCACTTTTTCTTCTTTCTTGTTTAAGGAAAAGGTTAGGTTGGGATAGGTAGAGATTAGGTTCGGTTGGGTTAAATTTGTTTTTCAAATAATTTTTGTCGCAAAACACTAAAAATATTTATTTGTTACAGAAACGGCTAGCAGATTAATTCAAAACACATCAAAACTGATTAGAAAAAAATAGTTTCATCCACCAAAGGGAATTCGGTGTCAAACTGTAAATATACCGTTTTTAGGGAAGAAAACCACAAAAAAGTGATCTTTTTTTCTATTCAAAGTCAATTAAATAAGCCAATCGCCATTGTTCAAGCTCGCTACTGGGCTATCATTGTACAGTAAACCCTCACTTTAACGAACCAATTGGGGGGAAGGCGGTGACGTTATATCCGAAAGTCCGTTATATCCGGTGAATCTGAACTTTTCGCATATAACAAACTTTGTTCGTTATATGAGGTGAAAGTTCGCTATTTCCGACCATTTCCCTGTCAGGCAACTTGTGAGGCACGGGAGGACGTGAGAGGAGGTGTTTACAATCGAGCCGACAAAACTACATAGACTAATCGGCGCGCAGCCGCGATCTGGCTATGATCTAAGCTATCGTGAGTGGCCTTGCCAAACTTAAAACAGTTTAGTTGCACCTAACTAGCTTGGTTAACTGACCTTGAAGAACAGGGACTTACCCTTGATAAACATGGAATCTGCCTTGCAAAATTATGTCTATGATTACTAAGTCCTCATTTATATATTTTTGTTGGTTATACTGTACAGTAGTAGTAAAGTATATGAATTTTTTCCATTTTATTTTTCTATGAAACTTTTTGTGCTGTTTTGTTATTATTGCCTGCTTGTTTTGTATTTCTTGTTTGTAAGTCTCCTGTCATTAGTCTCTGCTATTGTTGAGCTCTTTTCATAGCTTTTTTATTTCTTTTACAGCAATTTTAGAGCAATTTTCCTCATGATTTATCAGCTCTTGATTCAGTTGCTTAGCATTTTAAGTCTTGCATACTGCGTGCAGTTAATGCTGCTGATGCTGATTTTGTGTACAGTGGATACATTCAATTCAGTTGTTGATTTCTAGCACACGAACACCAGAGTGCTTCATCAGCAAGTCACTTCAGTCCTGTGTGAACAGTAGAGAGAAGTCCTCTCCTCAGCACCATGAGTGACGCAGGTGAGGAGTGAGGGAGACACTCATTCTTGGGTCTGTCTCTAATTGAAAGTAAGTTTTTCATCAGTAAGCACGGCATTGTTCAAGTATGATAAATAATATACTTCAAAACTTTTTGCTCATTTCATTCAATCAAAAGAGCACTCTTTTTATTATTTTTTTCATGATAGCAGACTAGCTGCAGAATGTCCTATTATATCTGTGATATTTATATTCTTATACGTATTTACATTTTTTATGTATTCAACTTGTTTTCTAGACCCCTAGCTTATGAGGTGGTATTAATTTATTTTACAAATTCAGACATGCACTAGCTGCAAAATGAATAGAGAAAAGGCCTATTCAATATTATTACAGAATATTTGTTTTACCATGTCAAATATATTTTTCAAGTACCTCAGCCTTATCTAATCTGATTGGAGCATCATCTTAAAAGAGTGATTAGGTCCTGGGGGACACGTTTTCATTCCTTCCACCATGGCGGGGCGGGGCAAGCGGGTGCTGCAGCTCTGTACTGTGGTAGGGGGTTCTTTGTGGCCAAGGGATCTTCAACCTCCTGTGGTGCCTGTGACCCATTGCCTTTGTGCTCTTTGCCACCTACTTTTAGGAAGAGGGACTTGGCCACAGAATATGGAGGGAAGTGGGCAGGTGAGTCTTCCTTTGTGTTACTGATCTATTGTCATAATTTAAAATTTGAAAGTGGAAATATGTAAGCCGCCTAGCCTTAGTCAAAGTTTGTTTATGATGCTTCTTTCCTTGTCTATGTGTGTGTAGTAAAATTGATGACAATAATAATAACTCAAGTAGGCTAGCCCATCACATATCCGAGAATCATGATAAATTTCATTACTTTTTTAGACAGAATTTCTGTGAGAAAACTTTCAAAATACCCAAGATGGCACAACTGTATTTGAGACTTGTTGCTGCTATGTTGGTGGGGCAGGTAGCAGCATCTGACATAGACAGCATAGACATTAAGATAAAGGTAGGTATTAGTGTTCGTTATTTAGAATTTACGTAACAGGAGCTTCCCGGGTATTGACCATAATTAGTCACTAGGATTTCTTTTTAAACTTAAAATGTATGTAAGGCCAACTTTATTCTTGTTGATACTGAAAACTGTACACAGCCTTGTAAAGATGTATGTGCAGTACAACTATACCCCAGTGATGCCCCACTATACAATATAGTACAATACATAAATGTTACTAGCCATGGGGGCCCAGCACTTATGTTTCCGTGTTTAGGCCCCTATATTTTTTTTTTTTGAGTTATGGGTATACATACAGTTTTTTTCATTGTGTAAAGGCGCACCTTTGTATAAGATGCACCTGTATTTTCAAGACTAACTTAAGGGAAAAAAATTTAATTTCAGTTGTTATATACTGTAAACACTCCAATGGACCTCTTTTTTCCCGGATATTGGATAAAGTGGTTGGTCTCTTTCAGGGCTCCGGAACCCCTATTTATGAATTGACATAAACCGGGTTTAAAAAGGCGGGAATCTGGAAAAGTTTTCGATTCGGACCTTTCATTCTTTAATACATTACATTACAATACAGTACTGTACTGTGATGGCCTACCTAACATGTTTCCCTTGTACTATTTATACTTTCACTACTTAGTAACTTGACCTTCTAGGGTCAGACAGCCATGCAGTGTCCATGCAAGTCCTCTCTTGCCCCCTCCCTTGTGACCTCCTCGAGACTGGCCACATTATCCTCTTTTCTGGCTTTGCATCGCTCTGGTTGGTGATATAGTTAAGTGGGATGGCTTCATATGTAAAAAGAGGACCCCTTTTTAAAAGGATTTGAGGGTGTTAATCATTGAAAATGATTAAAATGTTCTTGCATAAATCAAGGATTTATAGAGGCATGTATTTGTTTGTTTCACCCCCGCCAACTGAGGCCTTACTTGATTCAACACTAGATGTCCATGAGTGTCTCCCAGCGGTATATGCACCATTTTATTCACTTCACTTTAGGGAAGAAGGGATGACTAATTAGTCATGGCTCAATATTTGCTTTTAACTTGTTGGAATTTGGATAGGAGTAGGTTTCTCTCAGGTAAATAGTACAGAAAGCACAGGTCACATCATGCTGGGGAGGAAATGAAGTGTTGTCATATCAAAACCCGGCTATTTTCTGATATATACAATATGTGTATCAACATTAATTCCTTCATGATATCAGTTTTTTCTTTTCTCGTTTTCTGTTTCACCATTGAAAAAAAAATGTAATGATCCCTTTCTCAGCAATGCTCTCAAAGGGAGATAATGTATCTATGTACACATATATGTTTATGTTTATAAAGCATGAGTTTAGAGTTTACCTTCCTTTTCAGTTGTAACAGGCAGCACTGATGGCATCGGCAAGGAATATGCATGGCAGTTGGCACAGAAAGGCATGAACATTGTGCTTATTTCCCGAACACTGGGAAAAAATGAAGAAGGTGGAAACAGGAAATCAGTGAGTCATGTTTCATGTTCTTTTCAATGATATTTTTTCTGACATGGAAACAGATCTATACCAGTGGATCTTTGCTGATTCACTTTTCTTGGGAACTCATTGAAGGGATGGCGACAGCAGTCGTCTTCACTTGCACCTATCCCTGCACCACATCCTTTCAGATTCTTTTCTCCCCCCCTCGCCTCTCTCTCTCTCTTATGTGTCCCCACATAAATTTTGTCCAATTTTTATATGTTTATGTCTTTAGGGTCCCCTTTTCCTGGAATTGCAGGAAATTATGATATTATTTAAAACCCAACAAGTAAAAACCAGCACCAGGTCTGGATGGAGTTTCAAAATGGATTTTGAAGGAATGTAGGGAGCAATTGGTGGACAAAGTACACAGTTATTTACATGTTCCCTAAATGAAGGCAAAGTAAACCCCAAGTGTGGAAAAGAGCATCAATTGTCCCCATATATAAAGGGGGAAGCAAGGAGGAACCGCTGATTTACAGACCAGTCTCTCAACTAGAACATAAGAACATAAGAAAAATAAGGAAGCTACAAGAGGCCGTGAGACCTACACGAGCTAGTTTTCCCGTTACTTAACTCTACCTATATCACCTCTCTTCCCCATCCATGAATTTATCCAGACTCCTTTAAAGACCCAATAGACTCCGCATTGACCACCTGACGACTGAGTCCATTCCAATCATTCACCACCCTATTTGTGAACCAGTTTTTTCCCCAAATTTTCCTTTTTAAATCTCCCCTTTTCCAGCTTGAATCCGTTACTTCTTGTTCTACCCTGATTACTAGCCTGTAAGAACTTTTCCTACATTTCCTTTATTGTATCCCTTTATCCACTTAATAACTTCTATCAGATCGCCCTTACTCTAAGCCTCTTGAGCGAGTGTAAATTTAATAGCTTCAATCTTTTTCATAAATTAAAGTTATGCGTCCACAAGAATAATTTTGGTCATCCTTCTCTGGACTGATTTAACAAGGCTATATCCATCCTTAATACGGAGACCATAACTGAACCGCATAGTCTAGGTGAGGTACGGACTAGTGTAATAGGGAAGCTAAAATCCATGTAAGAAAGTAATCCCTGGTACAGGTTGATGTTCCCAAACTCGGCAACCTCGGACCAGCGCCGAGCGAGTAATGGGAATTTTTCCCACTTTTAGAACGTAGATATATTTAAGGGGGAAAAAAAGCATGAAAATCACATGAAAAAAATCACAGGAAAAAAATATTTGGATTCTAATGAAAATAATGAAGATGACCTGTAGAAGTACACAAATAACAGTGTACACAACTCTACAGTCACAACACCACTGAACAATAACAGCAAACAAATCGGCGGGAAACCAAACGGCCTAGTGTGGTGGCACCTAGTGGCCGGGCCCGGCAACTACGCGCCCGGGGTTTTTGGGTGTTCTGCCGTGTTTTGGAAAATCCGGAACCATAGCCGAGTTTGGGTGTTTTCGAGTCTTGGGATGCCGAGTTTGGGAACTTCAACCTGTAAACAAGACACTTTGGATGATGGGAGTCAATTACTATATACATGATTATTATAAACATAAATTTCCAATTTAGTTATACCTTTTTTGTTGTGAAATCTAAATGAAGTAGTTACCTAGTAGAGGAAATAAGGTGGAAGCAGGAAGTCTTTGTATATAGATGATATGTGGCTCCTCAACAGTCACTTGCATCAGTTCATCACGTGTATCACCTCTTCACAATGTTGCAGGGAAGGAGTTTGGTGTGGACACCCACATCATTCAGCAGACTTGCTAATGGACATGAGATATATGAGGGAATTTCTGAAGGACTGAAGGATAAGGACATTGGCATCCTTTGGTAAGAGCACTTTTATATTGAAATAGAGGATTTAAATTCGGTTATATGGATTAATGAAAATTCCTTTCTGAAGGAGAAAAATGTTAGTGTTTTGTTTTGTTCACATGAAGCATTTTAGATATTACAACAAAATGTTTGCATACCATGAATACCAAAGTATAAATTTTATTTCACTTATGGTTCTTGAGCCCTTGCTGTGTCCACTGCAGGAAACATGATGTTTATAATATGTTATAATACTCTATTTCAGTAAATAATGTGGGCTACTTGGGGAAATACCTACAAAGTATGCTGGTGGACGGAGGAAGCCATGTGGGGGGTTTGTCCATGTGAACATTGTCTCCGTGTTGGCCATGACAAAGGTGGTGCTGCCGGGAGATGATGGCCAGGAAATGCGGGGCCATCATCAACATCAGCTCCCTCAGTGCCCTGTGTCCCTGGCCTTTCTTTGCCATGTATGCAGCCACCAAGGTGGGGTCAGATGGTGTCTAAATAGCTTGTATAGCGGAAATGACGTTATTTTGATTAATAAACATATCAGTAAATTTAATACAGTATACAGTAAAACCCTTATATCTCGGCACTTTTTTTTTTTTTTTTTTTTTTTTTTTTTACACCTATGCCTATAGCGGGTGTAGGCAGTGAGCTCCAGGGGTGGGATGGTAGGCCCTGGAGGCTCACTTGAGGGCCGTTGGCCCTTGCCCGTGGTGGCGCAAGCAGGATTCTTATAGTGACGCCCGTGATTAGAGGCTCATGCCGCCCCCTGTGTCCTCCCCTGCACTCGCAGTCGAAGGGAGAGTTAATGGACAGGCCCTAGTGTTGCAGTAATTAAGTGCTCAAGTGATGTAAAATTAAGTTGTACAGGTACAGCACTGTATGCAATACAGTTTCAGAGTTGTGATTATAAAGTGATTAAAGTGAACCAGTGTTAAAATGCGACTGAGTCCCTCTAACATCTTCTACATGTTACAAACAAGGCTCCCTCTCCTTGGATTACATGCCTGCTGTACCCGTTCACTGGTAAGTGTAGTTTTAATGCTTTTACAGTACTGTATTTTTTATATATATAGATATATATAATAATATATAATTAAAATGATATATATAATAGATATTATATATATATATATATATATATATATAATATATATATATATATATATTTTAAAATATATATATATATATATATATATACAGGAGAAACCGTTTATCGCACCACGAGGGAAGCGCATGCCGGATAACTATTTGCGTTGTTTGAGAGTACTCTTATGGAATCGCCCAAAATCCTTTTTTTTTTTTTTTTTTTTTTTTTTTTTTTTTTTCCATCGAACGGGA
>JACEEZ010001424.1:0-26272 GCA_016584305.1 Chionoecetes opilio | reverse complement strand
TAAGCTATTAAATAGAAGAGTAAGAGGATATTTATTGTAATGATAAATGGTATATAGCAAGCGTTTTTCATAGTTTCTTCTAAACTGTAGCTTATTGTATATATACAAGTAGTTTTACTTTATTATATTGCTTTAAAACCATAAAATGTCAGTTTTCCATGAAATTAGCTATTTATCGGTGATATATAGCTGCTTTTCCTACAAATCGAAGATAAAAATCCTCTTTTTTAGAATAATTTGAACCTATAGTAGCTTACATAACATTAAGCTATCAAAATAGAGAGTTAGAGGTTATATATTGTGATTATAAACGGTTTATTGCAAGCGTGTGTCATAGGTTCTCTAAACTGGAGCGTTATTGTATTTATATACAAGTAAGCAGTTTTACTTATTTATATGCTATAAACCCATAAAATGTAGTGTTTTGAATGAATTTAGCCGTTATCAGGATATATAGCTGTTTTCCCTACAAATTGAAGTATCCCCTCCTTTTTTTTAGAATATTTTGCCTTATAAGTAGCTTACATTACATTAAGCTATTAAATAGGAAGAGTAGAGGTGGGACTATTTTTAATGATTATAACGGTATATTGCAAGCGTTTTGCATAGTTTCTTCTAAACTGTAGCGTTATTGTATATATAACAAGTAGTTTTACTTATTTATATTGCTATAATAAACCATTAAAAGGTGTGTTTTCAATGATATTTAGCTATTTATCGGATATATAGATGTTTCTACAAATGAAGTATCCCATCCTTTTTTTAGAAATATTTGCCCCTAAAGTAGCTTACATACAATTAAGCTAGTAAATAGAAGAGTAAGAGGTTATTTATTGTGATATAACTGTATATTGCAAGCGTTTCATAGTTTCTTGGTCAAATACTGTAGCGTTATGTAATATATACAAGTAGTTTTACTGATCATATGCTATAAACCCATTAAAATGTAGTGTTTTTCCAATGGATATTAGCTATTTATCGGTGATATATAGCTGTGTTACTACCCCAAAATTGAAGATTAAAATCCTCTTTTTAGAATAATTTGCCACCTATAAGTTGGATTCACATTTACATAAAGCTATTAACTAGAAGAGTAAGAGGTTATTTATGTGATAAACGGTATATTGCCGCGTTTTTCATAGTTTCTTGTAACACGGTGCGTTATTGTCTATAACAAGTACTTTTAATTATATATTGCTATAAACCCATAAAATGTAGTGTTTTCAATGATTTTTAGCTAGTTATCAGGATATATAGCTGTTTTTTTTTTTCCTACAAATGAATGTATAAAATCCTCTTTTTTGAAATAATTTGCACCTATAAGGTAGCTTACATTACATTAGCTATTAAATAAAGAGGAGGAGGAAAATTTATTGTGATTATAACGGTATATGCAAGCGTTTTTTCATAGTTTCTTGTAACTGTAGCGTATTGTATATAACAAAGTAGTCTTTACTTATCATATGCTATAAACCCCATAAAATAGGGTTTCAATGATACTAGCTATTTATCGGTGATATATACTGTTTTCCTACAAAATCGAAGTTATAAAATCCTCTTTTACTATAATTTGCACCTATAAGTAGCTACATAACATTAAGCTATTAAATAGAAGGTTAGAGTGTTATATAGTGTTGATTATAACGGTTTATTGCAGGCGTTTGTCATAGTTTCTTCTAAAACTGTAGCGTTATGGTATATATACAAGTAGTGTTACTTATTATATGCTATAAACCCATAAAAATGTTAGTGTTTCAATGATTGAGTATTATCGGTGAATAAGCTGTTTCCTACAAATTGAAGTATAAAATCCTCTTTTTTAGAATTAATGTGCACCTATAAGTAGCCCTTTAACCATTACATTAAGCTATTAAATAAAAGAGGTAGAGGTAATTTATTGTGATATAACGGTATTTAGTGCTTGCGTTTTTCATAGTTTCTTCAAAAACTGTAGCGTTATTGAATATATACAGTAGTTTTACCTTTTATATTGCTATAAAACCCATAAAAATGTAGTGTTTTCATGTATTTAGCTACTTATCGGTGATTATACTGTGTTTCCTACAAATTGAAAGTATAAAATCCTCTTTTTTTTAGAATAATTGCAACCATAAGGAGCTTACATGTTACATAAGCTCTTAAATAGAATGAGTAAGAGGTTAGTGTGGTATAAGGTATATTGCAAAGCGTTTTTCATAGTATCTTCTCAACTGTAGCGTTATTGTATATATACAAGTGTTTACTTATTCTAATGCTATAAACCCCAGAAAATGTAGTGTTTGAATGATTAGCAGTTACAGTGATATATAGGCAGTTTTCTACAAATTGAAGTATAAATCCTCTTTGTCGAATAATTGCACCTATAAGTAGCTTACATTACATTAAGCTATTAAAAGAAGAGTAAGAGGGATTATGTAATATAATGGTATATTGCAAGCGTTGTTCATAGTTTCTTCTAAAACTGTTGCGTTATTGTATATATCAAAGTAGTTTTACTATATATGCTATATTAAAAACCGAGATTAAATGTAGTGTTTCAATGAAATTAGCTATTTATCGGTGATATATAGTGTTTTCCTACAAATCGAAGGATAAAATCCTCGTTTTAGAATAAATTTGCACATATAAGTAGCTTACATAACATTAAAGCCTATTAAATAGAAAGAGTTAGAGTTATATATTGTGATATAAACGGTTATTGCAAGCGTTTGTCATAGTTTCTTCTCAACTGTAGCGTTATTGTAATATACAAGTAGTTTTACTTATTATATTGATATAAACCCATTAAAATGTAGTGTTTTTGAATGATTTTAGCTAGTACAGTGACTATATAGCTGTTTCCTACAATTGAAGAATCCCATTCCTTTTTTTAGAATAATTGCCCCTATAAGTAGCTTACCATTACATTTAAGCTATTAAATAGAAGAGTAAGAGGCTATTTATATGATATAACGGGTGTATATTGCAAGAAACGTTTTTAATAGTTTCTTTCAAACTTGTTAGCGTGATTGTATATAAAAGTAGTTTAACTATTATATGCTATAAAACCCATAAAATGTAGTGTTTTCAAATGATATTAGCTATTTTCGGTGATATATAGCGGTTTTCCTACCAAAATGAAGTATCTCCATCCTTTGTTTAGAATCATTTTGCCCCTATAAGTAGCGTACATACATAAGCTAGTAATAGAAGAGTAGAGGTATTTATTGGATATAAACGGTATATTGCAAGCGTTTTTAATGTTCTTGTCAACTGTAGCGTTATTGTATATATATACAAGTAGTGTTACTTATCAAGTGCTATAACCCATAAAATGTAGTGGTTTTCAAATGATATTAGATATTTATGGTGATATATAGCTGTTTTCTACAATTGAAGTATATTAATAAATCCTACTTTTAGAAATAATTTGCACCTAAAGTTGCTGACATTACATAAGCTATTAAATTAGAGAGTAAGAGGTTATTTATGTGATCTATAAGGTATATTGCAGCGTTTTTATAGTTTTGCTTGTAAAAAAAACTGTAGGCGTGAGTGTATATATACAAGTACTTGTATTATTATATTGCTATAAACCCATAAAATGTAGTGTTTTCAATGATTTTTTATGCTAAGGTTATCAGTGATATATAGCTGTTTTCTACCAAATTGAAGTAAAAAATTCCTCTTTTAGAATAATTGCACCTATAAGAGCTTACAGACATTAAGCTATTAAATAGAAGAGTAGGAGGAAATTTATTGTGATTACAACGGCATATGCAAGCGTTTTTCATAGTTTCTTGTAAACTGTAGCGTTATTGTATATATAAAGTAGTTTTACTATCATATTGCTATAAAAACCATAAAATGTAGTGTTTTTCAATGATTATTAGATATTATCCCTGGGATATATAGCTGTTTCCTACAAATCGAAGTATAAAATCCTCTTTTCTACTATTATAATTGCAACTATTAGTAGCGTACATAACATTAAGCTAGTAATAGAAGAGTTAGAGGTTTATATTGTTGACTAATAAAGGTTTTATTGCAGGCGTTTGTCATAGTTCTTCTAAACTGTAGCGTTATGTATATATAACAAGTAGTTTACTCTATTATATTCTATAAACCCATAAAATGTAGTGTTTTAATGAATTCAGCTATTGATTCGGTGCTATTATGAGCTGTTTTCCTACAAATGGAAGTATTATAAAATCCTCTTTTGTAGAATTATTGCACATATAAGTAAGCTTACTTTTTACATTAAGCTATTAAATAAAAGAGTCAAGAGGTTATTATTGGATGTATTAACGGTATATTGCCTGCGGTTTTCATAGTTTTTTCTAAACGTGTAGGCTATTGTATATATACAAGTAGTTTTACTTATTATATTGCTATAAACCCATAAAATGTAGTGTTTTCAATGATATTAGCTTATTTATCGGGGATATATAGCTGTTTTCCTACAAATTGAAGTATAAAATACTCTTTTTAGAGATAATTTGCACCGATTAAGTAGCCTTACATAACATTCAGCTATTTAAATAGACGAGTAATCAGGGTATTTATTGTGATATAACGGTATATGGCAACGTTTTTCATAGTTTCTTGTAAACTGCTTAGCATTATTGTTATATACAAGTACGTACTTATCATATTGCTATAAACCCAAAATGTAGGTTTTCATGATATTAGCATTCATCGGTGATATATAGCTGTTTTCCGTACAAATTGAAAGATAAAATTCCTCTTTTTAGAATAATTTGCACAATAATTAGCTTACATTACATAAGCTATTAAATAGAAGAGTTAAGAGGTTATTTATGTGAATAAACGGTATATAGCAAGCGTTTTTCATAGTTTCTTGTAAACTGTAGGCGTTCTTGTATATATACAAGTAGTTTACTTATCATATTGTAATAACCCATAAAAGTAGTGTTTTTCAATGATTTTTTACCTAGTTATCAGTTTTATATATCTGTTTTCCTACAATTGAGGTATAAAAATCCTCTTTTTAGAATAATGTGCACCTATAAGTGGCCTACAATTACATTAAGCTATTAAATAGAAGAGTAAGAGGTATTATTGTGATATAACGGTTTTATTGCAAGCGTTTTTCATAGTTCTTGTAAATTGTAGAGTTTATTGTATTAATAAAGTAGTTTTACTTATTATATGGCTATAAAACCCATAAAATGTAGTGTTTTCCAATGATTTTAGTAGGTATCCAGGATATATAGCTGTTTTCCTAAAAATGAAGTATAAAAATCCTTTTTTTTTTTTTGTGAATTAATTTGCAAATATACGTAGCTTATATTACATTAAGCTATTAAAAGAAAGGAGTAAGAGGTTATTATTGTGATATAACATTATCTTGCAAGCGTTTTCATAGTTCTGTAAACGTACCGTATTTATATTATACAAGTCAGTTTACTTATGATATTGCCTATAAACCCATAAAATGTAGGGTTTTAAGGATATTTGCTTAATTATCGGGTGATAATAGCTGTTTTCCTACAAAGTGAAAGTATAAAATCCTCTTTTTGAATTAATTTGCACCTATAAGAGCTTACATTACCATGAAGCTATAAATAGAAGGAGTAAGAGGTTTATTATTGGTGAATACGGTATATTGCAAGCGTTCTTTCATAGTTCTTCTAACTGTAGCGTTATTTTATATACAAATAGTTTTACTTATTATATTGCTATAAAGCCATAAAAGTAGTGTTTGTCAAGATTTTAGTTAGTATCAGTGATATGATAGCTGTTTTCCTACAAATTGAAGTAAAAATTGGTCCTCTTAGAAATAATTTGCACCTAGATAAGATCAGCTACAGTACCATTAAGCTAATAAATAGAAGAGTAAGAGGAAATTATTGTGCTTAGAAACGGTATATTCCCGCGTTTTTCATAGTTTCTTGTAAACTGTAGCGTTGTATGTCGATATATACAAGTAGTTTACCTTATCATATTGCTATAAACCCATATAATGTAGTGTTTCCAATGAATATTAGCTAGTTATTCAGTGATCTATAGCTGTTTCCTACAAATTAGGTATAAAATATTTTTATTCGAATAATTTGCACCTATAAGTAGCTTACATTACATTAAGCTATTAAATAGAAGAGTAATGAGGAGAGGTTATTTATTGTGATATAACGGTTGTATTGCAAAGCGTTTTCATAGTTCTTGTAAAACTGTAGCGTTATTGTATATATCATTTTAAGTAGTTTACTTATCAGATTGCCTATAAACCCATAAAAATGCAGTGTTTCAATGATAATTAAATATTTATCAGTGATATATAGCTGTTTTCCTACAAATTGAAGTATAAAATCCTCTTTTTAGAATAATTTGCACCTATAAGTAGCTTACATTACATTAAGCTATAAATAGAAGAGTAAGAGGTATTTATTGTGATATAACGGTATATTGCAAGCGTTTTTCATAGTTTCTTGTAAACTGTAGCGTTATTGTTATATACAAGTAGTTTTACTTATCATATTGCTATAAACCCATATAATGTAGTGTTTTCAATGATATTTAGCTAGTTATCAGTGATATATAGCTGTTTTCCTACAAATTGAGTATAAAATCCTTTTTTTTAGAATAATTTGCACCTATAAGTAGCTTACATTACATTAAGCTATTAAATAGAAGAGTAAGAGGTTATTTATTGTGATATAACGGTATATTCAAGCGTTTTCATAGTTTCTTGTAAACTGTAGGTTATTGTATATATACAAGTAGTTTTACTTATCATATTGCTATAAACCCATAAAATGTAGTGTTTTCAATGATATTAGCTATTATCGTGATATATAGCTTTTTCCTAAAATTGAAGTATAAATCTTTTTTTAGAATAATTTGCACCATAAGTAGCTTACATTACATTAGCTATTAAATAGAAGAGTAAGAGGTTATTTATTGTGATATACGGTATATTGCAAGCGTTTTTTCATAGTTTCTTGTAAACTGTAGCGTTATTGTATATATACAAGTAATTTTACTTATCAGATTGCTATAAACCCATAAAATGTAGTGTTTTCAATGATATTAAATATTTATCGGTGATATATAGCTGTTTTCCTACAAATTGAAGTATACAATCTTTTTTTAGAATAATTTGCACCAATAAGTAGCTTACATTACATTATCCTAATAAATAGAAGAGTAAGAGGTTATTTATTGTGATATAGCGGTATATTGCAAGCGTTTGTCATAGTTTCTTGTAAAATGTAGCGTTATTGTATATATACAAGTAGTTTTACTTATCATATTGCTATAAACCATAAAATGTAGTGTTTTCAATGATATTAGTATTTATCGGTGATATATAGCTGTTTTCCTACAAATTGAAGTATACAATCCTTTTTTTAGAATAATTTGCACAATAAGTAGCTTACATTACATTATCCTAATAAATAGAAGAGTAAGAGGTTATTTATTGTGATATAGCGGTATATTGCAAGCGTTTGTCATAGTTTCTTGTAAAATGTAGCGTTATTGTATATATACAAGTAGTTTTACTTATCATATTGCTATAAACCTATAAAATGTAGTGTTTTCAATGATATTAGCTATTTATCGGTGATATATAGTTTGTTTTCCTACAAATTGAAGTAAAAACCCTTTTTTTTTAGAAAAAATTTCCCAACCTATAAGTATTTAAAATTACATTAAGTTTATTAAATAAAAGAGAAAAGGGGTTTTTTATTTTTGATAAAACGGTATTTGTTTTGCGTTTTTCAATTTTCTTCAAAACCCTGTAGGTTTTTGGGAAAATTTTAAAAAGTAGTTTTCTTATTTTTTATTGCAAAAAAACCCAAAAAAAATGTAGTTTTTTTTCAAGATATTAGCTTTTTATCGCTGATATAGAGCTTTTTCCCTACAAATTGAAGTAAAAAAATCCTTTTTTTAGAAAAATTTGCACCTATTTAGCAAAATTTTACATTAAGCTTTTAAAATTCAAGAGAAATAGGTTTTTTTTTGGGAAAATAAAAACCCGGTAAAAATTGCAAGCTTTTTTTCATAGTTTCTTGTAAACTGTGGGCTTTATTGTTTATACAAGTATTTTATTTATTAAATTGCTATAAACCCAAAAAAAATGTAGTGTTTTAAATGATTTTTAGCTATTTATCGGGGATTATAGCTTTTTTCCCCTAAAAAATTGAAGTAAAAAATCCTCTTTTTAGAAAATTTGCACCTATAAGTAGTTTACATTCCCAAAAAAGCATTAAATAAAGAGAAAGGGGTTTTTATTTTTTGTGATAAAACGGTATTTTTCTTGCTTTTTTTCATATTTTCCCTTCAAAATTTGTAGCGTTTTTTGGGATATCCCAAAATGGGTTTTATTTTATTATTTCCCTAAAAAACCCCAAAAAATTGTAGTTTTTTTCAATGATATTAGCTTTTTAAATCGGTAAATATAAGCTTTTTTCCTAAAATTTTTTTAAAAGGGTATAAAACCTCTTTTTAGAATAATTTGCACCTATAAGTAGCTTAAATACATTAAGCTATTAAATAAAAAGAGAAAGGGGCTTTTTAAATTTGAATAACGGTATATTGAAAAAGCTTTTTTTCTAGCTTCTTGTAAACTGTAGCGTTATGTTATATTCAAGTAGTTTTTACTTATCTTTGCTGTAAACCCATAAAAATTAGTGTTTTCAATGATATTAGCTATTTATCGGTGATATATGCTGTTTTTCTACAAATTGAGTTATAACCATCCTTTTTTTAGAATACTTTGCCCCTCTAAGTACCTACATTACATTAAGCTAGTAAATAGAAGAGTACGAGGAAATTTATTGTTGTTATAATACGTATATTGCAAGCGTTTTTCATAGTTTCTTGTAAACTGTTAGCGTTATTGTATATATTCAAGTAGTTTTACTGTTATTTGCTATAAACCAATAAAATGTAGTGTTTCAATGATTTAGCTAGTTATCTGATATATAGCTGTGTTTCCTACAATTGAAATATAAATCCTTTTTTTTTTGAATAATTTGCAAATATACGTAGCTTACATTCATTAAGCTATTAAATAGAAGATTACAAGAGTTATTTATTGTGATATAACGGTATATTCAAGCGTTTTTCATAGTTTTTCTTGTAACTGTACCGTTATTTATATATACAAGTAGTTTTTACTTATGATATTGGTATAAAGCCATAAAAATTGTAGTGTTTTCAATGATAATTAGCTAATTATCGGTTGATATATAGCTTGTTTTCCTACAAATTGAAGTATAAAACCGATTTTAGAATAATTTGCACCTATAGTGCTTACATTACATTAAGCTATTAAATAGAAGAGTAAGAAGTTATTTTATTGTGATATACGTATATTGCAAGCGTTTTCATAGTTTCTCTAAACTGTAGCCGTTATTTTATATATACAAACTAGTTTTACTTATTATATGCTATAAGCCATAAAATGTAGTGTTTTCAATGATTTTAGCTAGTTATCAGTGATATATAGCTGTTTTCCTACAAATTAAGTTTAAATCCTCTTTTTAGAATATTTGCACCTATAAGTAGCTTTCAATTACATTAACTAATAAATGAAGAGTATGAGGACTTTATTGTGATATAACGGTATATTCCAAGCGTTTTTGATAAGTTTTCCTTGTACCTTAGCGTTATTGTATATATCAAGTAGTTTACCTTATCATATTGCTATAAACCCAATATAATGTAGTGTTTTCAATGATTTTAGCTAGTTATCAGTGATATATTAGCCCGTTTTCCTACAAATTGAATATAAATTATCTTTTTTAGAATTTTAATACCTATAGTAGCTTACATTACCGTAAGCTATTAAATAGATATTAAGAGGTTATTTATTGTGATTATAACGGATATTCAAGCGTTTATTTTCATAGTTTCTTCTAACTGTAGCGTTATTGTATATATACAAGGTCGTTTTACTTATCATATTGCTATAAACCCTAAAATGTAGTGTTTCAATGATTTTTAGCTAGTATCGGAGATATATAGTTTTGTTTTACTACAATTTAGGTATAAAATCTTTTCTTTTTTAGAATAATTTTTGCCTTTATCACCTATAAGTAAGCTTATATATTCCATTAAGCTATTAAATAGAAGAGTAAGAGGTTTATTTATTGTGGTATAAACGGTATATTGCAAGCGTTTTTTTCATAGTTTTTCTTCTAACCTGTAGCGTTATTGTTACAAGTAGTTTTAATTATTATATTGCTATAAACCCATAAAAATGTAGTGTTTTTCAATGATATTATCTATTTTATCGGTGATATAATATAGCTGTTTCCTACAATTTGAAGTATAAATCCTCTTTTTTAGAAATTTGCACCTATTAGTAGCTTACTGTACATTAAGGCTATTAAATAGAAGAGTACTAGGGTATTATTGTGATATAACGGTATATTGCAAGCGTTTTTTTCATAGTTTCCTTGTAACAGTAGCGTTATTTATTATACAAGTAATTTTACTTATCATATTGACTATAAACACATAAATTTATTGTTTCAATGATATTAGCTATTTATCGTTGATATATAGCTGTTTTCCTACAATTGAAATATAAAAATCCTTTTTAAGAATAAGTTGCACCTATAGTAGCTTACATTACATTAAGCTAGTAAATAGAAGAGTAAGAGGTTATTTATTGTGATATAACGGTATATAGCAAGCGTTTTTCATAGTTTCATTGTAAACTGTAGCGTTATGTTGTAATTATACATAGTTTACTTATCATATTGCTAAAACCCATAAAGGTAGTGTTTTCATGATATTAGCTATTATCGTGATATATATCTGTTGTTTTCCTTACAAATCGAAGTCTAATCCCTCTTTTTAGAATAATTTGCACCTATAAGTAGCTTACAACAGTAAGCTATTAAATTAGAAGAGTTTAGAGGTTATATATTTGTGATCTACTGTTTTTATTGCCAAGCGTTTGTCATAGTTTCTTCTAAACTGTAGCGTTATTGTATATATACAAGTAGTTTTACTTATTATATTGCTATAAACCTAAATGTTAGTGTTTTGAATGATTTTTAGCTATTATCAGTGATCTAATATCTGTTTTCCCCTACAAATGAAGTATCCCATCCTTTTTTTTAGAAGAATTTGCCCCTATAAATAAGCTTACATTACATTAAGCTAGTAAATAGAAGAAGTAAGATGTTATTTATTGTGATATAACTGTATATTGCAAGCGTTTTTCATAGTTTCTTGTAAGCTGTCAGCGTTTATTGTATATATAAACAAGAGTTTTTACTTTTATCATATTGCTATAACCATAACTTAGTGTTTTTCAATGATATTCTGCTATTGTATCGGTGATAATAGCTGTTTTTCCTACAACTTGGAAGTATCAAAACCTCTTTTAGAATAATTTTGCACCTATAAGTTTGCTTACATTACATTAGCTATTACATATGAGAGTAAGAGGTTATTTATTGTGATATAAGGTATCTGCCACGTTTTTCATAGTTTCTTGTAAACTGTAGCGTATTGTATATATACAAGTAGTTTTACTTATTATATTGCTATAACCCATAAAATGTAGTGTTTTCAATGATTTTAGGCTATTTTTTCAGTGATAATATCTGTTTTCCTACAAATTGGGAAGAAAAAAAAAATAAATCCTCTTTTTTAGAATAATTTGCACCTATAAGTAGCTTACTTACATTAGCTATTTAAATAGACGAGTAGGAGGAAATTTATTGTGATATAACGTAATATTGCAAGCGTTTTTCATAGTTTCTTCTAAACTGTACGTTATTGGTATATATACAAGTATTTTACTTATTATATTGCTTATAACCCATAAAAATGTAGTGTTTTCATGATTTTAGGGTCTAGTTATCAGTGTATATAGCTGTTTTTCCTAAATTTGAAATGTAAATATCCTTTTTTTGAATAATTTGCAAATATAAGTAGCTTACATTACTTAAGCTATGACAATAGAAGAGTAAGAGTTTTTCTTGTGATAATCACTGTATATTGCAAGCGTTTTCAATAGTTTCTTGTAAACTGTAATCCGGGTATTTTATATATACAAGTAGTTTACTTCTGATATTGGTATATAAAGCCAATAAAATGTATTGTTTTCCAATGATATAGCTAATTACGGTGATATATAGCTGTTTTCCTACAAATTGAAGTATAAATTCCTATTTTTTGAATAATTTGCACACCTATAAGTAGGCTTACATTACATTAATCTATTAAATAGAAGATAAAGAGGTATTTATTGTGATATAACGGGTATATTGCAAGCGTTTTTCATGAGTTTCTTCTAAACTGTAGCGGTATTTTTTTTATATATACAAATAGTTTTACTTATTATATTGCTATAAAGCCATAAATGTAGTGTTTTCAATGATTTTAGCTAGTTATTCCAGTGATATATAGCTGTTTTTCCTACAAATTTGAAGTATAATCCCTGTTTTAAATAATTTTGCACCGAAATAAGTAGCTTACATTACATTAAGCTATAAATAATAAGAGTCTGAGGAAATTTTATTGTGATATAACGGTATATTCCAAGCGTTTTTTTCTAGTTTTCTTGTAAACTGTAGCGTTATTGTTATATACAAGTAGTTTTACTTATCATATTGCTATAAACCCATATAATGTAGTGTTTCAAGATTTTTAGCTAGTTATCATTGATATATAGCCGTTTTCCTACAAATTGAAGTATAAAAAATTATCTTTTTAGAATAATGTATACTATAAGTAGCTTACATTACATTAAGCTTATTACATTAGAATATTAAGAGATTTATTTATTGTGATATAACGGTATATTCAACGTTTTTTCATAGTTTCTTCTAAACTGTAGCGTTATTGTAGATATCAAGTAGTTTTTACTTATCATATTGCTATAACCCCTAAAATGGTAGTGTTTTTCAATATGTCTAGCTAGTAATCGGAGATATATAGTTGGTTTTTACTACAAATTTTAGGTATGCACTGCATCTTTTTTTAGGATAATTTTGCACCTATATGTCGTTTATATTCATTAAGCTATTAAATAGCAGAGTAAGAGGTTATGTATTGTGGTATAACGGGTATATTGCAAGCGTTTTTTCATAGTTTCTTTCGAAACTGTAGCGTTATTGTTACAAGTCGTTTTTAATTATTATATTGTCTATAAACCCATAAAAGTATGTTTTTCAATGATATTAGCTATTTATCGGTGAATATATAAGCTGTTTTCCTACAATTGAAGTATAAATCCTCTTTTTAAGAATAATTTGCACCTATTGTGCTTACTGTACATTAACTATTAAATAGAAGAGTATAGGGGTATTCATTGTGGATATAAACGGATTATTGCAAGCGTTTTTTCATAGTTTTTGTAAACATTAGCGTTATATATATATACAAGTAAGTTTTACTTATCATATTGCTATAAACCCAAAAATGTAGTGTTTTCAATGATATTAAGCTTTATTTTATCGTGGATATTAGCTGTTTTCCCTACAAATTGAATATAAAAATCCCGTTTTAAGAATAATTTGCACCTATAAGTAGCTTACAGTACATTAAGCTATTGAATAGAAGAGTAAGAGTTATTTATTGTGATATAACCGGTATATAGCAAGCGTTTTTCACAGTTTCTTGAAACTGTAGCGTTATTGTATATATACAAGTAGTTTTACCTTATCTATTGCTATAAACCCATAAAATGTAGTGTTTTCCATGATCTTAGCTATTTATATCTGGTGATATATAGCTGTTTTCTTACAAAAAAATCGACAGTATAAATCCTCCTTTTTAAAGAAATAATTTGCACCTATAAGTAGCTTACATACATTAAGCTATTCAATAGAAGAGTTAGAAGGTTTTATATATTGTGATATCCTGTTATTGCAAGGCGTTTTTTCATAGTTTCTTCTAACTGTAGCGTTTATTGGTATATATACAATATTTTTTACTTTATTATATTGCTATAAACCCCTAAAATGTTAGTGTTTTGATGAATTTGTGTTAGCTAGTTTATCAGTGATATATAGCTGTTTTTCCTACCAAATTGAAGTATCCCATCCTTTTTTTAGAATAATTTTGCCCCTATAAATAGCTACTTACATTAAGCTAGTAAATAGAAGAGTAAGAGGTTATTTATTGTGATATAACGGTATATTGCAGCGTTTTTTTCATAGTTTTCTTTAAGCTGTAGCGTTTTTGTATATATAACAAGAGTTTTTACTCTATCAATATTGCTATAAACCCATAATGGTAGTGTTTTTCAATGATATTAGCTATTTATCGGTGATATATAGCTGTTTTCCTCAAATTGAAGTATCAAAACTCTTTTTAGAATAATTTGCACCTATAAGTTGCTTACATTAATTTAGCTATTAAATAGAAGAGTAAAGAGGTTATTTATTGTGATATACGTTCATATTGCCAGCGTTTTTTCATAGTTTCTTGGTAAACTGTAGCGTTATTGTATATATACAAGTAGTTTTACTTATTATTTGCTATAAACCCATAAATGTGTGTTTCAATGATTTTAGCTGAAAGTTTTTCAGTGATATATAGCTTTTTCCTACAATTGAAGAATAAAATCCTCTTTTTAGAATAATTTTGTCACCTATAAGTAGCTTACATTACATTTAAGCTATTAAATAGACGAGTAGGAGGAATTTATTGTGATTAACGGTATATTGCAAGCGTTTTTTCATAGTTTCTTCTAAACTGTAGCGTTTATTGTATATATACAAGTCGTTTTACTTTATTATAATTGCTATAACCCATAAATGTTGTGTTTTTGAATGATTTTAGCTAGTTATCAGTGATATATAGCTGTTTTCCTACAATTTGAAGTATAAAATCCTCTTTTTAGAATATTTGCACCTATATTAGCTTACATTAATTAGCTATTAAATAGAAAAGTACGCGGCTATTTATTGGTGTAGAACGGTATATTGCAAGCGTTTTTCATAGTTTCTCTAACTAGTGAGCGTTTATGTCTATATTACAAGTATTTTACTTATCATCTTGCCTATAAAACCCATATATGTAGTGTTTTCAACTGATATTAGCTATTATCATGATATTAGCTGTTTTTCTACAAATTTAGGTATAAAATCTTTTTTTAGAATATTTGCACCTATCAGTAGCTTCTTACATTAAAGCTATAAATAGAAGAGTAAGAGGTTTATTTTTGTGATATAACGGTATATTCAAGCGTAGATCATAGTTTCTTGTAAACTGTACTTATTGTATATAAAGTAAGTTTTACTTATCGATTGCTATAACCCATAAAATTTAGTGGTGTTCATGATATTAAATATTTATCGGGGGGTGATATATAGCTTTTTTTCCTACAAATTGAAATATAAAATCCTTTTTAAGAATAATTTGCACCTATAAGTAGCTTACATTACATTAAGCTATTAAATAGAAGAGTAAGAGGTTATTTTTTGTGATATAACGGTATATGCAAGCGTTTTTCAAGTCTTGTAAACTGTAGCGTTATTGTATATATACAAGTAGTTTTTACTTATATCATATTGCTAAAAACCCAAAAAATGTAGTGTTTTCAATGATATTAGCTATTTATCGGTGATATTAGCTGTTTTCTTACAAATGAAGTATAAAATCCTCTTTTAGAAAAATTTGCACCTATAAGTAGCAAACATAACATTAAGCTATTAAATAGAAGAGTTAGAGGTATATTTTGTGATATAACGTTTTTTGCAAGCGTTTTTCATAGTTTCTTCTAAACTGTAGCGTTATTGTATATATACAAGAAAGTTTTACTTATTATATTGCTAAAAACCCCATAAAATGTAGTGTTTGAATGATTTTAGCTAGTTATCAGTGATATATAGCTGTTTTCCTACAAATTTAAGTATCCCATCCTTTTTTAGAAAAATTTGCCCCATAATAGCTTACATTACATTAAGCTAGTAAATAGAAGAGTAAGAGGTTATTATTGTGATATAACGGTATATTGCAAGCGTTTTTCATAGTTTTTTGTAACTGTAGCGTTATTGTATATATAACAAAAGTTTTATTATCATATTGCTATAAACCCATAAATGTTAGGTTTTCAATGATATTTGCTATTTATCGGTGATATATAGCTGTTTTTCCCACAAATTGAAGTATCAAAACCCCTTTTTTAGAATAATTTGCACCTATAAGTTGCTTACATTACATTAAGCTTTAAATAGAAGAGTAAGGGTTATTTTTTGTGATATAACGGTATATTGCCAAACGTTTTTCATAGTTTCTTTTTAAACTGTAGCGTATTTTATATATACAAGTAGTTTTAAATTATTATATTGCTATAAAACCCCTAAAAGTAGGTTTCAATGATTTTAGCTAGTTTTCAGGGGATTATAGCTGTTTTCCTACAAATGAAGAATAAAATCCTCTTTTTTTGAATAAATTTTCACCTATAAGTAGTTACATTACATTAAGCTATTAAATAGACGAGTAGGAGGAAATTTTTTGTGATATAACGGTATATTTCAAGCGTTTTTTCATAGTTTCTTCTAAACTGTAGCGTTATTGTATATATACAAGTAGTTTTACTTTATTTTTGCTATAAACCCCTAAAATGTAGTGTTTTGAATGATTTAGCTAGTTATCAGTGATATATAGTGTTTTCCTACAATGAAGTATAAAATCCTCTTTTTAGAAAATTTGCACCTATAAGTAAACTTACATTACATTAAAACTATAAATAGAAAAGTAAGAGGCTATTTATTGTGATATAACGGTATATGCAAGCGTTTTTCATAGTTTCTTCTAAACTGTAGCGTTATTGTCTAATACAAGTAGTTTACTTATCATATTGCATAAAACCCATATAATGTAGTGTTTTCAATGATATTAGCTAGTTTATCAGTGATATATAGCTGTTTCCTACAAATGAGGTATAAATCTTTTTTTAGAATAATTTTCACCTATCATAGCTTACATACATTAAACTAATAAATGGAAGAGTAAGAGGTTATTTATTGTGATATAAAGGTATATAGCAAGCGTTTTTCATAGTTTCTTGTAAACTGTAGCGTTATTGTATATATACAAGTAGTATTACTTATCAGATTGCTATAAACCCATAAAATGTAGTGTTTTCAATGATATTAAATATTTAAAGTTGATATATAGCTGTTTTCCTATAAATTGAAGTATACAATCCTTTTTTTAGAATAATTTGCACCTATAAGTAGCTTACATTACATTTTCCTAATAAATAGAAGAGTAAGAGGTTATTTATTGTGATATAACGGTATATTGCAAGCGTTTGTCATAGTTTCTTGTAAAATGTAGCGTTATTGTATATATACAAGTAGTTTTACTTATCATATTGCTATAAACCTATAAAATGTAGTGTTTTCAATGATATTAGCTATTTGTCGGTGATATATAGCTGTTCTCCTACAAATTGATGTATAAAATCCTCTTTTTAGAATAATTTGCACCTATAAGTAGCTTACATTACATTAAGCTAATAAATGGAAGAGTAAGAGGTTATTTATTGTTATATAACGGTATATTGCTTGCGTTTTTCATAGTTTCTTCTAAACTGTAGCGTTATTGTATATATACAAGTAGTTTTACTTATTATATTGCTATAAACCCATAAAATGTAGTGTTTTCAGTGATATTAGCTATTATCGTGATATATAGCTTTTATCCTAAAAAATGAAGTACCCCATCCTTTTTTAGAAAAATTTGCCCCAAAAGTAGTTTACATTACTTTAAAGCTAGAAAATTTGGGAAGAGTAAGAGGTTATTTATTTTGTTTAAAAACGGTATATTGCAACGTTTTTCTTTAGTTTCTTGAAAAACGTGCGTTATTGTATATATAAAAAGTATTTTATTTATCAAATTGCTAAAAAAACCCATAAAATTTTGGGTTTTTTCAATGATTTAAATTTTTTAAATTTTGATTATAGCTGTTTTCCTATAAATTGAAGTATACAATCCTTTTTTAGAATAATTTGCAATATAAGTAGCTTACATTACTTTTTTCCTAAAAAATAGAAGGTAAGGGGTTATTTATTTTTGATAAACGGTATTTTTGCAAGCTTTTGAAAGTTTTTTGGTAAAATGTAGCGTTATTGTATATAACAAGTATTTTTACAAATTCAATTGCCTAAACCCTTTTTAAAATGTAGTTTTTTAAATTTTGATATTAGCTATTTATCGGTGATATATAGCTGTTTTCCTACAAATTGAAGTATCCCATCCTTTTTTTAGAATAATTTGCCCCTATAAGTAGCTTACATTACAATAAGCTAGTAAATAGAAGAGTATGAGGTTATTTATTGTGATATAACGGTATATTGTAAGCTTTTTTCATAGTTTCTTGTAAATTGTAGCGTTATTGTATATATACAAGTAGTTTTACTTATTATATTGCTATAAACCCATAAAATGTAGTGTTTTCAATGATATTAGCCTGTTATCAGTGATATATAGCTGTTTTCCTAGAAATTGAAGTATAAAATCCTCTTTTTAGAATAATTTGCACCTATAAGTTGCTTACATTACATTAAGCTATTAAATAGAAGAGTAAGAGGTTATTTATTGTGATATAACGGTATATTGCCAGCGTTTTTCATAGTTTCTTGTAAAATGTAGCGTTATTCTATATATACAAGTAGTTTTACTTATTATATTGCTATAAACCCATAAAATGTAGTGTTTTCAATGATTTTAGCTATTTATGGGTGATATATAGCTTTTTTCCTACAAATTGAAGTATAAAATCCTTTTTTTAGAAAAATTTTTGGCACCTATAATTTAGCTTACATTACATTTGGGCTTTTAAATAGAAGATAAGAGGTTTTTTTAAATTTTTATAAAAGGGTATATTGCAGCGGTTTTTTCATATTTTTCTTCAAAACTGTAGCGTTATTTTTTAATACAAATAGTTTTACTTATTAATTTTGGGCTAAAAACCCATAAAATGTAGTGTTTTGAATTTTTTTTAGCAGTTATCAGTGTTTAATAGCTTTTTCCCCTAAAAAATTAAAAGGGAAAAAATCCTCTTTCAAAGAATAATTTTGCACCTATAAGTAGTTTTACTTTAAACATTAAGCTTTAAATAAAAAGAGTAAAAAAGGTTATTTATTGGGGTATTACGGTATTTCCCAACCCTTTTTTTCATATTTTCTTCTAAACTGTTTTTTTTATTTTATTTACAAGAAAGTTTTACTTATTATATTTGGCTAAAAAACCCAAAAAATTTGTGTGTTTTAAATAAATTTTAAACATTTATAGTAATATACTTTTTTTTCCTAAAATTTGGGAAGTAAAAAAATCCTCTTTTTAAAAAATTTTTTGGCCCCTATTAGTAGCTTACTTTTACTTTAAAGCTATTAAATAGAAAGTAATATAGAAATTTATTGTGATAAAGGGAAATTTTTCAAGCTTTTTTTTAAATAGTTTCTTGTAAACTGTAGCGTTATTGTATTATACAAGAAATTTTTAATTTTATCATTTGCTAAAAACCCAAAAAATTTAGTGTTTTAAATGATATTAGCAAAAATTTATGGGTGTATTAGCTTTTTTTCCTATAAATTAAAATTTAAAAAATCCTTTTTAAGAAAATTTGCCCTATAAGTAGCTTCTTACTTAAGCTTTAAAATGAAATTAAGGGGTTTTTTTATTGTGTATAAGGGTATATAAAACCCTTTTTTTCTTTAATTTTTCTTGAAAACCCTTGTAGCGTTATTGTATATATACAAGTATTTTTTTACTTTTGGCTTTTTGCTATAAACCCAAAAAATGAAATTGGGTTTTTAAATGATTTAGCTATTTATCGGTGATTATACCCTTTTTTTTTTTTTTTTTCCTAAAAATCAAATTTATAAAATCCTTTTTTTTAGAAAAATTTGCCAAAAAATACTTACAAAACATTAAGCTAAAAAAGGAAAGTTAGAGGTTATATATTTTATATAACTGTTTTTTCCCCAAGGGGTTTTTCATAGTTTCTTCAAAACTGTAGCTTTATTTTTATCAAGTAGTTTTTACTTTTATATTGCTAAAAACCCATAAATTTAGTGTGTTTAATGATTTTGCTAGTTATCAGTAATAAAAATAGCTGTTTTCCTACATATTAAGTAAAAAAAAATTCCTTTTTTTTAGAAAAATTTGCACCTAAAAGTAGCTTCTTCCCTTAAAACCCTTATTAAATAGAAGAGTAAGAGGTTATTTAGTGTATAAACGGTATATTGCAACGTTTTTCATAGCTTTTTGTAAAACGGTACGTTATTGACATATACAAGTTTTTTTTACTTATCATATTGTTTAAAAACCCATAAAAATGTATGTTTTCAATGATTAGCTAGTTATCAGTGATAATAGCTTTTTTCCTACAAATTGAGGATAAAATCTTTTTTTTAGAATAATTTGGGCACCTATCGTACCCTTTCATTACATTAGCTTTTAAATAGAAGAGAAAAGGGGTTTATTTATTTTGATATAACTTTAATTATTGAAAGGGGCGTTTTTCATAGTTTCTTCAAAAAACGGGTAGCTTTTATTGTATATATACAATTATTTTAAAACTTATTATATTTCCCCTATAAACCCATAAAAGTAGTGTTTTGAATGATTTTAGTTTATTTTTAATCAGTGAATAATTAGCTGTTTCCTACAAATTGAAGTATAAAACCCCCTTTTTTTAAAATAATTTGCACCTTATTTCTTCCATTCATTAAGCTATTAAATAAAAAGGGGAAGAGGTTTTTATTGTGAAAAACGTTATATTGCCAGCTTTTTTCCCATAGTTTTTTGAAACTGTGGGCTTTTTGGGAAATATATACAATTATTTTTTTACTTTTTATATTGCATAAACCCATAAAATGTAGTTTTTTTCCCAAGGGTTTTAGCTATTATCCAGTGATATTGCTTTTTTTCCTACAAATTAAAGGGTTAAAACCTTTTTTTGAAAAATTTTGCACCTATAATAGCTTACATTACTTTTAACTTTTAAAAATAGAAGAGTAAAAAGGCTTTTATTGTGAATCCGGTATATTGCAACCTTTTTTTTTCATAGTTTTTTTTTAAACTGTAGCGTTTTTTTATATATACAAGTAGTTTTACTTATCATATTGCTATAAAACCATAAAATGTAGTGTTTTCATGATTTAGCTAGTTATCGTGATATATAGCTGTTTTCCTACAAATTGAAGTAAAAATCCTCTTTTTAGAATAATTTGCACCTATAAGTAGCTTACATTACATTAAGCTATTAAATAGAAGAGTAAGAGGTTATTTATTGTGATATACGGTATATTGCAAGCGTTTTTCATAGCTTCTTGTAAACTGTAGCTTTATTGTATATAACAAGTAGTTTTACTGATTATATTGCTATAAAACCCATAAAATGTAGTGTTTTCAATTATTTAGCTATTTATCGTGATATATAGCTGTTTTCCTACAAATTAAAGTATAAAATCCTTTTTTTTAGAATATTTGCCCCTTAAGTGCTTACATTACATTAAGCTATTAAAGAAGATAAGGTTTTTTTTGTGATAAAAGGGTTTATTTGCGCTTTTTTTCATAGTTTTTCTTCTAAACTGTAGCGTTTTTTTATATAACAATAGTTTTTACTTATTATATGTTTAAACCATAAAATGTAGTTTTTTAAATGATTTAGCTATATCGTGATATATAGCTGTTTTCCTAAAAAATTGAAGTAAAAATCCTCTTTTTAGAATAATTTGCACCTATAGTAGCTTCATTAATTAAGCTAAAAAATAAAGAGTAAGAGGAAATTTAGTGTATAGGTATATTCCAAGCTTTTTTCATTTTTCTTTAAACTGTAGCGTTATTTTTATATCAAGTATTTTACTTATATATTCTATAAACCCATAATGTAGTGTTTTCAATGATAACTATTACGGGTATAACCCTTTTTTCCCTACAATTGAGGTAAAAAACTTTTTTTTAGAAAAATTTTTTGCACCTAAAGTGCTTACATTACTTAAGCTATTAAATAGAAAAAAGAGGTTATTTATTTTGATATAACGTTTTCAAGCGTTTTTCATAGTTTCTTGAAAACTGTACGTTATTGTTATATACAAGTATTTTTACTTTAATTGCTAAAACCCAAAAAATGTAGTTTTTTTTCAATGATTTATATTTTCGTGATATAACTTTTTCCTAAAAGGGAAGTATAAATCTTTTTTGAATAATTTCATATATAGCTTACTTTACATACCAAATAAATAGAAGGTAAGAGGTTTTTTATTTTATAAGGGATATTGCAAGCTTTTTTCTAGTTTTTTGAAAAAAAGAAAAAACCCTTTTTATATATAAAGTATTTTTTACTTTTATTGCTATAAACCATAAAATGTATTTTTTTAAATGATATTGTTTTTTCGGTGATATATACGTTTCCTAAAATAAAGTATAAAACCCTTTTTTTTTAGAAAAATTTTACCTATAATTTGCTTACATTACATTAAGCTATTAAATGAAATAGGGGTTTATTTTTTGTGATATAACGGTAATTCCCGCTTTTTTTCATATTTCTTTAAGTACGTTATTTTATATATCAATGTTTTATTATTATTTGCTAAAAACCCAAAAAAGTAGTTTTTTTCAATGTTTTTAGCATTTCAGGATTTTTAGCTGTTTTCCTAAAATTGAATATAAAACCCTCTTTTTAGAAAAATTTGCCTATAAGTAGTTTACATTACATTAAGTTTTTAAAAAAATAAAAAGAGAAAGAGGATTTATTGTATAAAAGGTTATTCAAGCGTTTTTCATAGTTTCTTTAAACTGTAGCATTGTTATTACAAGTAGTTTTACTTTTTATATTGCTAAAAACCCATAAAATGTAGGTTTTTTCAATGATATTAGCTATTTATCGTGTATATAGCTTTTTTTCCTAAAAATTAGTATACCCTTTTTTTAAAAAATTTGCCCCTATAAGGGATTTTACATTACATTAAGCTAGAAAAAAGAAGAGTAAGGGGTTTATTTATTTGAAAAAACGGTATTTTTCAAGCGTTTTTCATAGTTTCTTGTAAACTGAGCGTTTTTTATTATATATACAAGTTTTTTTACTTATCATTTGCTATAACCCATAAAATGTGTGTTTTAAATGATTTATTATTATCAGTGTATATACTTTTTCTAAAATTTGAAGTATAAAATTTTTTAGAATAATTTGCACCTATATAGCTTACTTCTTTAAACTATTAATGAAAGTAGAGGTTTTTTGTGATATAGGGTATTTGGCAAGGGCTTTTTTCATGTTTCTTGAAAAATGTAGCGTTTTGTATATATACAAGTAGTTTTATTTATCTATTGCTATAAACCATAAAATGTTGTTTTCAATGAATTAGCATTTTGGGTGAATAAGCTTTTTTCCAAAAAAATTTAAGTAAAAAATCCTTTTTTTTTAAAAATTTAATTTGCCCAAAAGTGCTTACATTACATTAAGCTAAAAATAGAAGGGAAAGAGGTTATTTATTGTGATATAAGGTTATTGCAAGCTTTTTTTATAGTTTCTTTAAAACTGGGGTTTATTGAATATATAAAATAATTTTATTTATTTATTGCTAAAAAACCCAAAAAATGTATTTTTTAAAAGATTTTAGCTAGTTATCAGTGAATAAGCTTTTTCCCCTAAAAATTAAAGTAAAAAACCTCTTTTAGAATAATTTGCCCCTATAGTGCTTACATTAATTAAGCTTTTAAAATAGAAGAGTAAGAGGTTATTTTTTGTGATATAGGGTATTTTGAAAAGCGTTTTTCATAGTTTTTTAAAACTGTAGCGTTATTGTATATATACAAGATTTTTTACTATTAATTGCTAAAAACCCCAAAAAAATTAGTGTTTTCAATGATTTTACTATTTCTGATATATGCTGTTTTCCTAAAAATTAAAGTAAAAATCCTTTTTTAGAAAAATTTGCACCTAAGTAGCTTACATTACTTTAAGTTTAAAAAAAAGAAAGAGGTTATTTTTGGATAAAACGGTTATTGCAAGCTTTTTTTTATATTTTTCTTGTAACTGTAGCGTTTTTTTATTATCAATAGTTTTACTTATATTTTGCTATAAACCCATAAAATGTGTTTTTTCAATGTTTTTTACTATAATCGGTGATATAAAGTTTTCCCCTCAAATTTGGGTAAAAAATTTTTTTTTTAGAATAATTTGCACCTATAAGTATTTTAAAATTACTTTTTGCTATTAAATGAAGGTAAGAGGTTATTTTTTTTGGTAAAACGGTATATTGAAAGCGTTTTTCATAGTTTCTTTAAACGTAGCTTTTATTGTAAAATACAATTTTTTACTTTTTATATTGCTAAAAAACCCAAAAATGTAGTTTTTTCAATGATATTACTATTTATCGGTGATATATAGCTGTTTTCCTACAAATTGAAGTATAAAATCTCTTTTTAGAATAATTTGCACCTATAAGTTAGCTTACATTACATTAAGCTATTAAATAGAAGATTAAGAGGTTATTTATTGTGATATAACGGTATATAGCAAGCGTTTTTCCATAGTTTCTTGTAACTGTAGCGTTATTGTATATATACAAGTAGTTTTACTTATCATATTGCTATAAACCCATAAAATGTATTGTTTTCAATGATATTAGCTATTTATCGGTGATATATAGCTGTTTTCCTACAAATTGAGGTATAAAATCTTTTTTTTAGAATAATTTGCACCTATAAGTAGCTTACATTACATTAAGCTATTAAATAGAAGAGTAAGAGGTTATTTATTTTGATATAACGGTATATTACAAGCGTTTTTCATAGTTTCTTGTAAACTGTAGCGTTATTGTATATATACAAGTAGTTTTACTTATCAGATTGCTATAAACCCATAAAATGTAGTGTTTTCAATGATATTATATATTTATCGGTGATATATAGCTGTTTTCCTATAAATGGAAGTATACAATACTTTTTTTAGAATAATTTGCACCTATAAGTAGCTTACATTACATTAAGCTATTAAATAGAAGAGTAGGAGGAAATTTATTGTGATATAACGGTATATTGCAAGCGTTTTTCATAGTTTCTTGTAAACTGTAGCGTTATTGTATATATACAAGTAGTTTTACTTATCATATTGCTATAAACCCATAAAATGTAGTGTTTTCAATGATATTAGCTATTTATCGGTGATATATAGCTGTTTTCCTACAAATTGATGTATAAAATCCTCTTTTAAGAATAATTTGCACTATAAGTAGCTTACATTACATTAAGCTATTAAATAGAAGAGTAAGAGGTTATTTATTGTGATATAACGGTATATTGCAAGCGTTTTTCATAGTTTCTTCTAAACTGTAGCGTTATTGAATATATACAAGTAATTTTACTTATTGTATTGCTATAAACCATAAATTAGTGTTTTCAATGATTTTAGCTAGTTATCAGTGATATATAGCTGTTTCCCTACAAATTGAAGTAAAAAATCCTCTTTTTAGAATAATTTGCACCTATAAGTAGCTTACATTACATTAAGCTATTAAATAGAAGAGTAAGAGGTTATTTATTGTGATATAACGGTATATTGCAAGCGTTTTTCATAGCTTCTTGTAAACTGTAGCGTTATTGTATATATACAAGTATTTACTGATTATATGCTATAAACCCATTAAATGTAGTGTTTCAATGATTTTAGCTAGTTATCAGTGATATTAGCTGTTTTCCTACAAATTAAAGTAAAAATCCTCTTTCTAGAATAATTTGCACCTATAAGTAGCTTACATTACATAAGCTATTAAATAAAAGAGTAAGAGGTTATTTTTATTGTGATATAACGGATATATTGCAAGCGTTTTTCATAGTTTCTTGTAAACTGTAGCGTTATTGTATATATACAAGTAGTTTTACTTATCATATTGCTATAAACCCATGAAATGTAGTGTTTTCAATGATTTTAGCTAGTAATCGGTGATATATAATTGTTTTCCTACAAATTTAGGTATAAAACTTTTTTTAGAATAATTTGCACCTATAAGTGCTTATATTACATTTTGCTATTAAATAAGAGTAGAGGTATTTATTGTGGTATAACGGTATATGCAAGCGTTTTCATAGTTTCTTCTAAACTGTAGCGTTATTGTATATATACAAGTAGTTTACTTATTTATTGCTATAAACCCATAAATGTAGTGTTTTCAATGATATTAGCTATTTATCGGTGATATATAGCTGTTTTTCCTACAAATTGAAGTATTAAATCCTCTTTTTGAATAATTGCACTTTAGTATTACATTATTAAGCTATAATATATGATAAACAGTATTTATTGTATTTACAATTGCAGTTTCTATTTCTGATATAT
>JACEEZ010001422.1:0-34213 GCA_016584305.1 Chionoecetes opilio | reverse complement strand
ATTTACAGGTGTGCAATGTGTCAGTGTGTGATGGATGGACAGCTGTGTCTCGGGCCCACCATATGTAACTAATGTATTTGTAGCTTGGTTCCATTTTGTATTACTTATTATTTACCTATTTACCTTTACCTATCTGGAACTACCACGTGCAAGTCTACGGCCTCTTGTAGCTCCTTATTTCTTATGTCTATTATATTCCATTATCATATTTTTCGTTTAGATATGTATTTATAAACACACACCACTGTTAATTCCACTGCTAATCACTCCTCTCACAGACAGAATATTACCACCTCCTGTACAAGCATGCAAATACAGATGAGCCAGTGTAGCCTCAGCAATAGAAAAGTAGTTTTGTTTCAGGGGACTATATATGCCATAATTGCTGTCTTTTAACATGACAACAACCAATATAACCAATAATTTGAAGGATCACTATTATAGCTAGCCATCAGGAATAAATATAATGATGCTTGTATAGACCTGGTTCCTTTCTGCTTCCTTGACCCCTGCAATGTGTCTTCCTCTCCTTAACCCTGCAATGTGTCTTCCTCTCCTTAACCCCTGCAATGTGTCTTCCTCTCCTTGACCCCTGCAATGGTCTTCCTCTCCTTGACCCTGCAATGTGTCTTCCTCTCCTTAACCCCTGCAATGTGTCTTCCTCTCCTTAACCCCTGCAATGTGTCTTCCTCTCCTTGACCCTGCAATGTGTCTTCCTCTCCTTGACCCTGCAATGTGTCTTCCTCTCCTTAACCCCTGCAATGTGTCTTCCTCTCCTTAACCCCTGCAATGTGTCTTCCTCTCCTTAACCCGTGCAATGTGTCTTCCTCTCTTGACCCCTGCAATGTGTCTTCCTCTCCTTGACCCCTGCAATGTGTCTTCCTCTCCTGACCCCTGCAATGTGTCTTCCTCTCCTTGACCCCTGCAATGTGTCTTCCTCTCCTTGACCCGTGCAATGTGTCTTCCTCTCCTTGACCCTGCAATGTGTCTTCCTCTCCTTCACCCCTGCAATGTGTCTTCCTCTCCTTCACCCCTGCAATGTGTCTTCCTCTCCTTGACCCCTGCAATGTGTCTTCCTCTCCTTAACCCCTGCAATGTGTCTTCCTCTCCTTGACCCCTGCAATGTGTCTTCCTCTCCTTAACCCGTGCAATCTGTCTTCCTCTCCTTGACCCCTGCAATGTGTCTTCCTCTCCTTGACCCCTGCAATGTGTCTTCCTCTCCTTGACCCTGCAATGTGTCTTCCTCTCCTTCACCCCTGCAATGTGTCTTCCTCTCCTTGACCCCTGCAATGTGTCTTCCTCTCCTTGACCCCTGCAATGTGTCTTCCTCTCCTTGACCCCTGCAATGTGTCTTCCTCTCCTTAACCCCTGCAATGTGTCTTCCTCTCCTTAACCCGTGCAATGTGTCTTCCTCTCCTTGACCCTGCAATGTGTCTTCCTCTCCTTGACCCCTGCAATGTGTCTTCCTCTCCTTAACCCCTGCAATGTGTCTTCCTCTCCTTGACCCCTGCAATGTGTCTTCCTCTCCTTGACCCCTGCAATGTGTCTTCCTCTCCTTGACCCCTGCAATGTGTCTTCCTCTCCTTGACCCCTGCAATGTGTCTTCCTCTCCTTAACCCCTGCAATGTGTCTTCCTCTCCTTAACCCGTGCAATGTGTCTTCCTCTCCTTGACCCTGCAATGTGTCTTCCTCTCCTTAACCCGTGCAATGTGTCTTCCTCTCCTTGACCCCTGCAATGTGTCTTCCTCTCCTTAACCCCTGCAATGTGTCTTCCTCTCCTTAACCCGTGCAATGTGTCTTCCTCTCCTTGACCCCTGCAATGTGTCTTCCTCTCCTTAACCCCTGCAATGTGTCTTCCTCTCCTTAAAACCCCTGCAATGTGTCTTCCTCTCCTTGACCCCTGCAATGTGTCTTCCTCTCCTTAACCCCTGCAATGTGTCTTCCTCTCCTTAACCCCTGCAATGTGTCTTCCTCTCCTTGACCCCTGCAATGTGTCTTCCTCTCCTTGACCTCCTGCAATGTGTCTTCCTCTCCTTAACCCTTGCAATGTGTCTTCCTCTCCTTAACCCCTGCAATGTGTCTTCCTCTCCTTGACCCCTGCAATGTGTCTTCCTCTCCTTGACCCCTGCAATGTGTCTTCCTCTCCTTGACCCCTGCAATGTGTCTTCCTCTCCTTGACCCCTGCAATGTGTCTTCCTCTCCTTAACCCGTGCAATGTGTCTTCCTCTCCTTGACCCCTGCAATGTGTCTTCCTCTCCTTGACCCCTGCAATGTGTCTTCCTCTCCTTGACCTCTGCAATGTGTCTTCCTCTCCTTGACCTCTGCAATGTGTCTTCCTCTCCTTGACCCCTGCAATGTGTCTTCCTCACAGGCCGTGGAGGAGCCCAGCCTTCCCCCGCCCCTGCAGCAGCTAGCAGACATGGGCTTCAGCAACCATGAGATGAACAAGTGCCTGCTCACCAAGTACAACAATGACGTGGCGTGTGCGGTGGCCGAGCTCATTGTTCTGAATTGTCAGTGAGGCTTTGGCGGGTGTCACTTCTCTCTCTCTGTCCATTCTGTCATTTAGTAAGTGATGACACACTGCAATATTACCTTTGTCAAGCACTAAGGGTGTTGACAAAGGATGAAGCGTGAGATTTCAATGATTCACTCGCATCAAACATTATATATTTCATACAGATGGAGTGTGAACCTAAGTTATATTTTGCTTGTCTAAATAGAGGGTAGTTAATATATAGATGCATATATTCAGAAAGTATAGATCTGACATATAGGTTCAGGGAGGATTAGCATTTTATATCATAATCATTATCATCATCATCATTATCTTCCTTCTCATTATCATCATTGTTAGCAGCAGCATGCATCAGAAACTCAATTCCCATCATAATTAGGGTGGGATATCAGACTCAAGGAAGGAGAGAGGCCTTCAAAGCGATAATAAATCACCGAGTGTAATGGATCATATGCCTAGTACGTGTACCATGTTACACACACACACACACACACACACACACACAGATTTTATATAATTGATGTTTATGATCACTATAAGCATATAGTTCTTCCCCAAGGTTTTGTTTTATGCATTGATCAGTAAAACAGGCATAAAGAATCCCTTGAATTGGCAAGTTACAATTTTCATCCCTATGGAAAGTGGCGTTAGATTTGGTTATAGTGCCACGGGGATGTCAAGTAACCTTTTAGGACTTGGTTTGGTGATCCAAGTGTTATCACAATTCATGGAAGACAAACAAATGGTCTCTGTAGATTTATCCTTAATGGTGTGTAGTATGGCAATAGCGGCTTAATGTAGCTTGAGTATTTTATCAAAGCACTGCAGGTTTTGAGTATATGTGACTGAGTGTTACATGTTTGTGTGGAAACGATTTGATTTGCTGTATGATCTTAACTCGTTTTGTCTTTTCATATTATACCTGTTTCAGATTTTGTGTTGCGTAGTGTAAACTTTAGCTGATCTCTTGCAGTATGGAGCATCATTGATTTTGGTGAGTAATAGCTCTTACACTAGCCTCACTTTTTGATATTGAGGAAGGGAAGATATCGACTATGATTTTACTTTAACTTCGGGGCATTTTATCCAACACACCAATGATGTGCATCGACTAATGGAAGGAGGATCACAACACATTTCCCTTGAGTTGTGGATCCCTCCCCTTTATTTTTTGTTGTGTATGTTGTAACTGGGTCTAGAAAGGCTGAGGATGTTGAGTCTTATGAAATGGTGAAAGGATCTAATTTGCCGTTTTCTAAGGTTGACCCATACTTTGCTTCCCCTTGTCCATCACAGCCACCCTTCCTGTGTCCTCTCGCAGGCACTAGAGTGGTTGAGCCTCCTGTGTTTCACTAGGAAGTTTGTGCAGCATACATACAATGAAGCACCATGATCCAGCCACTAACATTCTGGCAACATTTGAACACTTTTATGTTTTATAATCATAAGAATACTATTTTTGTCTATTTACATGTACTTATTCACCATGTTATCAGAGCAGAAGTTATGCTCTGATAATTATGAGGGTGTTTTGGTGTGACTGCGCCCATATTTGTGTTGGCAGTCCTTATTCTAGTTGCCATGCATTTCATATTAGTTTTTCATGAATGATGGATAACGGCCAAAAATTAATGCCCGAATTACGTGCAGTTTACAAAGCAGCTCTTGTTGACAAGCTTGTATATCATTTTGTAGTCTGTAGAAGAGCAATATCATTTGAAACTAGAAAAAACTTTTTTGCATTGACACCATTTTGGTCTTTGGGATAATTTTAGTCACTTTTTACTCCCACCACCAACTTTTTACGGCAGGGTTGGTAAAAAATGTACGTATTTGGAGCCAAGTACGTTCTTTATCTGCATTATTTCCTCTCATCAAAATGACGAAGAATTCAACTTGCATGCCATAAAGTCAACATTGTCTGTTTCCACCTTGAATTGCAAAGGTGTTGCTTAGTCTCTGGTTGGTGTATTTATTATGTTGCATGTTTGAGTGGTTCTTTTATGTTGCATACATGGCTTGATTCGTTCCTTTATATTGATTGCATACATGGCTGGTATGGCAAGTATTTGTGACAAGTTTAATGGATGGCCTAAGAAAGCCAGCTTTTAGCAGAGTCATAAGACAGACAGACAGGTCGTCAGGCTGAGCCGTCACTGTCGTGGAACACATTGAATGGCCAGACATTTGCATAGTTTATGTTGTGAATCAGCGCAGTGGGTGAGCCCGTCAACAGGGGACCAAAACTTGCCCTTTCATGGTCATATTTAGAACAATAGATGGGGTTTTCTCATGATTTGAGTAGATTTTTTTTATTGCTGCATATATTTGTCATATACTTGTGGTATTCTTTAGTGCGAGGGAGGTTGTGTGCTTGTTTTTACTATGGCATGACATTGAGAATGTATAGCTCGGTGGTTTTATTGATTTCTTATTGTAGCCTTCTGTACTGCATTCCCTCGGTGGTACATTATATTCAGAGTTTACAAAAAGGATGTAAGCACCAGAATTATCATCTCTCTCTCACTTATTATTTTTCCATCTACAAGTAGTGTCATTTCTCATGCCAACATTTTTGTATCTTATTTTTTTTAATGCGCCTTCCCACTTGTTTGGGAGAGGGACAGTTTGCAAATTTATGAAGCGAATTATTATTATTATTATTACTATAATTAACGTTTACTACCATAGCTTTTAGCTAGCACAAATAGAGTTTAAAAGCAATATCTGTCAAATCTGATCGACAGCACTAAAATGTAGCGTTCAATTAAAGAAGTGTCTGGCATCGCAAGGTGATTGGCTAAGTTGAGTTAATCACAGGCTGTAGCGCAGGCCACTGTATTGCTTTTTTCAGCACAGTTTGCAATGCTTCTAAGCGTAGTCTGTAGTAAAATCAGAATTATCTAACACATAGTTTATTTCTGGCTTTACGTAATTTAATGAAATGAACCCTGTAACAAGTGTTCGAGTTGAAAGGAGATTAATAGTTACACTTAGTTTTCTATGAGTTCATGATCCTGTAATAAGGTAGGCACCAAAATGAGCCATATGAGTCAGATGCTTTGAGTACCCACTGGTGAATCATGACTACCACTGATCCACCTCGTTGGCAGCACATCCGATGGATCCACCCGAGAGGTCATGTCGTGACTACTGTTCATCATATTAATACATATAAACATATATTAGGCTATATAATAAAATGTGTAAAAAAAATCTCATTCAATTATCCTGTACACAAGAGGAAATAAAAAAAACTTATTTTGTGTTGGAGTAATGTTTTGTTGCACCAAAATATATCAAAAGGAGAAAAGATTTATTATATTTTCTTTTTTTCAAGTGAGCAAAACATAAGAACATAAGAAAATAAGGAAGCTACAAGAGGCCGCGAGACCTACACGAGGTAGTTCCTGTATATCTGCTGGCCAAGTTCTCAGTTCTGAAATAGAAAATAACATAGAGAGCTCCACTTTCTGGGATGGAGCTTGTTTAAACGTACATGTTAACCCCTTCACGCCCAGATCTCTCCTAGGCTATAAAAAAATGTAGGTTGTCGAGTCATAAAATTACAAAAGGTAACTGAATGTACCAAATTAGGTCGAGAAGGATACTAAGCAGGTCATATCTATAAAATATTGCTTATAGTCACTAAAAATTGTCTAATGGTAGCCAAATTGCAATAGAAATAACGTTGTGGTACACAAGGCGTTAACAAAAACGTAAGACTGAAGAGGATACGAGTGGATTGTTAAAATATCTTGCGCCGTGATATCTACCCTACACCAAAAGTATGGAGAGTTGCCACCCAGGGCAGACATTCAGAGAGAGTTGAAGGCCACGGTTGTTCGCTCAACAACATCCCTCTATTTCTACACCCCGGCGCTCGTGGGTATTCCAGTACGAGACATGGCAGTGGCGGTACATGGTTGCTATGGGCATCGATAGCTGATTGGCTGAGCGACTACAACGACGTCACAGCCTCGCCAGCGAATAACAATTGTGTAAATACAAGCGTTGTCAGCCAATCAGTTTGGGTGTCTCAAAACGTGTCAGCCAATCACAAGGCAGCAGTCGCGGCCTGCATTTCAAGGTCGTTGTACGTATTTCTAATTTCTAGCTTATTCCATCATTCTTTCATCCCCTGTGTCACCTCCGTCGCTTTAACACTTGTTTCTACCTCCACATACACGCGGGTAACACGCCGGTGGCTGTACTTCCTTGTATTCTAGCTATTAATTATTCCTTCAGAGTAATAGGGTGCTCTTCTTCTTCTTGTGATCTTGTGATGGAATGATTACTGCTTCCATGTCAAGGACCCATCTCTTTGTGCAGGCGCATAACTGAGGTCATAGTCTCTGGCATGGAGGAGTACATTCCACACACTTTCTCTAATCCTAAAGCCCGTCAACCTTGGTTTAACTCTGCTTGTTCTCATGCTGTCCGAGATAGAGAGGTGGCTCACAAACGGTACCATAAGCATTCATCTCCTGAAACTCATGCCCTTTATATTTCTGCCCGTAATCATGCCAAATCTTTACTTCAACTTACCAAAAACTCTTTTATTCATAGAAAATGTCAAAATGCGCCCCGCAGGCCCCTATCAATCAATCAATCATTGGGGGCATACGCCGGGGGGCGCGTCGCCTCGCCCACCCTACGACGCCACTCCCGGGGGTCACCACGCGCGAGTTCCCATGCAGGCTCCTTTCCCATACAAGCAGCTCTCGACAAGAAGCATCAACTTGCCCCAGCCACTAGCCTTGTGGGGCGCCCCTTGGCCTCCTCCACGCCGGATTGTCTCTTACAGATACAACCCGATGGGAAGGATCAGTTTCAGGGTAGCGTGCCACATGCCCATATAGCCGAAGTTGGCGCTGACGGACTATGCAGGTAATAGGCCTCGATTCAGTCTCACGGTGCAATCGCTGATTTGACACGTAATCATCCCAGCGATACCCCATGATTCTGCGAAGACACTTATTACCAAAGGCATTGATTCGTCTCTTCAAGTCACTATTAGTGTCCATGTCTCACAAACCATAGAGTAAGACAGGGATCACAAGCGACTTGAAGATCCGGATCTTTGTCCTCTGCACAGGTACCGACAGCGCCAAATACTCCCGCTGAGCGAGTCCATAACACCGTGGGCTATGCCAATCCGCCGTTTAGGCTCTTGACGTGACTCGCCGTCATTATGGACTGCGCTACCAAGGTATGTAAAACTTTCCAAGATCTCAATGTCCTCGCCACACGCATGAACAGACTGTACGTACTGCTTCATCTAGTAAATCTCCAAACACTGGACCTTGGTCTTGAGCCAGGAGACCTCAAGTCCTAAAGGCTTTGCCTCCTCGTGCAGCGCCTCGAGAGCCATCACCAGGACCTCCAGCGACTCAGCAAAGATTACTGCATCATCGGCAAAAACAAGATCAGTGATCTTGGTGTGCCGACGGATGCTCCACAATCACTTTGATCTACAACCTTGTCCAATACCCAGTCCATACAAGCGTTGAAAAGTGATGGGGCAAGGACGCACCCTTGCCTCACTCTGTATTCACAGGAAAGAAGCTGGATACACCTGCCCCACACTTCACAGCACTCTCAGTCCCAGAATACAGACCAGTTATCAAACCAATAGTCCTTGCAGGAATCCCTCGAAGTTGCAGAAGATCCCAGAGTGACTCACGATGCACTGAGTCAAACGCCTTCTTGAGATCAACATAGGCTGCAAGCATCCCCTGTCGAAACTCACGTCGGCGTTCCACCAGGACACGAAGCGCTAGGATACGGTCCGTTGTTGACTTACCAGGCGTGAACCCAGACTGCTGAGGTCTCTGATGCTTCACCAGATGACTGCGAATTCGTGTCAGCAATAGATGGGCAAGCACCTTGCTTGGTACGCTGAGCAGTGTAATACCGCGGTAATTGTTGCAGTCCTGACGGTCCCCTTTCCCTTTCCAGATAGGGACGACCAGCCCCCTTTTCCAGTCAGGAGGAATGGTACCTGATTGCCACACGGCAGTCAAGACAGCATGCAACCCGCGGATCATGGCCTCACCCCCAGCTTTGAGGAGCTCCGCACTGATATTACAAACACCAGCTGCCTTTCCACCCTTCAACTTTGCTACAGCCTCTCTGACTTCGTCAAGAGAGGGTGCGGTTTCGTCAATGGGAGGATCGGCATCCACTGCCCGTGGATGCCGATCGTGGCGTGCAGTGGCAGAGGCAGATTGTGGCGTGGCAGGCCCTATGCAGCCCGCAATTCAAAACATTGTCGCGTGAACAGTTCAGGTATACAGTGGTCTATGGCTGCACCAAAAACTTGGGAGTCCCCATAAATACAAGACAATAGCAGCATTTGATGATGAGAGAGAAAGAAGGGACATGTAAAAAATATATCACGAAAAAAGTTTTATTGCAGCATCTGATGGAGAGAAAAAAATGGACGTGTAAAAAAAATATCATGAAAAGTTTAATTTCAGCATCTGATGAAAAGAGTGAGAGACAAAAAAAGGGATATGTAAAAAAAAATATAATGAAAAAAGTTTTATTTCAGCATCTGATGGAGAGAAAAAAAAAGGACGTACAAAAAATATCACAAAAAAAGTTTATATTTCTTTCAATGTAAACCTTTGCTCCTCAAGATAACATTGGGCGTATTTTGTCCATGCCCTTGGAAGTAAAATTTTACTTATTTAAGCTCCGCCCACTTATTTTTTGCTCTTTTGCGTGCATAGAAAACAGCAGATACACTCCGGCAGCGATATTTTACTCTTTTCCTGTAAAGTTTTACAGCGTGGGTGTGAGTGGTGGTTTCAAGAGCCTGGCCAATCAGATCGCGCGCATGAGAAAAATCTTATCAAAACTCCTCCCGTAAATGTTTCTCTTTTTCTTTAATTCTCATCCAATTCAACATTCATTACATGCGCACGACATGCAAAGGATGCTGTATTTAATTAAGAGTAGGTAAGGAGTAGTAAGGAGTAGAATAGGTGACTCTTAACAGGTAAGAAGTCACAAATATTAAAATTCTCCAGCGACGTCTGGGAACAAATTTCCCAATCCCTCGAATTTTCAATGTGTCCGAATCTTCGTTGATGCTTGCTGGCTTAGCACCAAAACTGGTGTATTATTGCTATAGTATAGCCCAAATACTTAATATTTTTCATGATGATATTACGTTTGCAATAGAAATGTATAAATTTGGTATATATGTTATATCACACAGAAAGAAAGGCCTTTTAGAGAACCTATCGCAGGGCACCAATATGAACATTTCATCAGTCTGTTCAGCTCCAACACGGTAGGAAAGGTCTCGATCTGTGTGTAACCCAGGGGCCCCCCACACACCCACCACCCCCCAAAGGCACCCACCCCCCCACCACCACCCCCCCACCCACCACCCGCCCACCACACACCCTCACACACCCACCCACCCACACGCCCATCACCCTCGCCCACCACCCGCCCACCACACACCCCACCCCACCACACGCCCATCACCATCCGCCCACCACACACCCACCCACCACAACGCCCCATCACACATCCGCCCACCACACACCCACCCACCACACGCCATCACCCATCCGCCCACCAACACACCCACCCACCACAAACGCCCATCATACATCCGCCCACCACACACCCACCCACCACACGCCCCCATCACACACCCGCCCCCCACACACCCGCCCATGGATGTTAAACGGGGAGATGCACTGGAGGATGAATCACAACCACATTCATCTGGGTTTTAGGCAAAGAAAAATTTCCCGTGAAACGTAGATGTAGGTACACGTAGCCTACATACGTACAGGCCCATGAAAGCTTTAAACATCCTCGACGCACATCGTGAAATGGTGTGTAGCAAATAGATATTCAAATAACATTTTTCATAGCGCCCTAAACATTTCATTTTTAATATCAAGTCCATCTATAGATTTTAGAAAACAAATGCTAGGCCATTCTAAGAGCTCAAACAATTAGATATCGATGTGTAATACGACAATCACGCTACTACTCTTTGCTGTGCCTTCAATAATGTCAACCTTAACGATATTCCTTGAGCCTCTGTAAACCCCCGTCCACACTACTGTTTTTGCTGGAAATTGGGGGTTTTTAGGTATGGGGGTTTTATAACTCGTCAAAGTTACTTGAATGATATTTTTTTGGGGATGATTTGATAAATGATTACAACTTGAAAGGAGAATTTAACTTAGTCTTCTGACTTCACTATATGATTGTAGTATGAACCCCGTCTCACTGCGGAAAAAACTGAATAAGGGGTATGGGTTAAGGGGAAGGATAACAAGGTGTAGGTTAAGGATTAGCTGCCACAGCCCCGGCGAGTAGGGTTTACTGGATTACTCCCTGGGCACGTTTGATTAATTTAATGTTAGATTGATCTTTGGGAGTCGTGAATGGTACGTGGATTATATCGAGTAAGGCTGAACTCTTTTGGAAATGTGGGGAATTATTGTCCTAACTCAGAATAATCACCTGGGTTTTCATAATAACACAAGAACTATATTTGTAAATGATATCCTATTTATTTGTAAACATGGTAAGTCTCTCACTTTGAGATCACTTCAGCATATAAGGGTTAACACTATATCGAGAAAACTCTACTCTGACATAAGAAATGCGACTTCACACTCTGACCTAGGAATCTTCCTTAGTGATGAGATAAAGCTCTTCTGAGCATAAACCTCCTTCACTAGAATTTCTATTCAGTGCATTGCCCCACACTAGGGAACATAATACTTAATATTTATAAATCACACATGGAAGATAGGTATCTAGTAGAGAAAGAATATGGCGAGACAGTGTTGTGTGTGTGTTACAGTAAAACCATGTGGCTTTCTGAAGGCGACACGGACGGCCTTGAAGGACAGGAAGAGAAGACTCTTTAATAACACTTATAAGGATGGCGGAACATCTATGCCTTAGTGACACCGAACTGTACCTATATATTTATATAGAAATATATAGATGTAATACACTAAGGGAGAAAAACCACGGAGCTCGGCCGGATATCTTACCTTGAAGGACAGGGAGAGAAGACTGCGGTGCCCTGCGGACTTCCGCGCCAAGAAAAAAAGAACTTGTTTGGAAAGCCTGCTGGTGACCTTAAATGAACAAATTATAATCCAGGACTAACTATTTAAGTAATGAAAACTCGCGTATCCCCCGAAGAGGCCGCCCCTAATACCAACCAGTTACTTTGATGTAGAAGAATTTAATATCTGATCTAATGTTCACGAAGGTTGGTTTTACATGTAATATCGACAATCCGAACACCTGTTTCAGAGCGAGGTGGTATTGAAGTCTTGCTTAGATTTTTGTGGGCTTTAATTTTAGCGGGGATCCTTACTACAACGCCCATATATGACCATAACCGATAACGATAGGGATATTTGAAGGACGTTAAGACTCTGGGAGAGTTCCTTGGTCTGACCAGATGGCTGGCAAAAGATAAAAAGAACTGACATCATTAGTTATCAACTGATCGCAGAATAATTTCCTACGGATTGTGTCTCGCATACGGCATATGGGGGGGGGGGGATTGGAAGGAAGAAAAAAGTGACGGGTGGGAGCACGAAAGAAGATAGAACAAAATGGCGTCTAGGACGGCCAAATGTTGAGAAAAGATGGCGGAAAGAAAGAAATACGATGAGTCATCTGTGAAACTGAAAAAAAAAGAATTACTTACAAGACATAACTCGGGAATTTTATAATAATAATTCTCATACTATCATCTCCCGAATAATGGGCATTACACTACCACTCACCACCGTCGGCGCTTGCCGTCGAACAGTGTTCGTCACTCAAAAGTGGCAGTGTGGACACGATGCCGACGAGCAAAATGTAACCGTCGGCGCTGCCCGCCAACATTCAGCAGGTTTAATATTGGGCGGGCATGCCCGTCACTCACGGGTCAGGGCCAAACACATGCTTCAAGTTATCGGCAGTTTTCACTATCTAGATATTTTTGCATTACTATGTATTGTATACCGTCAGAACCAAGAAAGTCAGCTGATTACGAATATGTGATCAAAAATTAAATGGGAGAAATGATCGGGAAATTGCAGCGAGTTGAAGACAAAAAAAGTGAGAAAAATGTTTATACACTATTTCTTTTTGCTATATTTTTTAGAATACACAAAAAGGTTTTCGTATATTTGCTTATGATATGCAGAAATGTGTCATGAAGATGATAGTTGGGTCAGTTTTTCTAAACCTCCTGTGGTTATTTCATAATTTCGAGTGAGAGTACACGATATGCAGAAAACATGACTCACTTTGAAATCAGGAAGCGCGCTGACCGCCGAACAAAACCGTTCGTGTGGACACAACACTAGCATCGATGCTTGCCGTCGGTGCTTGCCGACGGCAAGCGCCGACGGTGGTGAGTGGTAGTGTGGACGGGGCTTAAGAGGTAATGAAGTGTACGACACTTTTACTCTCGGCAACATCAAGAAAGAGCTTTGGCAGCGCTACAATCGTATTTTGTGATGGCAAGCAGGGGCGGAGCTTAAATAAGTATAATTTTACTCCGGAAGGACACTACAAAATACGCCTAATTATGTCATGATGTTCTCCAAGTGCCACATACCTGTACTCCCGCTCATGTTCCCTGATGTGATTGATGAAGGCCTCAGAGTCATCTTCAGCAAAAATGCATCCATTGTACTACTAGTACATTTGAGGCGTATTTTGTAGTGTCCTTCTGGAGTAAAATTATACTTATTTAAGCTCCGCCCCTGCTTGCCATCACAAAATACGATTGTAGCGCTGCCAAAGCTCTTTCTGGTTGTTGCCGAGAGTAAAAGTGTCGTACACTTCATTACCTCTTACAGAGGCTCAAGGAATATCGTTAAGGTTGACATTATTGAAGGCACAGCAAAGAGTAGTAGCGTGATTGTCTGTATTACACATCGATATCTAATTGTTTTGAGCTCTTAGAATGGCCTAGCATTGTTTTCTAACTCTATAGATGGACTTTATATTAAACTGAAATGTTTAGGGCGCTATGAAACTGTTATTTGAATATCTATTTGCTACACAGCCATTTCACGATGTGCGTCGAGGATGTTTAATGCTATCATGGACCTGTACGTATGTAGGCTACGTGTACCTACATCTACGTTTCACGAATTATTCTTTGCCTAAACCTAGATGAATGCTGGTTGTGATTCATCCTCCAGTGCATCTCCCCCGTTTAACATCCATGGCGGGTGTGTGGTGGGCGGGTGTGTGATGGACGTGTGGTGGGTGGGTGTGTGGTGGGCGGATGTATGATGGGCGTGTGGTGGGTGGGTGTGTGGTGGGCGGATGGGTGGTGGGTGGGTGTGTGGTGGGCGGATGTGTGATGGGCGTGTGGTGGGTGGGTGTGTGGTGGGCGGATGTATGATGGGCGTGTGGTGGGTGGGTGTGTGGTGGGGCGGATGGGTGATGGGCGTGTGGTGGGTGGGTGTGTGGTGGGCGGATGTGTGGTGGGTGGGTGTGTGGTGGGTGTGTGGTGGGTGGATGGGTGATGGGCGTGTGGTGGGTGTGTGTGTGGTGGGCGGGTGGTGGGCGGATGGGTGATGGGCGTGTGGTGGGTGGGCGGGTGGTGGTGGGCGGGTGGGTGCCTGGGTGGTGGTGGGTGTGTGGTGGCCCGTGGGTTACACACAGAGACCCTTCCTACGCGTGTTGGAGCTAAATCAGACTGATGAAATGTTCGTATTCGTGCCCTGCGATAGGTTCTCTAAAAGGCTTTCTTTTTGTGTGATATAACATATATACCAAATTTATACATTTCTATTGCAATGTAATATCACTCATGAATATATTTAAGTATTTGACTATACTATAGCAATAATACACCAGTTTTGGTGCTAAGCCAGCAAGCATCAACGAAGATTCGGACACATTGAAAAATTTGAGGGATTGGGAAATTTGTTCCCAGACGTCGCTGGAGAATTTTAATATTTGTGACTTCTTACCTGTTAAGAGTCACCTACTCTACTCCTTACTACTCCTTACCTACTATTAATTAAATACAGTATCCTTTGCATGTCGTGCGCATGTAATGAATGTTGAATTGGATGAGAATTAAAGGAAAAGAGAAACATTTACGGGAGGAGTTTTGATAAGATTTTCTCATGCGCGCGATCTGATTGGCCAGGCTCTTGAAACCACCACCCACACCCACGACTGTATAATTTTACAGGAAAAGAGTAAAATATCGCTGCCGAAGTGTATCTGCTCAGTTTTCTATGCACGCAAAAGAGTAAAAAATAAGTGGGCGGAGCTTAAATAAGTAAAATTTTACTTCCAAGGGCATGGACAAAATACGCCTATAGCTACCGTAGGCTACAGTGCCTTATTCTCGTACCTTCCAATCTTCTCACTTGCATCCCTTCATTCACATACTTTAACACCTACGCATCCTTACATCACAGAGGGACACATCATATCTCTCACACTTCCAGCATATATTCTACCCTTATATATCCTAATTGTCATCCCACTTTCATCCATTCTCTCCATATATCCAAACCATCTCCGAGTGCTTCGCTTCACCCATTCTACCACTCCAGTTTACTTCCTCGCCCTTACATCATCATCCCCTTCTAGGCTGCATCAATATATCCTCCATCTCATCATCTCGATCATCTGAGCATCTTTAGGGTGTACCGTGTGTCTCATCTTCACACCATGTGCAGTCTTAATTGTTTTACGTCACAGTCCTTCCCCGTGTGTTATCGCTTTTGATTATTATTTCTTTATACCTCACATGTCTGGTGTTTCTTCTTTCTATAATTTACTTTACTAATTCTTAAAGAGGAGGTATATGTTTGTGTGAAGATCGGTGAATACATCCTAGCTCCATGGATTGCCACTGTGGCCATCAATCATTAACTGACGTGGTAATTCTTTCCTGAGGATCTACTGCTGATAAATGTTCTGCATGTTTCATGAGGATCCAAATTGAACATAACACCTACTACGGCTACTCATGTGATCTTCGTGGTTTCTTTTATCCATCTCTCGTTTTAACTAAGTTGATGTTAAAAAATGTCGTGGCGCTGGTGGTAGAGCAGGTGATGACTTTTTCGGGGGTAAATAATTTATTCTTATTGATGTAATTTAAAAAGATATGATTTTTTGCCTTCTGTTGAATTGTTGTCAAATATCAAAATACAGGTAACTTTATATGAATTGTTGTCCTTAGAAAATGTGTAAAAAACGTTTTGTCACTGACTGATAATGTTGCTGTATTAGATATGCCCAACATTACATTTTAAATAGTTCGTAGATTTAATACATATGGCAAAATCATGTAAAGTATAAACCTATATTCTCTTTGTTTGGCTTGTCCCAGATAACAAAACTTATTTTTGAAATTACCGCTTATTGCATCATTGTCAATTCCAATGATCTGAAACTCTAGAAATGCCAGTGGTCGCTGGCAGTTTTAACTCAAAGGTTGGTCTACTGTGTTTTGGCTCCGCGACTAATATTTTTCATAAATTAATTTCGCGATAAACATTGATGCACCGCATCTGAATACCAAAAAATATAGTTCTTCTGTTGTTCTACTAATTATATGGATGACATTCATTACGATGGAACGTTCTATAATAGCAATTTAATGCAAATTACTCGCCTCGAGTAGCAAAGCTTAATATATTTTTTACATGTATATTGTGGCATGTAAAATTTGGGCGATGTTCACACTGTTTTCTAAGACAGTACTGCTGCGTCTGGCAAACGCTTGTCAAAATACAATAAGCAATGCCTTGGAAAAACGAAGAATAAAGAATGCCGAAATCGGCTTGTTGCTGCGACAATGTAGGTTATAATCAAGGATAGTACGTAGACGAAATAGAGGATAAGAGAGTTCAATGGCCGAGGGTGAGGACAGGGGTCAATGCGATTTTTTTGCTGGAGATGGCGCGGCGGGCGCGGCGGGCAGACGATGCATACTGGGAGGACCAGCCCAAGACCAAGACCTCAGTTCCGTTACAACAACAAATTTTCAAAATGGCTCCAAGTACTAAAGAGTGGCAGTTGCTGTGTTTGCGGCAAGAAAAGAAGTACTATCATCCCGGATAAGACTTCACCTCTTCCCCAAGGACGCCATAAGGTATGTAGGAGGGTGTGGTGATATGCAAAGGGATGAAATAATATATACTATCCTTGGTTATAATTGTGGAGGCGACGTGCCGCGGCGGGAGTGGTGGGCGGGGAGATTGTGGCGGGAGTTTAATCAAAACATACGATTCACGCGTCGCTCTTTGCACCCCAGGCTTCTTTTGATTGTACACAATAAAAAAGGGAAAAATTGACTGCCTAGGATGATAACTTCTAAAATTCGTTTTGATTTAATAATACATAGATAGCATTTCCCTCGCCCCTCAATATAACCTACTTGGTTTTTTGGGTTTATTAAATGTTTACAGAATCAGGCTTCAAACAAATACATATAGAAGAAACGTTCTTAATATTATATGGGTTTTTTAAAAGTGCGTGGAAAAAACCCCATATTTTTTTTTCAAGTTGCCCAAATTTTTCACCAAATTGGGTTTAAAACTCCCCAGCGACCACGGGCATTTCGGAGTTGCATTTCTTTTAAAATTTCAAAAAAAAAAAAGCCAGATGCTGGGGAGCTAGGGCCCCCTATCCATAGGCCCCTGTGGTAAGGCAAAACGCCCTCCCCCCGCAATGCTCAGTCAGATTGCTCCCTTTAGTGGCACCGCTAAAGGCGCTGAAAACTAAGGGCATGGTCAGACCGACTTAGTGAGCTGCTGTGGGCCTTTGACGACTTTTCATCTTTTTTTTATAAAGCAAATACAGCCTTTTTTCCCCATTTTTCCTACAACGAAAAATTTGGTGTTACGTTTTAATAGTGTTGAAAGGGGTTGATAAATTGATCGTGCAAGACTAATGCGGCTTATAGGGTGTTATATGTGGTGATAAGAAATGTTGTGTTTGGGTTGGGTTTAGGGGGGGGCGCGGGCGGCGGGCGGAGGTGCTCCCCCCGCACAAAAATGTTGTACTTTTCCCGGGTTTACATACTCCCAGATATTTTTAGGACAGCTGAACATACCTCATTTTCACGAGACATTAGTGCATATCATGAATGAATAAAACTTGCAGAAAACATCCTAAAATAAGATAATGAAACAAAATGAAAATCGTGTATAAATTTTTTTTTTTCCCCTTTTTTTTATTATCTTCTCCTTTTTCGGATTTTTGCGAATTAATTTTCACTATCCCCCGGAATCGGCACCCCTTTACGATTTCAGGTGTATGGCACTCTAATGCAAAAATATAAAATGGCCCAAAACTGCGTTGAACGTCAAACTTGTGATGAAACAGCTTTGGGGGGAGAGCGGTGGTCCTTGCCATAAGTCTGGTTAGGGAGGGGGGACAACTTTCCTTGCTTCGCAGGACGTTTTCAACCCTTTGTGTTTGGGCGAAGCTGTAAGCGGGCCTCGATAGGCAAGTGATTGGCTAGTAGGATTTTCGGACCACGCCCAACCCAAGGCTTTGGAGGTGTAAGGGGTGCAAAGCGCCTGAACTTTTGACTGTACATGGGGTTTAGTCGGTGCCTTAGCCGGGGGTTAAAAAAAGCGCCTGAAGACGGATAAAGGGGCTCTTTTGCCTTACCTCTATGGACTTTCAACATCCCCCCCCAGTGCGGAGCGAGCTGGGGGGCCCTATCCCCTAGGGGCGCTGTGGTAAGGCGAAAAGCCTCCCACCGCATGTCAGTCAGGATTGTGCCTAGTGGCACCGCTAAAGGCGCTGAAAATAAGGCGGTCGACCCTGACTTTTGAGCTACTCTGGTTTTTTCAGACTTATCTTCTTTTATAAGGCAAATACAGCCTTTTTTTCAGCCTACATCGTAACAATTTGGTGTTTACGAAAATAGTGTTGCAAGGTGGTAGAATGATCGTGAAAAACTAAAATCGGCCTTAGGGTTTTTATAATATGTGGGGAAAAAATGTTGTGTTGTTTTTGGGGGTTGGGGGGGCGGGCGGAGGGCGAAGCGACTAGACAAGTTCACCCAAGGGGCTCCGCCCCCACTAAAAGGTTTTACTATTATACGGTACATATTCCATGATATTAGGGCAATGAACATACCCCATTTCACAGACTTAGTGCATACATGACTGTATAAAAAATTTCAGTAAACAACCTATAAAAAATAATGAGAGCAAAATGAGACGTGTTAAACATTTATTTCTTTCACCTTTTTATTAACCTTTTTTATCCGTACTTTGCTTCATTTCATTTTCTCACAGCTCGGAATCAACAGTTTTTCCCTTTTCATGGTATGTGGCACGCCCAAGCAAAAATTTAAGTGGGCAAAAACCCGTGATGAATGTTACTTGTGACAAAAAGTTTTTGGCGGGCCGCGGAGGCGACGTTTCCCTTTTTGCAGGGGGGGAGGGAGGGGCCCAAAATTCTTGTTTTTGGGTTGAAGTGTTCAAACCTTTTTGATTGGTCGAAGCTGCTAAAAAAGCGCTAAAAAGGGGCGTGATTGGCTAGTAAATTCTCGGACCACACCCCCCCTTGGGGGTTTAGAGGTGTAAGGGAGGGCAAAAAACCTGAAAATCGCTTACATAGTCTTGAGCCCGGTGCCTTTGGGCCGTTACAAAGCGCCCGGGGCCCTATTTTAAAAATTTGGATTCGTCTTTGACTCGCTTCGAGTCTTAATATGGCGGCCGGAGTTCTAAATCATTCGAGGCATCCTAAATCGCTAAGACTGTCTAATTTCGAGGTGGGCTAGGACAGGGTGTGAGGTGTCCTAGCGAGCAGGGGCGGCGGCTAAGAATCGTACCTAAGGGACGTAAAAACATGGAGTGCTCCACCCATTCCTGGAAATTTCGTGATAGGATAGATACTACTGGACGAACTTGTTGATACTAATAATCAAGCGATACCGCTGGACAGAGAAGGGAATTATCTATGTGACCAGATAGTGGGAGGATGTAATTAAAGCAACACTAAAAAAAACGGCCATCAGTGCATGACAAGTCACGACGTGTGTGTTATTATCACTCTTTTGAGGTAGTCATGTTCCTCTGCTGATTATCTTGTATCGTGATACAGATTGAAGTGCATCCCCACCACACTGTTGATGAAGAATGGTATCATGTGAGAATAAAAGCGGATTTAGAGTAGGCTCACTATAAATAAAAATTTAAAAATTGAATAAGTCGTGCTTTATGAAGCGATGGAACAATATCCATATAACTCTATTTCTCTTCCCACTCCGTAGTCTTGTAATTTTCGTATTGTCTTGATATCATCTGTTTAATATACCAAACCCACCTCTAACCTAACTTAACGTTTTGGTTGAAAGAATTAGATTTAGGTAGATATGTATCAGCATTATTATTCAATTGCGCCATGGGAAGGAAATTGGGTTTAAAAGACCCAGAATGAAGATCTACACTATGAAACAGGTTAGAATTGTCAGGCTCGAGGATGACTAAACCAAACGGTAAATATTCCGCAGGAGTTGCGGTGTGTGGCGGGTGCCAACCCACCCGGACAATCGCGCACATCAAAATTAGTTTTTTAACTAATAACTCAAACTAACCTAATCCAAATCTACCCTAAGCTTAACATAACCTAAACCAAACCTTAACATAGCTAAATCTAAACTAACCTAACCTCAGCAATGGTAATAATGACCGAATGACTTTGCGTCGTTTTAAGACACCGACTATTTGTCTGGTCTTCAATAGGTGCATTTTCTAATGGGAGATAGTTTTATTTGCGCGCCCAAAGTTAAAAAAAAAAAAAAAAAAATCATCACCGAATTTTATGGTACCGTTTCCATTAAAACACTATCTCCATCAGAAAAAGCACTTAAAACTTGGCGGGAGAAATTAGTCAGGGTCTTATAGGTTTTAATGAAACCTAACCTAACCTTGTAGGTTTAATGAAACCCAAACTAAACTGGCAAAATATTAAAAACAAGGTCTCCACGCTAAGCTGACACAAATGTGCTATAAGTATTATACCTACTGTGCTTTAAGACCTCTGTTTATATTTTAATGAGTGGCCGATCTTACTTTGTCTACATGGCCGAATTAAATTCAGCGATCCATAATGTTATATTATTTAGTTTTGGTTGCGGGTGTTCCCGGAAGATTCCAATAGAAGATGCTAGTAGCCGAAACGACGTGTGACGACACGCGCATATTTTTGCCACCACACGGGCATCTTTGTAGCAAAAATACCAAAAGATGCCGGAAAACAAAGTGTCTGTGTGACACGCCTTTAGGTTAGGTTAGGGGCGGTCTAGGTTAGGTTAGGTAGGTCTAGGTTACGTTAGGTTAGGTTAGTGCACAGCACTAGGGGCTCGAGAGTGGGTGCTAGGTTAAGTCTGAGAGAGTTTGTCATCTTTAGAATAGGGCTCAATATCCTATTTCTTTTATGGCCAACAAGCTTGGGGACTGGTGGAAACCTGGGTTTTTGGGTGGGGAGCACCACACATAAGGGAAATATGGCCCCCCCCCAAAAAAAAAAAAAATCCTTAAAACTAGGGAAATTTCCCTAGTTTATGGACTTTATCGGGGAAATATTTCCCTTATATGTGTGCTCCCCACAAAGGAGCCACAACTTCATAAGGGAAATATGACTCCCCCACAAAAAATCCCTAACACTAGGAAAAATCCCTAGTACATAGAACTAATTCGGGGTAATATTTCCCCAGATAAGTTCATGAACTGTAGGGAATATTCCCTAGTTTAGGGATTTTTTGGGGGGGGCCATTTTATTTTCCCTTATGTGTGTGGCTCCCCCACCCAAAAACTCCAGTTTCCCACCATGTCCCCAAAGCTTGTTGGCTATAAGAAGAGATAGAGGGTGGAGCCTTTGTTCTAAGAATTTACCCGAACCTTAACACACGTATATCTAAACTAACCATTATAGGTTTCATTAAAACCTATAAGACTCTGACAAATCTTTCCCGGCCAAGTTTTAGTGCTTGTTCTGAGGAGATAGTTGTTTAATGGAAAAATGGTACCATTATCGGTGATAATTTTTTGTTTGTTTTTAAAATGGGTTTTTGCGCAAAATCATAAAACTATCTCGGTAATAATGGGCGAGAATTTCGCGGTCGTTTACAGAGGACACCACTATTTTTTCTTTGGCCTATAGTGCTTGCTCTAATGGAATAGTTTTATTTTGCGCAAAAAAAAAAAAAAAAAAAAAAAAAAAAAAAAACAACCTTAACCTAACTATAGGTTTTAATGAGACCTTAAACCTAAACTGTAGGGTTTTAATGGCAACCTACTAACCAATAGGGTTTAATGAAACCTAACCTAACCTTAACAATGAAAGGAAGCGACACACAACACACACATTTATCGTTTTTTGTATGGGTTTGCGCAAAATACAAAACTTCAGTAGAACAAGGAAACGGTTTTAAAACTTGGAAGAATTCCTACCACCTATCTTTTCTTTCTTCCCCCATAGCAACAAGCCTGGGGAAAACTGGCGGAATACGGGGTTTTTGGGGGGGGAAGCAAATATAAGTGATTATGGCTCCCAAATAAAAAATCATCAAGTCACGATATGTAAAAATCTCACACCCTACACATAAACTTAAGCACAACAGTATACCTAACCTAACCTTAACAACCAAAGTATACCTAACCTAAACCTAACCTTAACACAAAGGATACCTAACCCTAAACCTAACCTTAACACAAAGTATCCTAACCGAAACAACTTAAACCGAACACACACGTATACCAACTAACCTTTAAACGCACAAAAGTATACTAACCTTACAACCAAAAAGTATAGCTACCTTAACCACAAAGTATTAGCTAGACCTTAACCACAAAAGTATACCTAACCTAAACTAACCTAACTAACCTAACCAGAATCATACCTACCTAAACCTAACTTAACTACAAAGTATACACCTAACCTAACCTTAACACAAAGTATACCTAAACCAAACCTAACCTAAACTTAACGGACTTAGAATTTTTTGAGGCACCTCATATTCATAGCGGCCGTGTGGCGTTTAACAAGGATGAGCGCAAGCCGGAACCTTTACAGATGTGAAGTACAATATGCATTACATACAGTGCGGTAGTTCATTTCAGTCAAAGCGGGAGGAGGAGCTCGCCAAATTCCCAAGCACCCTATTGTAAGCCAACTGAAAAAAAGTCGGTGTATCTGAAACACACAAGCGACCCCGCGAAAACTCTCGTCCATTATAACCCTATCTCCAATTAGAAAAAGAACCTATTGTAGGCCACAGAGAAAAACATGGTCGGGTCTTTGAAAAACGACACGCGAATGTCCTCGTCCATTATAAATCCGGCAGTCCTTGACGTATCTCTTCGCCGATCATCTCGGCATTGGAAAAATTCCCCCGCAGGACATAGGGACCTTTCCTTGCTTGAACGAGACTGGCGTATATGTGTATGAAAGTACTTCGTCCTGAAAAATATTATTTTTCTCGTCGAATATAGAGCGAAGACAATGTCAATGCTTGTGGGGGGGGTTCTTTTGAACGGAACGTTGCCATATCTGGTACCAATTAATTCTTATAGATGAATTCATTCGTTGCAAGATCTTCAGCAATTATCAAGAAATATTAATCTTGTGTGTTTGATATTTTATACCCTTTCTGATGACTCTGATAGTGATATTCATGAAATCCAAATTGGAACTCGTGCTAAATGTAGCCGATCAGCGATTCGTCCTAAGCCCCGTCTAGGACGCCGTGATTAGACTTCCTCGAAACTTAGCGACGCACGGGTTAGGACGAATCTAGGACGAATCCTAAATCTTTATAAGTTATAAATAGGGGCCCTGAAGACCGGAAAGCGCTTCTTTTTCGCTACCTCTAGGCACTTCTCAAGCATATCCCTGGGCCAGAAGCCACAAAACATCTTAAAGACCTTTTTTTGGTTGTTAGTCCAACGGACGGAAACCACAGCGGCGGAAAATTCAGTCGGTCGTCGTTAACGGCACACTGGCCAAAGACGCTCAAGCCGTATTAGCAGAGTCGGAAGTCTACCAGACATGTCATTATTGCTTGGAGCTATGAAATATTCTTTATAGGTGAATGTAGACATATGATTGATTTGGAAATGGATAGTATTCATATATATGAGTAAAGAGATGAAATACAAGTAAGGGGGCTCATCTTACGGTCTGGCGGTCGGGGGTTCCGGGGGGGGGGTTCTTTTACCTCTTGGGTGGGGGGGGGGGACAGCGCGGCCTTCGAGAACAGCAGCAGCAGCAGCAGATGAAGCCCATGAGGTGGATATCAACACCGAAACTTCCACTAAGGGAGATAGATTCTTGTGTAATATGTAGGTAGGGGATCCCGAGAAACCCTTGAGGAATCCATGATCCCTGGTGATATCCTATGTGCTATCCACAGGTTTGGGAGCTGACTGTCTTCTTCAGGAAGGCAAGGTGAGGCGGATAAACTGCGGGTTTTCACACTCAAAACTTTTGAGGTGGCGGCTGGAACAGCCAGCTCCTCCGCCACTGTAGGTTTGGGCAGGATTAAACGTCATATTACTCTGTAATTATACACACTTAGTGATATGGGAGATGTTAAATTACTTGTCATTATCTTAAATCAACTGTAGCACCGTGACACGTGGGTCACCTTAATAATAAGGGTGTTGATTTAAGATGTTATGAGAGGTGAATGATGGCGGGGGCAGAGTGACGATAGGCCTTGAGCCGCGGGGCCTCCCCATATCACAAATATTCACTATTTTAAACCCCATCACACACCTTGTTAACCACCAAAAAATCACAGCAAACACAGGCTCCTTACTTATACGTTTACATCTGAGACATTGTTAAAACTCTTAAAACGCAAGCATTCCGAATAAAACGAGGGAATTAGTTGAGATGACGGGAAAGAAGGCGGGAAAAAAAGAGGCAGTCTGGCATGCGATTCTTGGCCCGGAAATATGTCGCGCGATCTTGATTGGTCGAGACAGTTTTAAAAACTGTTTGTCATTGGCTGGGGGGACTTGATGTGAGTTGATGGACGTCATTTTACTCGCCTTAGCCAAGTCAGCGCCTTCCGACGCGTTAAAGAACGAAAAAGCTCCCTCCCCACGAAAAGTCTCCACCCTATGCTTGACAGAGAGAGAGAAGACGAGAGAGAGATCGCAGAGAGAGAGGAAAGCATCGTAGGGGGGAAAGCAGAGGAGAGAGAGAGAAAGAGAGAGAGACGAGAGACTAAAATACTACTTTTTTCTTTTTCTTTTTTTTTCTTCACACACTTTTTCTGTTTCTTTTTCTGTTTCACACACTTTCTTTTTCTTTCTCTTTCTAACTAAAGAACTAAAAACTAACCTTCCTCTGCCTCTCTCTCTCCCCCCGCCATGAGTACACCGGGGGTGACATCTCGAGCCGCACCACACCTCCCTATATTCCTTATATCTCAAATTCCCCTTATCTCCTCTCCTCTCAACACCTCTCTCTCCACACCTCTCTCCACCTCGCTCTCCTCTCTCTCTCTCTCTCTCTCTCTTCTCTCTCTCTCTCTCTCTCTTTTTTTTTTCTTTTTCTTCTGTTTTTCTTTTTTTTTCCTCTCTCTCTTTTTCTTTTCTTTTTCTTTTTCTTTCGTCTCTCTCTTCGCTCTCTCTTCTCTCGATCTCTCTCTCTCTCTTCTCTCTTCTCTCTCTCTTCTCTCTCTTCTCTCTCCTCTCCTTCTTCCACTCTCTCTCTCTCTCTCTCTCTCTCGCTCTCTCTCTCTCTCTTTTTTTTTTTTCTTTTCTTTTTTTTCTTCTCTCTCTCTCTCTCTCTTCTCTCTCTCTCTCTCTCTCTTCTCTTCTCTCTCTCTCTCTCTCTCTCTCTCTCTCTCTCTCTCTCTCTCTACTCTCTATCTCTCTCTCTCTCTCTCTCTCTCTCTCTCCTCTCTCTCTCTCGCTCTTCTCTCTCTCTCTCTCTCTCCTCTCACAGGAATGGCCTAATGTTAAACGCCAAAAAGACTAATGTATGTCTATAGGAAACACGAGGGACTTTTGCCAAGATTACCCCCCCTGACATATGTAGCATGTTGACGGGAATCTAATACCCTAGCAGATCATTAAAGAACTTGGGCATACAATTCGACGACCATATGAAGTTTAATGAAGAAACACAACGGACGCATGTACAGAAAACTATGGACCTATTCGTCCACATAAACACAGACTCCGAGACTATTTGAACCAGACCACCAGGATCTCAATAATACAGTCATTGGTCTAAGTATATGAATTATGGCATTAAGATTGGGGGAGATCCAATGCACACATATACACGTGTGCAAAGGCTTCAAAACTTTCTCATCAAAAGTTGCTTTAGGAGGGGCTGAAAAGCACGACCATGTCACACCCTACTAAAAGACACAGGCATGGCTGGAAAATAAATGAAAAAATATCACATTGAGCTAGGGGATGTAGCCTGTTACAATTATAGTTAAGAATAGAGTACCTGATGCGTTGTTTCCTGCCCAAAGTGAGAGAGATGTACGAACAACCAGTCAACACTAGACAACAGCAACAAACTCCATGTGCCCAAAATGCAACCCAATGTTCGGGAACAACGGTAGCGTCATGTGGCTGGACCTGCTTTTCTGGAAACAGATTGCCAAGCCAAGTTAGAGATGGTACCTCCTTGCACACTTTAAAGCACTTAAAAAATCACCTTTTATGTACAATTCTATCTAATTTTGACCGTCATACCTGAAAATGTATTTTAATCTAAAACTAACACATTTTTTATAATTTAACTGTATTTTTTTTTGATTTTGTTTTATATTGTAACTTTTAGGACGTCTTATTTATTTATGTTCTCATAGGATTGTTTAATGTTGTACAATTGTATGTATTCTATATTTTTATTTGATATCTAGACCAACCATGTTCAGTGTTCTACCTTGAACACGTTGTTATCTTATTCAGAAATATTGTAAGACTATATACTATTATGTTAAAGACACACTAGCCATGTAAACAGAGAAATAAAATTCTGATTCCTGATTCTGATGTTTGTTTTCTCTCTCTCTCTCTGTCTACATCTCCTGCTCTATCTCTCTATCTCTTCTATCATCTATATCTCTCTCTCGCTCCACACACTCTCTCTCTCTTCTCTCTCTCTCTCGCTCTCTCTCATCTCTCTCTCTCCTCTCTCTCTCTCCTCTCTCTCTCTCATCTCTCTCTCTCCTCTCTCTCCTCCTCTCTCTCTCTCTCTCCTCTCTTTTCTGTTCTAGGTCACCCAAGCAACCACACACACAACGGGACGCTCCCTCCTACGTCACTAATCTTGACCTGAGTGCCAGCCGCGCGGGCAGAGTTTTTTTTTCGTATACGAAGGGGCGTTTACTCTGTATATGGTACCCTGTGAGGGATAAGGCGGGGTCGCCCCGTGGTGGACCTACGAAGGGAAAACTACGGTGAGGAAGAATTTCGAGTTATTTTGCGCGGAATCAATATTCCAGGTGCTAAATTACTGTGCTCTGTTCTCGCTGATAACACTATAGAGAAGACCTGAGGTAATGGCTGATGTGCAGAGGCTTCTAAACCAAGAAAACAGAGTCACAACAGAGCCTCGTCAAAAGGTAAGCAACTGGTAGGTACGTAATGTGTCCCTACCACTTGCCTACTTCTTTAATAGACTCTGCTGTGACTGTTTTCCTGGTTTAGAAGCCTTTGCACATCAACCATCACCTCAGGTCTTCTCTATGTTGTCAGCGAGCACGGAAATATAGCACCTGGAATATCAATTTCGCGCAACATAACTCGAAATTCTTCCATCGCCGTAGTTTTCCCTTCTTAGGTCCACCCGCGGCGACCCCGCCTTATCCCCACAATGCACCGATGTAAACAAACCGTGACGTAGTTATGTCTGGGGCCCATTCTTCCACCCGTAGATGGGGTGACACAAGGCTAGGAAGGAAGGTTAAACTCATTTCGCTTTACCGCCTCCCTCCGGGGGGGGGGGGGGGAGAAATTATGTGACGTATCATATCGCCTACCGACCGGGGTCAGGAGAGGGACATCGGGTCAGTGCGAGGCCACCGAGATGAGGTCTGATACATCGCCCGTGACGTCACACTATCTAGTGCCCACCCGCTCTGCTCACCGTACAAGTTTACCTACCTAATATATATATGTTTATCAGTATAGAATATATACTGTTATCTCCGGAAATGTTTGTTCTATAATATTATCAAATAAAAAACCGTAAAACACACTAAAGAAATGCTATTTTGAGACTCAAGAAATATGCATGAACTTAAACTCTTCGCCATTTAATATTTTGCTCGAAAACATTTTACATGGAAAATATCAATAGAAGCGGAATATAATTAGCTTTCCATTGATATATTTCGTTTTCTGATAAATGAATTAGCAGCATGCATAAATTAGCGTTAACTAAATAAATAACATCATCAATCGGGAAAAATTACCCGATTTCATGATCTTTTTACTGGCCACACCCCTGAAGATACTGTGGACTACATCCCTCCTCACTGGCTCCGTCCCCCATGAACTCAAGCTGGGGACAATAACACCCATACATAAAGGAGGAAGCAAAGGACAGGCAAGCAGATACAGACCAGTGGTCCTCACATCACACGTCATCAAGATCTTTGAGAGGATACTGAGGGCCAAGATGGTAAACCACCTGGAAGAAAGAGGGGCCTTCAATGATGGACAACATGGCTTCAGAAGAGGCAGGTCTTGCCTATCAGAGCTTCTACAACACTATGAAGCTATATTAGAAGCAACTCAGGATGGAGATAATGCTGATGTAGTCTACCTAGTAGACTTTGCCAAGGTTTTTGACAAGGTAGATCATGGCATTCTCCTCCACAAACTCAAGAACCTTGGCATAACTGGCAGAGTAGGGAGATGGATTCACAGCTTTCTTACCAACAGGCACCAAGTTGTCACCATAAATGGTAAACAGTCATCACAGTGTCAAGTCATAAGTGGTGTTCCTCAAGGATCTGTGCTTGGCCCATTATTATTTCTGATCATGATATCAGACATTGACACAGATCTCAGATATTCCACTGCTACTTCATTTGCTGACGACACCCGTATACGGCATAAAATAAAAACATCCCCAGACACCGATCTACTGCAGTGGGACCTCAATACAATAAGTGGGACGAAAAGAACAATATGTAATTTAACGGGGAAAAATTTGAAGTTCTGAGATATGGCAGAAATACCTTTATAAAGACCACCACTCAATATATGTATCAACACCAAACCATACAAACAAAAGACTTCACAAAAGACCTGGGGCTGTATATGAGCAGCGATGGAACTTTCTCCCTACACTACACCACCATCACCCAGACAGCGCGACAGCTAGCAGGATGGGTCCTGAGAACATTCCGTACAAGGGAGGAATCCTGCATGCTGATGCTATGGAAATCTTTAGTAAGACCAAGGCTAGAGTACTGCTGCCAACTGTGGTCACCCTACAAAATAAAGGACATCACCCTGCTGGAAGCACCACAAAGGACCTACAGTCCTACACCAACAAGATATATGGTCTCCAGCACCTCAACTACGGGGAAGGCGCACGACTAGGCCCTCTACTCTCGCAGCGCGACGAAGGGGGCACATAATCTATTTTGAAAAATCGGGAGGGTCTGGCTCCAAAGTAGGTATGGAAAAACAAAAACCCTAAAATGTTTGTGCTTGTACAGATAAGCCCCCCTCAAAGGAGCAACCCTCATACACCCCAGTTCCCCACAATGGTGTAGGGCCTCTTAAATTGCGCCCCAAACACTTTCGGGACTAACGGCGCCCCCACGGACCCTTTCAAACACACCTGAAAAGGGCTGGCTGACACCCCAGCCCCCCACCCACCCAGGCTACATGCTCCCATGACAAACTCTGCCTTCAGTTTTTCCGGAGCAAGGAACGGGGAGCTACATACAAACCCCGGAATTGGAGGCCCCCCTCCTCCGCCGATAAGGGGCAAAGATTCTAAAATTTTAAAGGAAAGGTACAGATATTTTTTATACGTAACATTATTAGGGGGGAAATTATCGTTTCATAGTTACTATTTAGTTAACGCTAATTTATGCATCTGCAAATTTCATTTATCAGAAAATTAAATTTTCAAGGAAGCTAAAAAATTCCCCGCTTTTTATTATTTCCCCATGTAAAGTTTTCGGCAAATTTTAAAAGGGCAAAGATTTAAATTTTCATGCATTTTTGAGAGTCTCATAATGGCTTTTTTTATTTGGGGTTTTACTTTTTCTATTTGATAAATTAAGAAAAAACTTTTCCGAAGAAAACGTAAAATTTTTTTATCGAAAAATTATTATGGGAAAAACTTGTACGGTGAGGGGAGGGGTGGCAAGATAGGTGACGTCACGGCTGTACAGGCCTTCTCATCTCGGGGGCCTCGGCCAATGTGGCCCCGCAGTCCAAAGGGTTTTCATCTCTCCTTTTTCTTTTTTTTCCCTCTCTTTTCCCCAAACCTAGTATAAAAACAAAATTTAATAAAAAATTTATAACTTTTTAGTTTCCTGGAAATGGAAATGGGGGAGGAAGAGGAGAGAGGGGGAGAAGAGAGAGAGAGGAGAGAGGAGAAGGAAGAGAGGAGAAAGGGGAGAAGAGAGAGAAGAGAGGGGGTTGGGGGAAAGATAATACTCTTTCGATATACAATTGTTCACATTCCTTGATAAAAAAAGTGTGCAATTTGTGGCCCGCAGCCGGGTTTGTGGTGATGGGTCAGGTAAAGGGTTCTTCCCTCCCCTCCTCCCTCCCTTCCTCTCCCCCTCCTTCCTCTTCCTCTCTCCCCCTTCTTTTCCCCTTCCCTTCCTCTTCTTCTTCTCTCTCTCTCTCTCCTCTCCTCCTTCCCTTCCTCTCCCTAAACCCAAGTATAAAACAAAATTTAAATTAAAAAACCCTCTTTCGCATGTTTGGAGAGGGAATAGGTGAAAAGAGGAGAGAGAGAGAGAGAGAGAGAAAAAGGAGAGAGAGAGAGAGAGAGAGGAGAGAGAGAGAGAGAGAGGAGAGACCCCTTGCCCCTAAACCGATAAGAGGACGTGGCCGGGATGGGGGAAGTTCCCCCCCTTTTAAATTTCCCCCCTCCTCACTTCCCCCCCGTTTTTATGGTGACGTCCAACGCTCCCCTAAAGACACCCCATGAATTATACAGGGGGACCGGGGAAATGGGAAACCCTTTCCCCTTTTGGCCTTTGGGTACCTCTCCTTCCACCGGTTTTGACAAACAAAAGGTAGGTGAAGGCTTGCCGGCCAAAACCCCCTCCCAAAACTTCCCCGACGGCCCCCCTCACCCCCCAAAAAAGGGCCCAAAGGGGGAAAAAGTTTTCCCTTTTGTTGCCCCCTTCTCCACTTTCGGTTTTTGGAAAAAAACTAAAGTGGGAACGGCTCGGAAAAAACGAGCCCCCCTTTTGCCCTTTGGTATCCCCTCACTGAAAAAAGTTCGGTAAAAAAAATTTTATGTTTGTCTCATTGAAAGGAGCAGGGCTTTGGGGAAGAATTTTTCATTGAACAACATTTCTTCCTTTTAAAGGCAAATTTTCCCGGGAAAATTGGCGAAAAAAAAAAATTTTTATTTGTTTATAAAAAAAATTTTAAAAAAAAAAAAAATGTCTATTTTTTACTTTTCCCAAAGGAAGACATTCTCAAATACAAAATATTTTTCCTTTGTTATTAAAATTTTAAAAATTTCTATCTTAAACTGATTATTGGGAAAATTTTAATACCAAATTTTGTTTTGTTTTTATCAAATTTTCCAAAAAAAAACCCAAAAAAAAAAAAAACAAAAAAAAAAACCCCCCCCCTTAATTTATTATTTTTATAGTTTAAAAATTTTCCTAAATTGCAAAGGTTTGATTCCCCCACTAGACCCATTGTAATAGGGGGAAATTCTTTTATTTGGAATGGGGAAACAAAAAAATAATATCAAACCATTAAAAAGAGGCGGGTGGGATTGAATTTCTTATTAATTAAAGAAATCCCCCAAATTTTTTCCGTATTACAAAATACTCCAGCGAGAACTAACGCCACGCCACGCCCCGCCTCTTTCGGTTTCCCCAAACCCCATCCCTGTTTGACACCCCCAAATAAACCGCTCACCCCGGCCCCCGGTTCCCGCAAGTGCTTGGCATGGTTGGCCGTGCCCCGCTCCCCCTTTAAATTTTTCCTTTTTTGGGTTCGAGATCAATTTCATTTTTAGGGTTATTAGTTACCCCCTTTTCTTTTTCGTCTTTTTCTTATTCTTCCCCTTCTTTTTACATAGAAAATAACGAAGTTTGTTTATCACCTCAAATGAAAAAATTAAATTTTAAAATCAATTTATCAAATAAAAAGGGGAAAAAATCTATGATGAGTTTTGTATAAAAGTCATTCTGCCTTTTTGTTCAGTGGGGAAAAAGATGAAATGCCCATCTTGTGAGGAAAATAGAAAAAAAACCCAGTTAGCTCTTAGCCCCACCACTAAAACGTTGCAGGGCCAGTGGGAGACGCGTGCGGGTGGAAAAGCCTCGGGGGGGTGATGCGACTGGAGGGGAGCTGAAGGGGCCCCAAAACTTCACCCTTGCTCCCCTGAGGCATATCGCCCACAAACCCCCTCGCCGGGAATCGACAACCCAACCTTTGAGCGAACTTCCTAGTGGTGTATCTTTCCCCCTATTTAATAACGTTACAGAGACTTAAACCCGCAGGGAAAACCCCTTGTTTTCAATATTAAACTTTTCCGGGTATTGATCATGCAGAAGGGGTGCCCGCAGGGGGGGCCCGAAAACGCCGGGGGAGGTGCCTTCCCCGGGGGCTTAATCGCCCTGTCAGCCACGGTTACAGCCACGTCCAACACCCTTTGACCCCACACTGAGGAGGGTTCATGCTCCCAGGGGAAGAGAAAAAAGGGAAAAATTTTGTTTTTACTGGGGATTTTTATTCTATGGTATCTGTTCCCTCCACCTCTACATCTCCATCAAAAACGTGTTTTTTTCCTATATATTCCTTTCCCCACACTGAGGAACTTATGCGCCGAGGGAAGAGAGAAGAAAGAAATTTGCTGACTGGGGATTCTATTTTGCATTTGTCCCCTACCTCTAATCTCCAACCCAAAACGTGTTTTTATCCTAATATTTCCCCCTTTACGACAATGCATCTTGGTGTTCTCGCTTCAGACGCTGCTCGGAAGAGGAGAGGCAGGGGGAGGAAGCCTCGGCGCAGGAACCCGGGCTTCAACGCCACCCTGACGCAGCGCCTGAGGGGAAAAGACCCCTACCGCGCTCCTGTGTGAATACGCAGGTGAGATAAAACATACATATAAAACAAAAAATTGATTTCGTCTTTGATTTAAATCGTCGGTAGGTTCTCATTCATTCCTATTATACCCCCAGGGGTTTGTGTCGTTTTTTAAAGGGAAAGAGACATTTCCTAATACAAAGATTCTAATTACTTTTACACCCTACAAAAAACCCAAAAAGCTGCCTACTGTCCCGTCACTCACCCCATTTAAAAGGGCGTTCTTGGGGAAAAGCGACGTCAGGACATGTCTGGAGGGGGACGTCGAAGGGTGGGGAGCAGCTACGGGGGGTAATATAGAAAGGGGGCACCATAGGAAAAAATATAGAAAAACCTTTCGGTATAGTCCGTAAAGTGGGGTGGGGGTTGTGGGGTGTGGTGGTGTGGTGGGGGGGTGGGGGTGGTGGTTGTGATGGTGGTTGGTTCACGGGCAGGTTGAAGCCGCGCCGTGAGGAGGGAAGGGCGCGCCCACTGGGGGAAAAACGCCGTTTATCCAAGCTTCTAGATTGCTTTAAAAAATCAGGTTGCAAGAGCAGCCCTTCTCTCTCTCTTCTCTCTTCCTTTCTCTCTCTCTTCTCTCCCCTTTCCCCCCTTCTCCCCCTCTCTCTCCCTCTCTCTTTTCTCCTCCTCTCTTTTCTCTCCCCCACACACACACACAAAAACAGTCACACACCCCAAAAGACAAACACAACACCCACACACACACCCCACAACACCACACACCACACACGCCCAAACACACACACACCACAAAAACACACACCCCCAAACACACACAACACACACCACACCCACACACAACAGCATTTCCCAAAAAAACGGTAATAAGAGCTCCCGCTCGCCTGAGAGGGTGAAAACTGGTGATGCGAGCCCTCGCGTGGACATGACCCTGGTGAATAACACCACACACCACACAACACACCCACAAAAACACCAACACACCACCACACACACCACACAAAAACACCCCAACACACAAAACCCCCACAAACACACACACACACACACCCACAACCACACACACACCACACACCCCCCCCCCCCCCCAACCCAATGCAATCTACACACTACTACTACTACTACTAACTACTTTACTATACTACTATACTACTACTAACTATATACGGTTCTACTCCACCAAAGAGAGAATAAGAGGAGAGAGAGAGAAGGGAAAAGAGGAGAGAGAGAAGGAAGAGAGAGAGAAGGAGACGAGAGAGGAGAGAGGGGAAAAGAAGAGAGAGAAGGGGAGAGAGAGAGAATAAAGTCCCAATTTTGTGTGGGTGTGTGGTTTTTAAACCCAAAGGGGGTTTTCCCAAATTTTTAAATTTCCCCAGGGAGTGGGAAATCCCCCCCCCCCCCAGGGTGGGGGCCCCCAAAGAAACGGGCGTTT
>JACEEZ010001421.1:172150-197692 GCA_016584305.1 Chionoecetes opilio | reverse complement strand
GGTTTGGGGGTGGGGAGGAATAGGAGTGGGGGGTGATGGGTAATGGTGTGAGTGAATGGGTGTGTGGTGATGGGTAAGGGTGAGTGAAGGGTGGGGGGTGATGGGTAATGGGGGGGGGTGAGGGTAATGGGTGAGTGAATGGGTGGGGGTGATGGGTAATGGGTGAGTGAATGGGTTGGGGTGATGTGAATAGGTTGGCGTTAATACATACATTTCTACATCCATGATTTCAGGAAAGTTAGAAGGGGCTATCTGGAGAGTCTGTGTTTGGTGGGCCTTTGGCCACCAAACAACAGGTGGTGGGCCGAGGGCCCACCAATAGCCCCCGCAGGGAGCTAGCCAAAAAGGCCGCCCGGAGGGCAGCTTTGCGGCTAGTATATACATATAGTTTGTGCGTGTGTAATTCACCGAAGTTTGATTACACACTGGACACGCGATCTCCGTTTTTGTTATGTATATGCATAAACATGTGCTATAAGGTGAAAGGGTGGGTGAGCATAAGCGGCCTCGGCGGGACATAATAATAGCGTCCGTCCTTGTCTGCACCTGGTCCACAAAACGTCGCAGTTTGTTTTTGGGTTGTTTTCACCACCAAAACCGTCACGAACCGCAGCTACTGACACAGCCTTCATAGCATAACAAAACTCAGGGCACCGTGATAATTTCCATAACATGAAGCAAGAAAGAGAGAGAGGAGAGAGAGAGAGAGAGATGAGAGAGAGAGGAGAGAGAGAGGAGGGAGAGAGAGGAGAGGAGAGGAGAGAGAGAGAGAGGAGAGAGAGAGAGAGAGAGAGAGAGAGAGAGAGGAGAGGAGAGAGAGGAGATTGAGAGAGAGAGACGGAGAGAGAGAGAGAGGGATCATTTCTCATCGATCTATAGTCATAGTGTGAATGAGGCAGCAAACACTCACCTGAGGAAAGCAGTGTGTGGAGGAGGGTGGTCGGGCCCGAGGGGTAGTGGATGAACGTGGGTGGAAGAGGCTGGTAGGGACGTGGATGCTGACTGTGCTGGGGCGCCGACGAAAAGGACCCAGGCGATCTGTCCTCGAGGGTGAAATAGGTGGCAAGTGTGACCGAATCCAGGAGACGGTAGATGAGGAGGAGGTGTTGAAGTGATCGGGTATGGAGGAGACGAGAGGCAAACAACGTCCTCTCCTTACACACACACACACACACACACACACGAAGAGCAAGACGGGTTCAATGGGGCAGTGTCTTTAGTGCCTCCTCCTTAGTCCGGGTTCAGTTCCTTCCTGCCTGTCACTCACACACACCGCGGCCGACACACGATTGCCACGAGACGCATCAGGGTTTGCTAATCACTCTAAGTCACTTCACAACGTCAGTAAGCGTCCAGGAGCTTGAACACGTCACGTACAGGCCTACTTGGCGCACTTCACAATACCTGAGTCTCACAGGGTTTTAGTGCGTCGTTGTTTTCCTCAAGTGTGGCTGAAAGTGTTCGTGTGTCTATCTGCCTCCTGCCTCGGTAACGCTTGTGGAAGGGCGTGAGACTTCCTTCGGCGGCAGCCTTGCTCTGTGTGTGCGATAAATGGCGGCTGCCGATGGTGGTGGTTGTGGTGGTGGTGGTAAGATCAACGCCTTTACCCACGGCTTTGTAGGGAAAGTCCTGTTAGGAAAGCAAACGTGTTTATAAACCAAACAGAACATACATTAATATTGTTTATCATAAAAATATATTTGTTATGTGTATTTAGATTGACTTTATATTCCCTCTCCCCACCTCTTCCTATCACCTGCCGCTGCGTATCACTATAGTTAACAGTAAGCCTCCCCCCCTCCCTGCCCCGTCACCCCGTGCTGATGGTTGATCATGTGAGCAACACTGCACTGGCCACCACATGTAAAGCAAAGTGGAAATCGTTGATAACAGACACATATATTTCAGTTAACTCTTTATCAACAGTGAAGGGCGTTGGCTGACATTATAGACACTCCTTGATGCAAGTGACAGACACTGCTCACGTTACCACCCCTGACCACAACTATAAAGACAAGACGAAGACTCAAACGAAATAAAGTTGACAAATGCACAAAAAAGCTTTAGCTGATCCCTATCAGTCAACACCAAGCCTTCAAACAAAACAATCCATGATTAATTACACACACACACACACACACACACACATACACACACACACACACACTTAAATACCACATTTTTTCCTAATATAGTAAAGTCAGGCTCATTTCCCTCCATCTTTCCTGTTCAAAGGGGGGGTCACGCGACAAACAAAGTGTAAAACGCGAGAGTCAACAGACACCACTTCACAACTTGAGGCACACACACACACACACACACACACACACACACACAAACAGACACACACACACACCACACACACACACACACACACACACACACAAACAGACACACACAGGACAGGTAATAGAGGAAGAAGGTCGCGTAGGTGTATGCTGAGTATGCTGAGGGTAATTCTAACCGTGAGACAGAGACAGGACAATCAACAGACAGAGCATTGCAAGTAAAGAGTAAACAATGTATAGGATTAAAGTGAGGACCAAACAAGCGTATTTAACTATTTCGTCACCCCGAGACTCCCTCCACCTCCTCCACTCCCTCACCCACTGATGACAGTCACACCACCACCACCACCACCATCATCACATCACACATCCCGAGGTAAACTGTATCCGCTCTCACTTGTTATCATCTAATCACACCGCTACTGATTACATGGAAATTTCTCTCTCTCTCTCTCTCTCTCTCTCTCTCTCTCTCTCTCTCTCTCTCTCTCTCTCTCTCTCTCTCTCTCTCTCTCTCTCTCTCTTCTCTCTCTTCGAAGCCTCAAGAGCAACAGGAGTATATACCAAATTGATGAGAGAAAGATGGAGACAGAGAGATAGATAGATAGAGAGAGTGTGTGTGTGTGACTGTGTGTGTGCGTGTGTGTGTGTGTGTGTGGTGTGTGTGTGATGTGTGTGTGAAAGAGAGGTAAGGTCGATGATCATAACAACATTCTAACATCTCAACACACAACACACACACACACGCACAAACACACACATGTCACACACACACACACACACACACACATATGCATAAACAGATGAACAGGCTATGTAAATTATTTCATAATGCGAGAGACGTCCGTGTTTGCTGTGATTCGAGCAGATAACAGGATGAAAAGATATTATTCATTCTCTCTCTTTTTCTCTCTCTCTCTCTCTCTCCATTCTCTAATTCCATGCTTGTTGCGACGAGATATAGACAAGGCAGAATATTATAGAATCAAAGGAATGATTTAAGGACCACAGAGCCTTAGCTTTAGTACCAAAACCATGTCCTACACTTCCGTTACGTGACCTCGCCCCCCCCGCGAGGTCACAGGCAGCGGCACCACACCCACAGACTATATTTTTAAGTCGAACCCTCGCTCTACGATGAACTTTATTACACTCACAATAAATGCTAATCAACTCACTAATTGCGAATATTATTATGAAGCCTGACCATAAATATCCAGCAACGCAGACCGTCTAATTAAATTTTCTAGGATTGGAGTGACACAATTTTGAGATGTAATGGTGTGTGTTACGGGGGTCTGGGATGTGACGCTGTGTGTTACGGGGACTGGGATGTGACGCCTGTGTGTTACGGGGACTGGGATGTGACGCTGTGTTACGGGGACTGGGATGTGGGCGCTGTGTGTTACGGGGGTCTGGGATGTGACGCTGTGTGTTACGGGGGTCTGGGATGTGACGGTGTGTGTTACGGGGGTCTGGGATGTGACGGTGTGTGTTACGGGGACTGGGATGTGACGCTGTGTGTTACGGGGGTCTGGGATGTGACGCTGTGTGTTACGGGGGTCTGGGATGTGACGGTGTGTGTTACGGGGTCTGGGATGTGACGGTGTGTGTTACGGGGACTGGGATGTGACGCTGTGTGTTACGGGGGTCTGGATGTGACGCTGTGTGTTACGGGGGTCTGGGATGTGACGGTGTGTGTTACGGGGGTCTGGGATGTGACACTGTGGTGTTACGGGGGTCTGGGATGTGACGCTCTGTGTGTTACGGGGATCTGGGATGTGACGGTGTGTGTTACGGGGTCTGGGATGTGATGGGTGTGTGTTACGGGGACTGGGTTGTAATTGAGTGTGTTACGGGGGTCTGGGATGTGACGGTGTGTGTTACGGGGGTCTGGGATGTGACTATGTATGTTACTATGTTACAGGGGTCTGTAATGTGACGGTTTTTAAAAGGGGGTCGGGATGTGACGTGTGTGTTACGGGTTGGTGTGAGGGGTGGGGTTTTCGGGGACGGGTGTGACGGTGTGTGTTACGGGTCTAGGATGTGACAGTGTGTGTTACGGGAGTTGGGAGGACGGGTGGTTAGGGTCTGGGATGTGATGGGGTGTTAGGGGGGAGGGGATGGGACGGGTGTTACGGGGCCCGGAAAGTGACGGTTGTGTTAGGGGGGTCGGGATGTGACGGTGGTTTTCGGGTCTAGGTTGACGGGGTTAGGGGGGTTTGGGGATGTGACGGTGTTTTTTACGGGGTCTGGGATGGACGCTGTGTGTTCGGGGTTGGGATGTGCGGTGTGTGTACGGGGTCGGGGATGTGACGGTGTGTGACGGGGTCGGGAGGGAGTTTTATTAGGGGCGGGGATGTGACGGTGTGGTTACGGGGTCGGGGTTTGAAATTTGAGTGTGTTAGGGGGGTCGGGGAGTGCGGATATTTACGGATGTCTGGATGGAGGGTCAACGAAAAGCATCAGGAACACGCAGTGCTGACGAGGTTGTGTTTCGGGAGTAAATCAGCTTGGGGCAGAGTACGTACTACTGTACGTAATTATTTTAAAAGGTTGTGAACGGTTTTTGGGGCCGTCGTGCAGGCTTTGCGCGGGGCCATGTTTAATACGGGCCCTCCCTTAGACGGAAGGGGGGGGACGCTCCCCCCCTGAAAAACAAACCCTGCCTGTCTCGGATACCCGTTGTCATTTTAAAGTTTACAAATTTTAACCCAAGGGACGCGTGTCCCCCTGAAGGGATGAAAGAGACCGTACAAAGAGGTAAAAAATAACTTAAAATGGCACCGGTCTTTTCCAAGTTTTAAAGCAACGAATCGGCATGCGGAAAACATCGAATGTTTTGGTTTCCCTTTGAGGTCACTACAACAATGAAATTTTTTAATAAGGTAATGTAATGAAAAAATAGCGAAAAATATAATAATTACAATAACAATAATGATAACGTTGATAGTGTAATGTAAAAAAGGGTAGAGTTCTGAGATTCAATCCTATCTTTTGGAATCCAGTGTCTCATGGTGTAAATTTTAGTGAATCAACAAATTTTTTTTCAAAAGGGGAAACGTCAAAGAAATGACTATAAGAACAGTAAATCAGGGAACAACTTTGGACAGATTCCGTCATTTTAAGCGGGCAGTGAGGCCTGCGGGTTGCGAGAGGTCCCCCCGCAGCGTGAGGGGGCCGTGTGGGTCCTGACGAGACAGTACGGCGGGGCAAGGGCGTCGAGAAGTTTCTTACAATTACAAGCCCAACACGTACCCTTTGTGCCCCGTCCCCAAGCTTGAATAATACCATAATGCCCCCGCTGAGATACCCCGGAAAAAAGGCATGAATTACAGCACTGGGTCTGTGTGTTTGGCCAGTGCAACCCGCCGGGGGCATCCCCTGAAAACTATCGTAGCAGTAGCTGGAGTCTCGAGTAGGACCCGCTTTGCCCATGCAGGTCGGCGAGGGCCCGGGAGGATCAATGAACCCCAAGCCATTGGGCGTGCATTCACTCCCAACACAGCACCCAGCACCCCACCATCCCCCCCACTTATCGGTGCTATTGGTCGTCCATCAGGAAAAAAGAAAAAGTTGTAAAATTCCCCACCCCCTTTCAATCATCATAAATTAGAAAACACAAGTATGACCCAAGTTTTTTTAAATCAACGTTCCCGACCCTACCTCCACCTTTACTTTCTAATGACTGTATAAATAGCTTATGTCTGCTCGCCACCCGCAAGATGAAGCCCTCTAAAAGACAGCAAACGTTATGAGGCACCGAGGCAGGGCGCGCAACACACCTCCAGCACGGTACGGGCCGGTGCCGCGCTGAAGCACACCACACGCTGCTATGTCCCGCGGTAGACTGACTGACTCAGACTGAGCAACTCGGCCAAAGTTGCTGTGGTTAGAGCAGAGCGAGACAAAGGGAGACCCACCCACCTGGCGGATCCAAACGTCTCTTTCCCCGGCCTTCAAACAGGATCTTCCCCTGCATTTCCCAATTATCTCGTGATTCATTTTCCGGAGATAATTGTTTAACTACTACATCGAGTCATAAACAGAATCTGTGATCCATGTTTTGTGTAGTTTTTGTCTCAGTCGTGGCTTCTGCTGTTTTATTTTCTCCTAGTCTTAGCTAATGGAGTTTTGTACCAGTCAACTGCATGAACATTGGATGCATGATGCATTGGAAAACCTCTCTTCCTAGTAAATCTATTTGCATTGCAAGAATTTTGGCAGGGAAGGATGTTGAATGTTTTGGATGGTGAGGTCGCTGGTGGTGGACATCCTCATGTTACTTGCGTTATTAAAGAAGAGCCTACATTCAGAGAGAGAGAGAGAGAGAGAGACACAGAGAGAGAGAGTGGCGTCAGCTAGGTATCTATCAATGGGGGGCATCTGGGGGGGGGGGGCACTAGACAAGCGGAGCTCAGGGGGCATTCTGATGAATGATAGAAGTATATGTACCGTAGAAGGGTACAAGGACATATTCAGTGATTAGATCAGTGGTGGGTATTAATTAGAGCATATACAGAATACGGCAACCATGGCCAGTGGGGGGGAGGGGGGCGCACCTGTATGGTGAAGCACCGGATTCTCATGGGGGGGCACGCGCCTCCCGTGCCCTCCTGTAGCTACGCCATTGGAGAGAACGATAAACAGACAACTCTAAATTGTAGCAAGAGATGGAAATCAAGATGGGGGATTCGCAAGAGTAACTTGGAAACATAAACTTTATGGTTACCAAGGTAACACAAGCTTTATGGCATAGAGTTTGTGTGTAAGTGGAGGGTCGCCGCCACAAACATACCAATATACATGGTGCACAGGAAAAAAACCCAACTTGACTTTTTTTCAGGAGCAGTGAGTGTCGAAGAAGACACTCCGTATGATCTTCGAACCCAACTGTGGTTTCTGATACGTGAAGAACATATAGCGCGTTTTCGCGACCGCTCTGGCCCGGTCTGGTCTGGACTGGGCGTAGTCCCGGGCGGCCACTGTTTTCGCGAGGCGGATTGAACCGGGCTGGAACGGGTGAGATGGGCCAGGCCAGTGAGCAGGACCACCTTCGACTAGTGTGGGGAGAACTGGCGCATGCGCACTACAGTCAGCGGGGAAGACGACCAGAGCTTCTCGTGCTGCTGATAAGACATGAAACACCATGATGGCCGACCATAAGACTAAAAATAATTTCACGAAAAATACAATATTCGCAATTTGCTGAAAAAACATCTTGGGAAATGAATGTACCGTCAACAACACTATATTGGCCACTGCACTAATGTCACCAGCAGGCGCCATATATTACAAATTTAGCATCACAACAGACTTGTATGTGTCACTGAAGACATGTACCGTAGCTATAGTGTTATGTAGATAATGTAAACTACGTACTGTGCACGTGATGTGATCTGTAGTGATGCAGTGACTCGTAATATATGCCCTCCTGCGACATTATAGTGCAGTGGCGACTATAGATAGTGTTATTAACGGTAAATGAAATGAAATTCATCATTCATTTTTTCATAGTCATCCCTGCAACTTGACTTCCCATTGAGAAGTTAAGTAAATAAAACGCGCGCTTTTTAAAAATGTGTGCATTTCTGACCGGAGGACCGCCCATTCGATCCCCCAGCCAATAGGAACGACGAATGGGATGGGGCCAGTCTCGATGTATTTTACGAGCATCAGTCCAGCCTGACCTGGCCTGGACTGGACTGGACCAGGGCGGTGGACGTCGCGAAGACGCGCTCATACTCTTACGTAGAGAGGAGAGAGAGAGAGAGAGAGGAGGAGAGTGAGAGAGAGAGAGAGAGAGAAGACAGGAGGAGAGAGAGAGAGAGAGAGAGAGTGTGTGTTGTGTGTGTGTCCCTTACTAGAGAGGGAGGGGAGAGAGAGAAAGAGGAGGGGAGAGAGAGAGAGAGAGAGAAGAGAAGAGAGAGACGAGAGGAGAGAGAGAGAGAGAGAGGAGAGAGAGAGAGAGAGAGAGAGAGAGATGGAGAGGAAGAGAGAGAGAGAGACAGAGAGAGAGAGAGAGAGAGAGAGAGAGAATAACCTACGCAAACCTACGCAACCTACCTAAGTACCTACGCAAAAAAATTGTCATAAAAGAAGTAAGGATAGGTCGGAGCAGAGAGGGGGGGGGGGGGGGGGGGAGTGTGAGTTCAAACCTGTCTACCTTGAAAACACCGGACATCACCTCGCATCCTCCGGCGGCCGAGGGGTCAAGAAAGTAACTGAAGATAATCGCCACCTATGTACCCGATTGTCGTGTTACTATGAAGCTCTCCGATACTAATGCTTCTGACATAGAACATAAGAACATAAGAAAATAAGGAAGCTACAAGGGGCCGTGAGACCTACACGAGTTAGTTCCTGTTACTTAACTCTACCTATATCCACCTCTCTTCCCCATCCATGAATTTATCCAGACTCCTTTTAAAGACCCCAATAGACTCCGCATTGACCACCTGATGACATGACATGACATGGTGAATAATGCGGCGCCAGTGGAAAACACAAAACCTCAATATTTTACGTATGCAAGAAATCTGGGTGGTTGTTATGCAGTGTATCGCAAACTTAAAAGGGGAAATTTCCGAGGGCAACTCTTTCAGCAATCTTTAAAGTAATCGTCCAGACCCTTTTTTTTTTTGCCGAATTATGTTGAATTCAAAACACCTAATCCACCAAAAATAATTGATTTCCAGGCCTTATTTCCGTAAAAACACGACTTTTGTAAAAAGCGCGCGAAAAAAAAAATCTTCCCTCCAACAGGGCTACGACTGTTATTGATGACGTCAGAACAGGGACGCCCGCAGACACTCTGTCTGGCACCTGTCGGCAAATGTTATGATGAGCGATTGTACTTCGGTGTCAGACAGTGAATCTGTCGCTGTGACAGATTTAGAGTACGATGCTCAATCTGACACCGAAAGAAATGACGCTGGTCGCGTATACTATGAGGAAAACGAACCTCAGATTGTCATGGGATCCTATATGTTTGAGCCCGAGTACGAGGTGGATTAACAGGTATCTCTTTATCTTTCTTTATCTGTCTCTTTATCTTGGCAGGAGGTATGAGATGTGCACTCGCGCATATGTCCCCCGGTGAAAGTATGAATTATTTAATCATAATTTCTACTAGTTATGGACAATTACAGTATCTTATAAGTTTTAAACTACACAATCGATATTAAATAAACGGCTTTTATTTCCCAAAATAAGCAGTACATGAGAACAGCAGGGCTGTCATAGCAATAATGTAAGGGCTACTTGGCATTATGTGGGCGAGGGAGAGGCAAGGTGGGTAGGGATGGGTGCCGTGCGAGGCTACATCAGCTGTGTCCTCCTTCTCCCGCCCAGATTAGCGGCAGTGTTTAGTTTGAGAGAGTTAAAATCATGACTTATTTAGTATCAATTTGAGAGAAATAAGCTGTAGACAGCTTACGCTTACGGTAATGTGGAGTTTTATTCTGGATATGGGGTTCTGGATATGGGGATTATTTACGGATCGTGGTAATCTCTGTGAAATTATGAACATTAGTTTAATTATGATTGCTACAAATTAGGGAGCATTACAGTATCTTATAACGAGACAAAGATTCATTTAAATTTACTGATAAGCATTACATGAAGACAGCATAGCTGAAATTTGACACACTAATACTGTAAAATGCTACGTGGCAACGTCTACAGCTGAATGTCAGTAATCTCCCGGCAGCTCGATCTACTTACTCTTACGTACTGTCTCTTGTCATCATGACTTCCTTAAATGTTTTGGATGATCACATCAAGTGTTCAAAGGGGCCCACCATCAGTTTCAATACCCCAAGTTGCGCTCGCTGAAGTATGGAATGAAAAACTTTTTCTTAGAATTTCTGGCTTGTTCTTGATGTGCTGTGAAGCTGCCATTATTCTCTCCAGAAGTTTTGCTTGTTGTCACTTTTTATTTTTATACATGTGATTTCATGTCTCCCCAGAGATAAAAATCCAGTGGTGTTAGGTTGGTGATCTGGCAGGCCATGGGTGTGGTCCTCCCCGGCCTATCCCGTCCGAAATGCTGGTCAAGATGCTGCCTCATTTGCTTATAGCGCATTTTCGTGACTTTCACCGCCCTGGTTCAGCCCAGCCCGGGAAACCGGGTCAGGGTGGATGATGGTCGCGAAAATTACATCGAGACTGGCCCCCGTCCCATTCGTCGTTCCTATTGGCTGGGGGATCGAGTGGGTGGTACGGGAACTGAACTGTGGGGGCGGCAGGCGCCCAATCTTGTCAATATCCTTTTTGTCGTCCGCCTTTAACCTGTGCTGAAGATTTAAAAACTCCCACGCCTGTGATACTATAGTCTTATGGTCGACCATCATGGTGTTTCATGTCTTATCAGCAGCACGAGAAGCTCCTGGTCGCCTTCCCGCTGACTGTAGTGCGCATGGCCAGTTCCCCCCACACTGGTCCAAGGTGGTCCTGGTATGTGGGTCGGACCGGACTGACTGGGCTACCCCGTTCTAGACTGCCTCGCAAAAACAGTGCCCGGCCCGGGACTAGCCCAGTCCAGACCGGGCCAGAGCGGGTCGCGAAAATACGCTATTACTGAAGTGTGGTGGTGCCCCGTCATGTGAAATACTAGTCGGCGCCGTGTGCCGGGGGAACATCTAGGAGTGAGGGGAGGGATCTATCAAAAAGTTAGCATAAATATCCCCGTTAATGCGATCTTGAAAGATGTGGGGCCAATAAAAGTGCTCACCAATCATGCCCACAACCAGACATTTAAAAGAAAATCTTTGCTGGAAATTACTTTCTACCATCTTGTAGGATTCTCCTTTGATCATCAATGTTCATTATGAGCATTATGCATTCCGGCACGGGTAAATGTGGGGTCATCGGTGAAAAAAAATATATTTCCATAGCTGGGAATTTGCTTGTAGCGATTTACAAAACTCCAATCGCCTCACTGAATCTCCCTCCCGAAGATGTTTAACCTTTTGGGAGATGATATGGATGAAGACCTTCTTTTTCAGCAAACCCTCCTGCTTCATGTGAGAAACTCCAAGTCGGAGGGAAATTTTTCTTGTGCTTATGTCTGGGCTGTTTTCCGCTGCATGAAGAATCTGCCTCACCCTTTTCCCTGTTCCCCTATCCTTTCAGCTGTTGCAACCATTCCAGGGAAAGATCCTTTGTCACGAAGGTGTTGAAATACCCTGTAAAATGTTCGAACATTGGGACATTTTCTGTTAGGGTATCTTTTTCTGTATTCCTGTACGGCAGCATTTGCACTTCCATGCAGAATCCGTAGATAAACACCATATCCGCATACTCCACGTTACTGTAAGAGTACGGCATTGTCCGCAGAGTTCACTCTTCAAACTAAACACTGCCACTAATCTGGGGGGGAGAAGGAGGGACACAGCTGATGTAGCCTCGCACGGCACCCATCCCTACCCACCTTGCCTCTCCCTCGCCGACATAATGCCAAGTAGCCCTTTACCTTATTGCTTATGACAGCCCGGCTGTTCTCATGTATGCTTATTTTGGGAAATAACAGCCGTTTATTAATATCGATTGTTGTAGTTAAAACTAATAAGATACTGTAATGGGCCCTAACTAGAGAAATTATGATAAATAATTCCCTAATTTCACCGGGGGGCATACGCGCGAGTGCACATCTCATCCTCCTGCCTCCCCCTAGCCGTGAGTTACATGACGGCCGCGGTAATTTTTTCTCACTCCATGTCAGTAAAGGAAGCTTCAGAAAGCATATGGGTATAGAGCATTTTGTTCTTAGAATAATTCGGTCTATATCCTGTATCAACATTTGCATAAACTGTGTTACACCCTGTATTTTTCTCTGTGTTTACGTGTCCTCTTTATCAGCGCGGGAAGATGAGCCTCCCTGATGCTACGTCACCGAGCCTGAGCCTAAGCGTCTGCAAACCTTGAGAGCGTTTTGAAAACTCGGGGAATTTGCTGATTTTGATTGCGGATTATTTAAAAACGGCTGACTGGATACAAAAAGTGACGACGTATTGTTGATATACTCGTTAATGGCTATGCTTTGATTGCATTAAATCAGGAATGATGAAATGGTCTGGACGATTACTTTAACGCGGTGGCCGGATGCTTATAACCTGGTAGTGGTGAGCACAAGGTCCTGAGTTCAAGTCCCGCCAGGAGAAACTGTTTCTTTCATCGTCGAGTGGCTGAAGATACCCACATGCTGCCCATCAACCTCACCTTCGACTGCGAGTGCGGCGGAGAGCACCAGAGTGCAGCATGAGTCTCAAATCATCACAGCTGTCACTTTAAAAATTCCAACCTGCACCACCATGGGCGAGGGCCAACCATCACAGCCCTCCAGAATATACGGGGCCAACCACCTCTTAAGGAAGGAAGATAAAACAGCTTAAGGAAAGAAGATAAAGCCTTTACAGGCGCTAAACCGCTGTAGAAGTCGTGACCCGAGTGATAGTTTAGTGGATTCCCCCAGTACGTAACGGCTATAGGTTGAACAAAGATGATGGAATCGAATTCATTATTCATTTCAATTAACTGTTCGTACAGCTTGTTATCAGCGTTCATATTGTGAACTAGGGGCCTATAAATGAGTCCGATTATAACTTTTTTGAACGGATCTTTAGCTGCAAAAATTGAGAATCAACATTATCAATTTTCTCGTATTCTATGACCGTAGGATAAAGACTGCTTTTACATAATATATAAATTCACCTCCGCTTGTTCTATTCGCCCTTTCGCAACTAAATATTAAGTAACCGGGTAAATTGCATTCAGCCAAAAATTCTCCATTTACAGTGTGAGGGCTCGGGGGACAGAGGAACTAGGTATAAGGAAGGAGATAGAATAAATAAGGGAAGAGGAGGAATCGCTGATGATGGTAGCCCAAGGAGGGGAGGCGAGGAAGACTCGCCGACACCACAGATCCTTATCAAGCCGCGAGGAGAGAGACAGCAGCCACCTGCAGAATCGCTGACATTAGGTATTCAACAGATGAGCGTCCGACGAAGGGGAATGGGGAGACGGAGTAAAGGAAGAGAGAAAGCGAGGAATAAGAAGAGAGAAGAGAAGAAGAAGGAACAACAAGAAATGAAGTGAAAGGAAAGACTTGCTGAGACAGCAGAATTGCCAGCAACCAAGGAACGGGTCATCACATCACACCTCACTGATTAACTGTCACACTGAAGATAACCTCTGATCTGTACCCAACACCTGCAGACCAGCTGCACTTGCGAGGGCTGGCTGAGCTTCTGAACGCGGGACAGAAGAGAGAATCTATCTAGACTTGAGTGCGTGCACACGCAGGCCTGCGTGGCGGTGATCTCTTCCGTGACCACGACGAGACTAGTGTCTTGTCTTAGTGCGGCGCGCGAGTATACGTGTACGTGTATTCCTTCACGGCCTCTTGGGGCGGCGCGCGTGCTCGGGTAGGTGGCTGAGTCCCACTCTGCCGCGCCCATACACGCCGCGCCCCTAACCGACGCCCCGACGCCCGCTGCTCCGCTTTGCCCCCGGGGCAGGTGCAACACGACGTCCTGCAAGACACCTGCCCCTGTGGCTTTTCACCTGTGGTTCCGCCTGGGCCCCCCTGGGATCCCGGGGCATTGCGAGACAAGCGGCGGGGTTTTAAGGATCGCCCCGCATTGCCCCACGGGGCGGGTACGTGCAACTCTACGGTGCCACGACGTCCTGCAACACACCCGCCCCTGTGGCTTCTCTTCTGGGTCCCCCCTGGGATCCCGGGGCATTGCGAGAAACCCGCAGCAGGGTTTTAGGACCCCTTGAATACCAGGTCTACCAGGAGGCTACGCGGCAGATGGTGATGTATTAATTATACAGTGCATGACAGGGCGGGCTATCAAGGATGCCCCCGGGGGACCTGTAACAAGCCAGGGACCTCGGGGAGGACAGGGAGGGTTGCCCCCCGGCAATGCCGGGACTTTTACCGGCCTGGGGATGCAAGCTCCCCGTATCTCCGACGCCAGGGGGCACTGCCCCGTTTAATGTGAAACGTAAGTACATATAGTACATGGAGATATGCCCAACCCGGCACCCTACAGGTAGGGGCAAGGGCGTAGCCAGAGGGGGGGCCAATGGGGCCATGGCCCCCCCTCAATTCAACACATCTACTTTAGGAGTGTATGGTATAATTTCATCAATTTTACTATATTGAATATCATGCAAAGAACCAATAAATGACCCCCCATAGGGTTCAATATGCCCCCAATTAAGTCATATCTTCAAAAATATTATCTGGGGAGCTTACAGCGCCTCCCAGACCCCCAACTGATTAAGGCACCCACCCCTCAACCATCATTGGGAGGTGCCCCCCCCCCCAATTATTTTTCCTGGCTACGCCCTTGGGTAGGGGTGCTGGGGATTAGCTGTCATGCCACGTCAGCGACCGATTGGAAGAACCGTAGCGGGTAGGGGGTCCGCTAACAGGAGCTTCACCCCCTGTTGCGCCCCCTCTCCCCAGACGGGGCGTAACATAGCTACAGTATAGTGTTTAGCCAAGATTCTAATACGCCAATAAAATAATCTTCGGTCTCAACAAGGGCTTCGAGGTCTGAAAATGTATTTTGGATGTTGCTCGCATTGAACATACACGGTTTTACATATCGTACCCGAGGGCTCATCGTGGGGCCGGTCGCATATTCCCGTTCTCTATGCGAGTATGTATAGTTTCCGAGTGAAGACGCTTGGCTGTAGCTCCGAAACTACCCATAGGATTTTCTCGAAAATACCCTCATTGTGATTGCCACTCAAAGCTACAAGGTTTGGTCAGGAAAACTTTACCTACCTTATCGGTAACCTAACCTAACCTGATGTGTTCAAGAGTAAACGCCACATACTCTTCCAGAAAACGGGAATATACGGGTCATTTATTGCGGTGAGGATACACTCGCGTTTATTGGCCGTTTTTTAACCTGAGACTAGTAACTGCCGTGTTTAGCTCTCTGTCAAACGAAGCTGATCCAGCCCCATTTAGCTGGAAGCCATCTTCCTTTAAGAGGAGTGATTTTTTATATAGAAAGCATTCCAGAGGATTACAAAGTCGACGCCTTTTTCGGAACAAAGGATCTAAAAATGAGGTTATCTCATTAGTATCCTCCCCAGGATACGAACCTGGAAACTTCTGATTCGTATCCAGGCGAATAGACTTACAAAAGCGTGATTATAGAGCGAATTGGGGATCATGATAGAAATATCTTAACTTCCTTTACCCCCTTCCATTTCCCGCATATCGAATGCAAGAATAAAAGAAAGGAACACATACAAACTACTGTAATATTTTCGGGGGTGAAGAAAAAGGCGAATAAAACGAGCGAGTCAATCAACAGCAGGTGGTCACTTGTATCACTCTGTCACATCGCCCGCCGCTCCCTCGTTCCCATCACCTCCGGGTCAATTTNGCGGTACAACTCAGAAAATAAACACAGAGGCGACTTACTGTTGATACCCACTTTGTAGATATTTTTTAATTTTTTTCTTTTATACCCATATTACAATGAAGACCAAAGACATTTTCTCTAAATTTACCCCCTTTAACTTTCCTGAAATCAGGGTGTAAAATGAAAGTTTTAAACCCCCCCACGTCTGTAAACAGAAAAAAAAGTGGCCCTGGCAAATTAATGTTATCTACGGTAACCTTTCCCTTTTTTTATAATATATATATATATATATTATAATTTTAAAAAATAATATATTATATTATATATATAATTTATATATGTTGGGTAAAGGTTAGGTTAGGTATATTTTGTGTTGGGGAAAGGTTGGTTAGGTATGGGTTTCATTATTTTTCTTGTCATTTTGTTGCAAATAAAAAAAAAATGGTTTGCGACAGAAAACGGTTAGCAGATTAATTCAAAAAACATCAAACTTAACCCTTTTTCACTTCAAGCCCCTCTTTTTCGAGGTCAGACGACATATGCAACTCCCCTTTGACAGGAGCAGTCTTTGGGGTTTGACTCTTGTGACTCTTTCTGAAAGTAAACTTTTCATCTTGTGAAAAATAAGTGTTATGGGAAAAAAATGAATAATAATGGAATTAAAATATAAGGGAAAAAATCTATAATGGAAAAAAATAAGTGCTATAGTCTTTTTAAAAGAATTTTTTTAAATGTTCTGAAAGGATGATAGAGCCTTAACTATCACCTAAAGGTGCCTTAATGACCCTTGTGCTTCGATAGCTACGGGGGTAAGTTTTTCCTTTCGCATTTTACGTCGAATATAGTAGTGGAGGAAAAAAAAAGTTCGTCTTTGCTTCGGGAGAGGAAGTGGGGAAGGGAAAGATATTTTAGAACAGTCAGATGATGGTAAGTGTTGTTTGTTTTTTTACTATAACTACTAAATACTATTGGTAAATTTTCCAGATGAAACCAAACTTTTTTGGGTGGACAAAACTATTTTTTCTGGAAGTTTTGAGTTTTTTTGAATTAATCTGCAAACCTTTTCGTCGAAAACCTTTTTTTTTTTATTTGCAACAAAAATGAAAAAAAAAACAAGGGACCTATACCAACCCTAACCTTCCCTAACACAACCTATACCTAACCAAACCTTTACCTAACTAATATATATATATTATATATATATAATATATATATTTAATAATTTTAATATATTTTAATATATATATATTTAATATAAAATAGTGTAGTGCTTAAACTTACATTTTACACCCAATGTTTCAAAAAAAGTTAAAGGGGCTATCTGGAGAGAGTGTATTTTTGTTTCTTTTGTATCAATTATGGCTTAAAGAACAAATTACAAAAAAAATTTACAAAGTGGCTATAAACAGTAGAGTCGCCATCTATGTTTATTTCTGAGTGCGTCCCGCTGTCGTCGTCCCCAAAAAAAAAAACGCGTAGCGAAAATTTGAAACCCGTAATACTCGCAGATAAAAAAAACCCCAAATAAAAAAAGTTTTGAAACAGAGAAAATTATACAGTAGATAAAAAACTACTGTGTACCCATCTCAGTGGCACATACACGCAGTAGTAACTATAATTTTGTAATATTTGGCGGCTGGCGACATGCTGAGGTGGCGACTTTTCTGTTATCACGGGACAGAAAATTCAAAAATCAGCAGAAAAAAAATTGTTTCGTCCACCAAAAAGGGAATTTGGTGTTTTATCTGAAATAATCCGTAGTTTTTTTAATAGATAAAAAAAACATTCGTTTATACCACGTTATGCCCCAAAGCAAAATGTATGATTCTGCCTGGCTGGGGTAATAGAGTCCTGTAATAATACTATTATTAAGGTACTTAGGTAATATACTGTCATCCATACATATTTACACGTTTTAAAGGACTGGGGTGGCTACGGAGGCAAAGGGGGGCGAAGTGGTCGGCATGGTAGAGAAAAATATAAAAGTTTTGGAATTTCAAAAAAAACTAATAAAAACTTAGAAACATCAAAAAATACAAATTAGGAACGTATCAAATAATTTCCCGCCCTGTCATGACAGCAAAGTGGCTATCAAAAAATAAAAAAATTTGAAAAAACTGCAAAAAATAAGAATTTACGGATCTATAAATAATTTTTTGGGCCCCCCCAGCAGAAGCAGAGTGGGGCATGGAAGCGTGGGGGCCCCTAACCCCGAGGTCCCGAGATCGAAAAAATACGCTCTCCATGGAACTTTTTTCACTTATAGTATTTTTCCTTTTGTTTTTCCTTTTTTTGTTATCCGCAATTGGATTTTTTTTCAGATTTGTCATCCCCAAAAACCGTATAATATTTGCCTTTTTTTTTATCCGCAATACTGTATTTTTATAATAATTTTCATCCAAATTCCAAAATTCGTAAATCTTTTATTAATTAATTTTTTTACATTGTGCCTATAGCGCCCTTTTTTGAGATAGAGATAGATGATAGAAATTAATTTTTACTTGTTGTATGCTTTTCGTGAAGTATTGTTGCGGGTAGGTTTCGTACATTACGATTACTGTGGTGTGTGTTGTGTGTGTGTGGTGGTGTGTGGTGTGGGTTGGTGTTGTGTGTGTGTGTGTGGTTGGTGTGTGGGTTGTGTGTTGTGTGTGTGTGTGTGTGTTGTGTGTTTTGTGTGTGGGTGTGGTTTGTGTGTGTGGTGTGTGTGTGTTGTGTTGTGTGTTGTGTGTGTGGTGCGAACCATCCCTCGAACCATCCCACAAAATCAAAAAACAAAACACTCTATGGCAAACAAGGGGGGTTTGCCTTGCCCCCCCAAACTACCCCCGGGAAAGGGAAACCAGGCTAGCGCCCAAGGGGGAAAGAGAAGGTATGCTACATTACAAAAAAAACCAAGTGTAAATATGGACAAAGGGGGCCGTGATTGCCCAAAATTTTCCCCACCCCAGCTGTTGCACTAGATATATTGTAAACGGGGGTAAAACCAGCAAGAGGGTTTTAAAAAAAAAAAAAGGAATTTTGCGTCTTTTTTTACATCCACCAATATGCTAGGGGCCCGAAAGAAAGCGGGGTGTTTGAATAGGGAAATGAAAAAGAAAATTTTGAAGGCATGGCCGTACCCCCCCCTATGGACCATAAAACCTCCCGAAAAAACAAAAAAAGGAAACCAGGAAAGCCCCCCCCAAAAAAAAACTACCCGCTTTGGCCCAACCTACCACCATAAACCCCTAATCCACACAATGCAGGGGAAAAAGTGGACCCCCACACCGACTGGAAAACAACAAAATGTACTAAAAACCAGTCTTTTTTATTGCGCAAATGAAACAAATGCAAACGTACAGCAACATATACTGCAAATGCGAAAGCATTTCCGTGGCAGGGGGGGCCCCACGCAAACGCTACAAGGTTTACCGCAAAAAAAACAGGTGGCGAAAGCCGACAGCCTTTATAAAAAAATCACTCAAAATTTATTGCTGGCCATTCCCAAACCCCCCAAAAAAATTTAAAGGCAAAAAAAAAATTACTCCCAGAAAGGGGCACAAACTGAAAATGCCTGTAAAATTCTCCCTAACAGAAAAAAAACCAACGAAAGAAAATCAGAAAGCGAAAAAAAAAAAAATCCCAAAAACTTTGAAACCAATAAAAAAGGGACAGATCAAAAAAAAAAAAAAAGGGCCCGGTTTTTCCCATCACCTACGTGGATGACCACTTTGCAGCTGGGGACAAAAGTTCTCCACTAAGAATAAAAACTTGTAAAAACGAACCCCTGGTACTATCCCTTAAAGCCCTTTGTTTGGGGTATATATAAATATATACGGGCCCCAGCGTGCCCAACAAAAAAATTTTTTAATGACCAACTAAAAAAGATTAGAGAAGAAAATTAACTCACTACCACCCCCCAAATGCCCCACCATTTTTCCCTTCACTGGTGTTAAATTTTCCCGCTCATAGACGGGATTTGGAGAGGGGATATGGGGGGAAGGGGGGACATGGGGGGAACTTCAGGCAGAAGCTGTCTTAAACTTTGCGGGGGAAAAAAATTTCCCTTTTTTACAAAAAAGTCATAAAACCCCCCAAAAGAGGTAAACAAAAATACTGGAAAATTGGATGAAAAAACAAGGGATGACCTACTACAAAATATTCCCTGTAAAAAAAAACTAATCTCTCAGATCATAAAATCAAAAACCCTGACGACCAGGGTATCTACAAAAGGGCAACCTAGAATTCCCGGGTTGAAACCCACAAAAAGCCCCAAAATTTCAGCCGAATAAAATTTTCAAAAGGCGAGGGGGGTCTGCGGGGAAAAGGGGTTTTAAGGGAAAGGGGACCTTGGTGAAAAAAAATGGGACTCACCCCATAAAAAAGACTGCGACCCTGAGGTCAAATAGGGACAACTGACGACGAAATGCTTGAAATATCAGGGGAAATATGTCCCCTTTGGGGGAGATCGCCCAAATTTAAAACCCCTCCTTAAAAGGGGTTAAAATAACCAAAGGGGACCGAAAAGTTCTGTTTGCGAAAGAGAACAAAATTTAAGAAAAAAACTCAAGAACCCCCACAACAGTGAAATACTAACACAAAATGGAAAAAACCCAAAAATTTCCATTATAGAAAAAAACTTAAAAGATCAGTTAAAAAAAGAGAGGGGCCGGGAAAAAAAAAAACAAGCGTGGCATGTATTAAAAAAATCCCAAATAAATTTTACAAGTATGCCGCCCAAAAAAGTCAGTAAAAGAGGGGCCCAGTTTGGCCCCTGACTGACTCCAAAGGCAGAACCATAAATGAAACCCCAAAGGGGATTGTTGAAAACTACTGCTCCCGTACAAAAATGTCTTCCGCAACCCCGTGAAAGACAAAAAAAAACAAACCCCACCTATGGCTTTTTTCGCCAAGGTACTGACTGCCAAAATTTAAAAAATGACGGGGCAACTTTAAGCAGAGGGCATCATAGAAGGAGCAATTAAAGATTTACCCACTTTAAATCGGCAGGGGACCCGACCCCCTCCCCGCTGTTCCTTAAAATTGTGCTTTAAAGGGGCTGAAACGTTCCTTTGGGTCTCTCTTTATAGAACTTCCCTTAAATCCGGAAATTAAAACCAAAAAACCCAAAAAAAAAAAAGGGGCCAAAAAATTTACACCAATCCACAAGGGGGGGTCGAAAAACAAACAAAAAATTTTTCGACCAGTTTCCTTAACCTCCCCCATTATTTAAAACTTGGGAAGAAAAATAGTTTAAAAAACAGGCTCAATACTCGAACAAAATAAAAAATGAACCAAGACCAACCTGGCTTTCGCCCTTGGGCGTTTTATGCCTCCCAACTGGGTCGCCCCCTATGAAAAATTTTAGAAAAGCTGGAATATACAAAAATTTTTGATTTTGGTCTATCTTGTTTTTGGGGGGGGAAAGCCTTTGGGCAGGTAGACCCGGGAAAATTTTTCTACAAAAGATACGCCCAAATGGGGAAATTTCTGGAAAACCTTTGGGGTGTGGGTGGGGAAAACCCTTCCTTAATGACAGGGAGCAGTGTGTAGGGGGTGGGCCCCCCCTTTTCAGTGTCTCAGTCGTCAGTGGTCAAAAGTGGGGGTGCCACAGGGATCGGTCCTTGGGGCCTCTGCTAAATTTTTTATCCACATCTCCCACATAAACAACACCCTCTTACACTCGTCTGAGCTTCCTTTTTCTGATGACACCAGGGTACTGAAAGGGAAATTTTTTTCAGTATCTGATGGGCCGGGAAAAACTACAAACTGATTTTGGCCCCCCCTTTACTCGGGGCAAGCAAAATAAAAATTTCCCTTCCAAAGACAAAAATTTGAGCCCTATACATTACAGTTCGGGGGGAAATTAAAATTCAATGCACACACGTTTTTCAGCACCGGACGGGTTTCCCTATAGACACCAAGGGGGGCATATAAAGGGACCTTTGGAATTTTCCCCCACTTTGGGCGGGAAAATTTATCCAACATTTTACAAAATGGGGGTCAAAAAAGGCACGAAAAGCCAGGCTTTGGGTGGAAACCCTTTGCCCCTTTCCGGACACGTGAAAAGGGTTCCTTGCTGACAAATTTTAAAAATCATCGTGATACCGGGGGGTTTTTGGGAAATATTGTTTTTTACTGTGGAGGCCCCTTGGGGGAGCAGGAAAAGCAATTTATTTAAAACCCGGGACAACGATCTTTCCCCGAAGGGAAATTTGACGTCCCACATTTGGAACCCACTGGGAAAAATTACGTGAAAATCGACCTTTACTCACTAGAAAAGGGGTAAGGGAAAAATACGCTATATTATAAAATCTACAAAAATATTGACCGGAAAATCTTTAAAAAATTTAATGTACGGTTTTTGCAAACACCCACGGCGGGGTCTGCTCTGCCCCTATTGAAAGGATATACCCCAGAGCAAGTTTCAAGAGTCAAGACGCTCAAAGAAAAACGCTTTTTGCTATAAGAGGGCCACACCCCTTCAAAGGGACTGCCCCAAAACCTGCGTGACTTTTAAGGAACATAAAACCCTTTAAAGTTTTCCCGAACCACCTAGACAAATTTTCCCACGGACAATACCCGATCAACCCCAAAAAGGGCCCCATTACCACCTCTGCCCCTGCCAGCAACAGGGATCATAGACCAGATGGCGAAGAGACGAGCAGACGGGTTTTTTATTTGTGGGGGGCGAATAGCCCTGGCCAAAGGGGATAACTGTTGCCTGAAAATATTCACCCAGGAACCAACCCGGTGTGTGTTTTGTGTGGGGTGTGTGTGTGTGTGTGTTTTGTGTGTGTGTGTTCTGTGGGGTGGGGTGTGTGTGTTTTTGTGTGTTGTGTTGTGTGTGTGTGTGTGTGTTGTGTGGTGTGTGTGTGTGTGTGTGTGTGTGTGTGGGTTGTGGTGTGTGTTGTGTGTGTGTGTGTGTGTTGTGTGTGTGTGTGTGTGTGTGTGTGTGTGTGTGTGTGTGTGGTGTTTTGTGTGTGTGTGTGTGGGGTGTGTGTGTGTGTGTGTGTGTGTGTGTGTGTGGTTTGTGTGGGTGTGTGTGTGTGTGGGGTGTGTGTGTGTTTTGTGTGTGTGTGTGGGGTTGTGTGTGTGTTGTGTGTGTGTGTTGTGTGTGTGTGTTTGTGTTTGTGTTGTGTGTGTGTGTGTGGTGTGTGTGTGTGTGTGTGTGTGTGTGTTTGTGTGTTGTGTGGTGTGTGTGTGTGTGTGTGTGTGTGTGTGTGTGGTGTGTGTGTTGTGGGGTGTGTGTGTGTGTGTTGTGTGTGTGTGTGTTGTGTGTGTGTGGTGTGTGGGGTGTGTGTTTGTGTGTTGGGGTTTGTTTTGTGTTGGTGTGTTTTTGTGTGTGTGTGTGTGTGTGGTGTGTGTTTGTGTGGTGTGTGTGTGTGTGTGTGTGTGTTTGTTGTTGTGTGTGTGTGTGTGTGTGTGTTTTGTGTGTGTGTGGGGTTGTGGGGTGTGTGTTGTGTGTGTGTGTTTGTGTGTGTGTGTGTGTGTGTGTGTGTGTGTGTGTGTGTGTGTGTGTGTGGTGTGTGGGGTGTGTGTGTGTGTGTGTGTGTGTGTGTGTGTGTGTGTGTGTGTGTGTGTGTGTGTGTGTTTTGGTGTTGTTGTGTGTGTGTGTTTAAGCTTACGAAGTGTGCCCTAACTCCTGCCCGTTCGCTGCTGCTTCTTGTTTCTTCTCCTCCTCCTCTTTCATTTTATTCTTATTTTTCTTTTCCTTCTCTGTTTTGTAATTGACCTCGCAAGTAATTGACCTCGAAATGTTTTGCCAATGCTCAAGCGAGTGGATGATATGCAGTCATGGAGGTTCACACATAAATTTCCTGGAAATATCAAAGGTCTATTTCTGCATTAAGCATATGTTTAATCACAACCTCCTCCTCCCTTCACTGCCACCAAAATTGTGACGTTAAATCAAGTGAATATGGTCCTCCATCCCTATCGCCTCCTTCATCCTTCTCCTCTCATCCTACTTCCTCATTCTTCTCTCATCCTACTTCCTACTATATCTCTCATTCCACTACCTCATTCTTCTTCATTCTTCTCTCATCCTTCTCCCTCATTTTCTTCGCAGACATCTTCCCTCCACCAATGTATTCCGAAGATGCCATCACTGTTTAGGCCTTACATCACATCTTAGCCTAAGTATCCCAACGCTGCCACCATTTTATAATCTTTATATCCTTCTACCATCTTGTATCATACTGCTATCCACTATTCACATTTCGTTTCCCTCTGCGTTTCACGCGGTGTCACCGTGTTTTGTAATATTACCTCCTCTTTCAAAGTTGCTATCACCTGTGCCACAAATTGAGTTTTTCACGTCCTCCTCCACATCTGCCTCCCACCGCTGGAACCAAATTTAGTCGAGAAATCAGAATTTTTGCTACTACCCTGTCATCAGCTAACTTCTTACGTTTTCTCGATGAGGCTTCCAGGTGGAGATGGACTGCTTGTTTAAATTTTTTGGCAGTTCCAGCAAGGCTCTATCAATATATGAATAAGTGGAAAATATTCGTGTTGAACCATACTGGCGCATGGACCAAACTTTTTCTGCAAGGCAAACAGGTCTGATATCAACAGTTCGTACCTCGCCCCCCACCAGCAGCCTGCTAGTATTGATTAAGGTTTAAGCTCAAGTCGTTATTTTCTCTTTTGCACCACAATTTGTCCCCCTTCCTCTCATAATGGTTGTCCTTCATTTTCTTTATTTAGCTGCGTCCTCTTCAGTGCCCTCTCACTTCATGTTTCCTATTATCTTCGCTCACGCCCCTTTCCCGTTCCTCCGTATCACCACCACCACAGGCCACCACAACCATCATCAGGCACACCACCATCATTAACTGTGAGGAGTTCGAGGAAGAGGAACCAGGAATAATAAGGAGAGAAGGAAATGGAGGAGATGGAATTAGGAAGAGAGAGGCGACATGGTTTAGCTGATGCAATCATTTTTTCCTTTATCCAAGCCAGCAGGGGAGAGCAAGGACCATCTGTAGAAATCGCTGACACTAGGTATCACAGATGAGCGTCCGACGAATGGGAAATAGGGGAGAAGGAGTAACAGGGAAGAGAGAAAAAGTAGAGAGAAGCGAAGAATAATAAGGATGGAGAGAAGAAGATGGAAAAAGAAATGGGTAGAAGTGGAACAGGCATTGCTTATATGGCTTGATACAACGACTTGCCCAGCGCTCAAGACCATCACATCACACCCTTCACGTTCACACTTAGAAGATTGATTAACTGTCACAACCGAAGATAACCTCTTGACCTTGTACCCAAACCCTGCAGACACCAGCTCCTTTGCCGAGGCTGGCTGAGCCCCTGAACCCAGGACAGTGAAGAATCTATCTTATACTTGAGTGCGTGAACACGCGGCCTGCGTGCGAGTGATCTCTTACGAGACTACGAGACTAGTGTCTTAGTGCGCGAGCGAGTTAACGCGTGGTAATCCCTTCACGGCCTCTTCGCGGGGGCGTGCATGCTCGGTAGGTTGGCTGAGTCCAGCTCTGCCACTCCCGATACACGCCCCGCCCCTTAACCGACGCCCCGACTGCCCGCCGCTCCGCTTTGCCCCCGGGTCAGGTGCAACACTACGTCCTGCAAGTCACCTTCCCTGTGGCTTCTCTTCTGGGTCCCCCCTTGGACCCCGGGGCATAGCGTAGACATGTCTGGCGGGTCTACTAGGATCGCCCTCGCATTGCCCCACGGGGCTGGTACGTGCAACTCTACTGTGCTACGACGTCCTGCAACACACCCGCCCCTCTGGCTTCTCGCCTGTGTTTCTCCCTGGGTCCCCCCTGCGACCCCGGGACATGGCGGACACACGCGACGGGGCTACTAAGGATCGCCCCCATTGCTCCCCGCGGGCGGGGTGAAACTGGGAT